>ML793355.1:26825-43374 GCA_009831015.1 Picea engelmannii | reverse complement strand
CTCTTCAACGGTCCAGATTAGCGTGCCCGGATCAATGGCGATAAAGGCAATTCCGGACCCCCCTGCCTTTCTACCTTTAAGCGGAGGGGGGGGTCCGGAATCGGGCGCGCAGCTTTTCGACGGCCGAGATCTTAGCACCCAGATCAATGGCGCTCGCGCGATCCCATCATTCTCAGTTGCTCTATGTTTAGCCTGCGTGGGCCCTTCTCCCGTCATGTCATCTTCCAGAACCACCTTTCTCCTGCTGCCGTATATCATCCATCCATCTCCCCTCTTTGGTCCGCGTGGTCCTCCTTCCTTCTCATCATCCACTCGTCGTTTTCCATGTGTCCCGCTCCTTTCCATGTCAACCTCTCTCCAAAGAGAAATTCCATTATCTCTCGTCTTCCCCCCCTTTCCGCCTATTGTCTTCCGCCATGTGCCCTCCTCTGTCGCCCTTCTCACACCTCGCCAGTTCCTTCACGCCCTCATGATCCGACGCCACCATCCCTGTCCTACGCCCCATCCTTCGTGCTGGCCTCCATGCCTATTCGTCAAGCCATTCAGTTATGCCATGTGGCAGCGCGAGGATTTTTCCACATCCCAAAGTGCTGAGTTGGCTGGGTCGTTCTCAATCCCAACGAAGAAATTATTGAAGCGGTTGGTGGTGGTTAGACATCGCCTCCGCCATAATAGGAAAGTCCGGTAATGAATTAAAGGCACGTCGATTCGCCGATGAAACTGTCAGAAGATCCATCGCGTCTTCCATAAGTTGCATGACCATTCAAATATTGCATCTGTAGATTGTCAGAAGCCATGCAGACACAAAGCTTTTAATGCTACGTTTCGATTTTGTTGTTGTTGCTAGTTTGAGTATATGAAGGCGTTTTCGCCATTTTTGTATCTATCGATGGTAGAGAAAAGCTCCCGACTATAAAGTTTTAACGACCATTCTAGTTTCATGGTTATGTATCTGTGTTTGAGACTTCTTGTTTTATGACAAACAATTTTCCTTTTCCATCTATGTTTCATCTTTTTCCAGAGAGTTCATGATCGAATGCTTCATATGAATTAGCACAGTTATGTTATGGTAAATGATTTATTATTGCATTGTTGTTTTCTCTGGTTTCCTGAATTTGGATATAAGAAGATCTTGTCTTCAGATGCTTGCTCTCACAGTCTGTTATAAGTCAGATGCTTACAACAGACCCTTGCACCCTTCTTATAAAATTCTTCCATCTACTCACCCTTGTTGCAACTCACTGTTTGAAGTTTACCAAGACCTCACTCGTCCATGCATACCCAGCCTAGTTTCAGAGTTGAGATGATATTGTTTTGAGTTTCCATCCATTTGATCACCCCTTTAAAATCGTGACATTAAACTGATGGGTGTCAGGCTCTGCTCCTGCAAGAAATCCAGGAGTGACTTCTGACGCTAACATTTATGGCGTCGTTGCTGGGGACGAAGTTGAATATTTTCCCTGGGATTGAACGACAACGATCAGCTGATTCTGAAGGTGCATCAGAAATCATAACTATTGAGATTGCTACTGTGCACCTGGCGACTCCATTGTGACGACTCCACTGAAGTGAACCCGCTGTTAGTTGTGGATTCCAGTGGCAGACACAAGTGGTCCCATCCACAACTTCCCCTGGCTACAACTGAAGAAAATCCAGAGGTGATTCTTAGAAAAGGAAAGGCCCCTCAAGGAGAAAGCTTCACCTCCGAATCATGTATTTCCCCACCTCCTTCCGTAAAAACTCCATTTTCTTATTCTCATCTTCCTAGTAGTCCTTCCTCTGAGGTTTCCCGTTTTCTGAATTTCGAGAGTGTTCCTGTTGAGTTTTCCCCTCCTGGTCTAGTATCAGAGGGAGAGATCCTTGTCACTCCCCCCTCCCTGGAAGCTGTGCCTTGGTTAAGACCTCAGGCCTCGGAAGGTTTCACTACCCCTCCTTTTATTGTTACCTTTGCATAGAGGGAAGCATCTGCACATTCAGTTCCCTTAGACCTCTCTCTGTTTTCCCCGTCGTCTCCTTCGAGAACCTCCTTTCCAACATCTCACGTTCACACTCCTTATCCTCCTAGTTCTCCTCCACCTAATATTCCTATGGCTGGTGCTAATCCCCCTCCGAACAGAATGGATGCCATAGTCGCTGCTAGATATGATCCTTTAATCCTACCCCATCCCATGAATCCTCTCCCTGTTGGAGACTATTTGAAATACATGCCCAAGTTCACGGGAGAAGGAGACATAACTGCAGAAGAGCACTTGGCCACTTTCTACAGTTATGCAGACAACCTAAACATTGAAAATGAAGATGTCTGGATGAGAGTCTTTGTCCAGAGCCTGGATGGTGAGGTTAGGAAATGGTTTAGAGGACTGGCCCCCAGATCTCTTGCTAGAATTGAGGCTCTGGATAGTGTTTTCCTGAGGCAGTAGGGAGACAGGAAGGATTATATGTATTACATGACAGAGTTTGGGGCTCTGAAGAAAATGGATGGAGAGTCTATCTCTGACTTCTCCAAAATATTCAATAAAATGTATAACAAGATTCTAGCAGAGATTAAACCCTCAGAAGATTTTGCTCAAATTTCCTATGCTGGTGCATTTGACCCTGATTTCTGTCTCTTATTAAGAGAAAGAAGAGCCACCTCCTTAGCTCAAATGCAAGATACAGCTATAGAAGTGGAATCCAACCTATTAGCAGCTGACAGGCTAAGGAACAAGGCCGACGCAGACCGAAGAAAGGGAAAATCAGAAGCCTCAACTTCCGGCCCATCACCGCCCCACCCTCAAGTAAATGAGCTGACCCAGGTGATGAACTTTCTGAAAGAAGAGATGGAAAGATTGAAGGTGGAAAGGAAGCAGGTAAACAAGGGTGCTCAGAGTGCCGAGAAAAAAGGGGGTTTCAGAAGGCCAAATTATATTTCTCCCCCAACTATGCACAGAGAGAAGGGAAGAGACAGGGATGACCAAATAATTGAGGCTCCCTTTCAGAACCATTTTGTGGCTGATGAAGAAGAAGGGGAAACAGATGAGCCTGAGCCTAAAATCCACTGTTTAGAAGTCACTCCCCCTTTCCCTCATCTGACTCAATTAGCATATGAGCAATCTCTCATGAACAGTCAGCTGAATGAATTGAGCAAGGGAGACAAGGTTAGCAGTGGTCGAAGCAGGTATAACCTGATATCCGACAAAAAGACAGCAGCACCTGATATTCCTGAGCCATCCGCTAGAGCAGAGAAGCCTGCTAATGAGGTAGCAGACAGTCACAGAGGTAAGAAGGCCCAACCCCTCTCTCCCATTGTCCAAAATCATGTTCCTGAAATAAGAGAAATTCCAAAGCTTACATCTTCTTTTAATTTTGAGCATGAGATTCAAAAGATCAGAATCCATGTGCCCCTCACCGAGCTAATCAAACATGAAGAATTCAAAAAACGCTTCTCTGACCTTTTGAAATATGAAGCCTCATGCCCTTCCACAGACTTCATAAACCTCCAATATGAAAAGCGAGCAGTCGTCCTAGGCCCCATGGTAGAAGACAGAGATGATTCATCCCCTCCTTTCTACACCTCCCTGAATGTACACGATAAAGTGCTGCACAATTGCTTAATGGATTCAGGGGCCTCTCACAACCTCATGCCCAAAACTGTCATGGAAGAATTAGGACTAGAAGTCACCCGAGCCTATCATGACCTCTATTCTTTTGACTCCAGGAGAGTTCAATGTCTTGGAGTCATCAAGGACCTRGTGGTTTMTTTGTTYCAGCTGCCCATGAAAAGTATGGTCATGGATATTGTGGTARCTGATGTTCCCCCCAAGTTTGGCATGTTGTTGTCAAGGTCCTGGATTAAGAGACTTGGAGGGACRTTACAKATGGATMTCACATATGCCACCATTCYAGTMTTTGGAGGGGAACATAGGAGATTGTACAKAGAAGCCCAGCTAGCCTACATAGTCAGTGACGAAGCRAACCCCACTAATCACCCCATCTTTGCACTTGACAYTGACTTAGGGTCTAGTTTGTTACAGGTTACTGAGACTCCTGAGGCCCCTTTGCAGATCAGAAAAMAACCCATTCCCAATCAGGAGATACCTCCTCCAACCACCTCTGTTTGGAAGATGTCCTTTGATGGAGCTTCTTCTAGTATGGGTGCAGGTGCCGGGATAGTATTCGTGTCCCCTTGTCAAGAGACCATCTCTCTGTCATACAGGCTGGAATTCGAAGTTACCAACAATGTGGCAGAGTATGAAGCTCTGGTTCTGGGATTAAGAGCTGCAAAGGAAATGGGAATTAAGGAGATGGTTGTGTTTGGAGATGCGGAATTGATCATCCAGCAGGTGAAAAATGTTTATCAGGCTAAACATCCGCGTCTCAGGAATTACAGGAACGAGGTATGGGACCTAGTGGATAATTTCTTCTTGGCTTTTAACATTTCTTTTATTCCAAGGGAGGAAAATGCTTCAGCCGACTTTTTAGCCGTCAAAGCTAGTTTGCTTGAGGTTCCCACACTACCCACTGTCAGATCCGATGTCGAAATAAAGTATAGACCCTCTGTACCAAACAATGTCAAACATTGGAAGGTATTTGAGGATGATCAGGAGATTGAAAAGTTTCTTCAATCCGTTGATCACTTTTCTGCATTACACATAGATAAGGATCCTAACATTGAAGGAGAACCTGACCATCGCCCTGGAGAGTTTTAAATAAAATTTCCGACCACCAGATTATTCAGCTACTAAGCAACCACATACCGAAAGGACTAATCCCATTAGAAAGGTTGTTTGATGGGAATGATGTGGCAGTAAAGGGCAGAGTTTCAGGTGATGACGCTGACACAACTGAGTGCAACATAGGCACACCAGAGGAGCCCAAGTTTGTCAAGTTGTCAAGGAGTTTGACCAAGGAGCAGAGGGCCGAATATACTGAATTGTTGAGGGAGTTTGCTGACATGTTCACATGGACCTATGAAGACCTCAAGACATACAACACATCAGTCATTGAGCACAAGATCCCACTGAAAGAAGAGGCCAGGCCATTCAGGCAGAAACTAAGACAGATAAATCCCATGCTGCTACCTGTCATGGAGAAAGAAGTGAAGAAGCTGTTAGATGCCCAAATCATTGTCCCCTTGAGATATTCCGACTGGGTGGCCAATTTGGTCCCAGTAAGGAAGAAAAATGGCGAAATCAGGCTCTGTGTCGATTTCAGAAACCTAAACAGAAGCTCAAGGAAAGATAATTATCCCCTGCCCAACATGGAGCACATATTGCAGAAGGTCACCGGTGCTTCTAGAATATCCATGATTGATGGTTTCTCTGGATACAATCAGATATCAATCATGCCCGAGGACCGAGAAAAAACAGCCTTCACCACTCCTTGGGGCACATTCATGTATGCCAAAATGCCTTTTGGGTTGATGAATGCAGGAGCCACGTTTCAACGAGCCATGGACATAGCCTTCATCGGAGAAAAAGATAGGTTTGTCATGATTACCTAGATGACATAACAGTCTTTTCCAAGACTGATAAAGAGCACCGCTACCACTTGAAGAAGGTTTTCCAGAAATGTCGGAGGTATGGCCTATCTTTAAACCCCAAGAAATCATTGTTTGCTATGAAAGAGGGAAATCTATTGGGCCATATAGTATTAGCAGAGGGGGTGAGAATTGATCCTGGCAGGGTAGAATCACTTCAGACCCTGTCACTTCCCAGATCTAAGAAGGAGGTTTAGGCCTTTTTGGGAAGATAAATTTTCTAAGGAGATTTGTCTCGAATTTTGTTGAGTTGGTGAAACTCATCACAGCCATGCTCAGGAAAGGGAATGAAGTGAAATGGACTAATGAACCCAGGGAATCTTTTGACCGAATAAAGAAGGTGTTGACTGAGGCACCTATGCTAATCATTCCTGATTATTCCAAAGATTTTCTGATTTTTTCTTTTGCTTCTTGTGATACAGTAGCAACAATCTTATTGCAAAAAAATGAGCAAGGGCAAGAGAAGCCTATTTCCTTCTTTAGTAAAGAATTAAGAGACGTAGAGCTTCATTATGAGATCATGGAGAAGCAGGCCTATGCCCTGGTGAAGGCTCTTAAAGCCTTCAGAGTCTATGTCTTTCATTCAAAGATCATTGCATATGTCCCTTCGGCTTCTGTGAAGGACATTCTTAGACAACCTAACATGGACAGAAGGAGAGGTAAGTGGATTGACAAGATCCTAGACTTCGATCTGGAAATCAAGCCCACCAAGCTCGTAAAGGGGCAGGGTTTGGCCAAATTATTGGCTGAATCCAACTGCAAGTCCTTGGGAATTAGCTTCATCAATGAGCAAGCTGAGCCATCCAACGAGCATTTCCAGGGTGCCCTACCACTAGCATCATGCCTTTGGTACAAGGATATCTTGTACTTTCTGCAAGAATTAAAGCCCTCTGATGGATTGGGAAAAAATAAGGCTAGAGCCTTAAAGCTCAAAGTGGTCAGATATTGCCTCATTGACCAAACTTTGTATTGGAAAGATCCTCTGGGGGTATTACTAAGGTGTCTGAACCTGCAGCAAGCCCAGAAGGTTATGTTCGATTTCCATAGTGGTCTCTGTGGAGGTCATCATTTTTGGAAGACCACAACTCACAAGATCCTCCGAGCTGGATATTACTGGCCCACCTTATTTCCTGATGTCTGCAGAGAAATCAAAGCTTGCATCAAATGCCATAAATTCTCAGGAAAAAAACAGCTCAAATCCCTGCCATTAAAGCATGTGGTAGTCTCTACACCCTTTCAGCAGTGGGGATTGGACTTCATCGGGGAAATTCATCCTCCCTCAAGTGGCCAACACCGATGGATTCTGACAGCGACCGACTATTTCACCAAATGGATAGAAGTTGTACCTACCAAAAGAACTGCTCACAAAGTGATTATCAGCTTCTTGGAATATATCATCGCTAGATTTGGCTGCCCCAGCAAAATCGTCACTGACAATGCCGCCCCCTTCAAGTCTGAGCCTCTAGTCAAGTTCTGTGAACAGTTTGAGATTTCACTGATTCACTCTACTCCTTATTATCCTCAAGGAAACGGACTAGCAGAGTCCTCCAATAAAAGTCTGATCAAGCTCATTAAGAATCTACTGGAGGACAATAAAAGGGCCTGGGACTCAAAGCTCAAATTTACTCTCTGGGCTGATCGGGTGACAACCAAGAAATCCCTGGGCATCTCTCCTTTCCAACTTGTTTATGGAATAGAGGCCGTTTTCCCCACTCATCTCGCCTTACCTGTGGAAAATCTCCTCCAGGACTTTGAAGGAGAACCTAACCATGTGATCAGAAGGATTCATCAAATGGTGGAAGTGCAGCATATCAGAGAGCAGGTCATGAATAGGGCCTACAATCGTCAACAAAAGATCAAGCAGGCTTTTGACAGGAAGAGCAAAAAGAAAGAATTCGAGCAGGGTGATCTGGTGCTCAAATGGGATGCACCCAGGCAGGAAAAGGGAAAACACAGTAAATTTGATGCCCTCTGGTTCGGGCCTTTCAAGATCCTTGAAGTATTTTCAAACAACACTTACAGCTTGCAGGATCTAGAAGGCAAAGAAGTTTTTAGTGGCCCAGTAAATGGGCATTTCCTGAAAAAATGTTTTTTGTGAGCCGCAATCGGCTATTTTGTTTTGTTTTGTAAATATTGTTATCGTTTTTTGCTTTCAGCCTAATAAATGACTCCATAGCCCAACATCAAAGGCACTGAATCTGCAAAAAGAGTTCTTAGAGCATCACAGGGACGACTCTATCCCCCATGGAGCCAAATGTTAGCGATATTTCTTGTAAGAGGGTTAGAATGCAAAAGAATGGGTTAAAACCCACTTGTCCTAAGTTTTGAACGCAAATGCGCCTGTGGTAAGCGGCAAGCAAGTCCGAGCGGCAGCGATTCGCGTGCCCGGATCAACGGTGCATATGGGATTTCGGACCCCCCCGCCTTTCTACCTTTAAGCGGAGGGGGGGGGTCGGGAATCGGGGGGGCATCTCTTCAGTGGTCCAGATCAGCGTGCCCAGATCAACAGAAATAAAGGAAATTCTGGATCCCCCCTTCCTTTCTACCTTTAAACGGAGGGGGGGGTCCGGAATCGGGCGCGCAGCGTTTCGACGATCGAGATCTTAGCGCCTGGATCAACGGCGCTCACGCGATCCCATCATTCTCAGTTGTTCTTTGTTTAGCCTGCATGGGCCCTTCTCCCGTCATGCCATCTTCCAGAACCACCTTTCTCCTGCTGCCGTGTATCATCCATCCACCTCCCCTCTTTGGTCCGCGTGGTCCTCCTTCCTTCTCATCATCCATTCGTCGCTTGCCATGTGTCCCGCTCCTTTCCACGTCATCCTCTCTCCAAAGAGAAAGTCCATTATCTCTCGTCTTCCCCCCCCTTTCCGCCTGTTGTCTTCCTCCATGTGTCCTCCTCTGTTGCCCTTCTCACACCTCGCCACTTCCTTCACGCCCTCATGATCCGACGCCACCATCCCTGTCCTGCGCCCCATCCTTCGTGTTGGCCTCCACGCCTATTTGTCAAGCCATTCAGTTATGCCAGGTGGCAGCGCGAGGAGTTTTCCACATCCCAAAGTGCTGAGTTGGTCGGGCCGTTCTCAATCCCAACAAAGAAATTATTGAAGCGGTTGGTGGTGGTTAGACATCCCCTCCGCCATAATAGGAAAGTCCGACAATGAATTAAAGGCACGTCGATTCGCCGATGAAACTGTCAGAAGATCCATCGCGTCTGCCATAAGTTGCACGACCATTCAAAGATTGCAGCTGCAGATTGTCAGAAGCCATGCAGACGTAAAGATTTTAATGCTACGTCTCGATTTTGTTGTTGTTGCTAGTTTGAGTATATGAAGGCGTTTTCTCCATTTTTGTATCTATCGATGGTAGAGCAAAGCTCCCGACTGTAAAGTTTTAACGACCATTCTAGTTTCCTAGTTATGTATCTGTGTTTGAGACTTCTTGTTTTATGACAAACAGTTTTCATTTTCCATCTATGTTTCATCTTTTTCCAGAGATTTCATGATCGAATGCTTCGTATGAATTAGCACAGTTATGTTATGGTAAATGATTTATTATTGCATTGTTGTTTTCTCCGGTTTTCTGCATTTGGATATAAGAAGATCTTGTCTTCAGATGCTTGCTCTCAGAGTCTATTAGAAGTCTGATGCTTACAGTAGACCCTTTCACCCTTCTTATAAAATTCTTCCATCTACTCACCCTTGTTGCAACTCACTGTTTGAAGTTTACCAAGACCTCACTCGTCCATGCATACCCGACCTAGTTTCAGAGTTGAGACGATATTGTTCTGAGTTTCCATCCATTTGATCACCCCTTTAAAATTGTGACATTAAACTGATGGGTGTTAGGCTCTGCTCCTGCAAGCAATCCAGGAGTGACTTCTGATGCTAAAAGCTTCAAATCATCGAATTCTTGTTGTTGGGACCAGCCCCATGCAAATTTATCCTTACCACCACCCCTGGTTATTTGGATGAGGGCCCATGCAATATGGGAGAATCCCAACATGAGCCTGTGGTAGAAATTGGTAAGGCCCAAGAAGCTCTGAAGCTCAATGAGTGTGGTTGGGGCTGGCCAGTCATGGATGACTTGGATCTTGGTTGGATCCATGATGATCAATGATGTAGCATAGGTAATGGACCCTGTACATGCCGAAGGAGGATTTTTCCAAGTTGGCATATAGCTTGTGTTGTTGCAGGGTGTGTAGAACCTGCTGAATGTGCTGCAAGTGTTTGACCCAAGTCTTGTTGTAAATGAGAATGTCATCCAGATACACCACCACAAAAGTATTGGTGAATGGTCATAGGATATCATCCATCATCCTCATGAAAGTGGTTGTAGCATTTGTCAAACCAAAGGGCATGACCAACAATTCAAAAAGGCCTTTCTTTGACTTGAAGGTGGTTTTCCATACATCTATTTTTTCTATCAGGACCTGGTGGTAGCTAGACTTCAGATCAATCTTACTAAAGTATTTTCCCCCCGTGAATTGATCAAGGAGATCTTTGATTTGGGGAATTGGGTATCGGTTCCTGACTGTGATTTTATTTAGAGCCTGGTAATCAATGCAGAGTCGCCAGGTTCGATCTTTCTTCTGTACCAGAACGATTGGGACCCCACAAGGTGATGAACTGGGACAGATGTGCCCCTTGTGGAGCAGTTCTTAGATCTGTTGCTTCATCTCCTCATTCTCTAATAGAGAGAAACAATAGACTAGCCCATTGGGCAGTGGTGTGTCGAGGGTCAGATCGATGGGTTTCTTGACCTGGTAGTGCAGAGGTACACCTGTAGGTGAGGAGAATATATCTGAGTATTCTTCCATGACCTTATCTACTTTCTTCTGTTGTGTGGAGAGGTCAGCTGCAGAGACCCTGTATGTGGCTGTGATCTTTCGCTTATTCTGAGAGTGAATCATGAAGAAGACAAACTTCCCTGTTTGAGAGATAACCTTCCTGCATTGCTTAACAAAGATCAAGGAAATAGCACTAGGTGGGACTACCTCAGGTATCCTATACAATTTCATGTTCAAAGTGATAATAGCACTACGAGTCCTAGACACATATATAGCATGACGTTTCCATAAATAAGGTTGGCCCAAAAGAACATCACAAACTTCGAGAGGAGAAACATCACACAATACCTTGTATTTGAAGGGCTTGACGTCGTATGACAGTTGACACTTTTGGCTAACGTTGAGATCGCTTCCTTGGTGGAGCCATCCAATGGTGTAGGTTTGTGGGTGCGTCATTGTCGGTAGGGCCAACTGCTTGATGACATTTTCTGAGATGAGGTTCTTCTATCTACCACTATAAACGATGAATTGTAGCAGGGTGCATTTTACCCACATATGTGAATGGAATAAGTGTTCTCCTTCTTTTGGCTAGTCTGGTTCACCAGGCTAGAGCTTGGTGGTAGAAATGATGGAACTGGGTACCACGTCAATGATCTATATTCTCATTTCTGGTTCTAGATTAGAGTCATAACCCGCATATGAATCATAGGCTCTCACTTCGGCCACCAACAACTGCTTTGAGCGGAAGTCAACAGTGTTATTCCAAGGGCTCTTATGGAAGTCACACCACTTCCCGGTATCTTTATTTTTATTTATGGTTTCCTTCTTTGCTTGCGGATTGAACTGGTTATCTTGATACTATCCATAATTTCTTTGTCCTTTTTTCTATGGGTTGGGGCCGCCCTTTGCCGGATTTTTTTGTGCGGGGTTCCTAGGCCCAAATTGTCGCATCTTTTGTTTGAGCTTCTGCTTGATTTTGACAGCATATCAGTAGGCCGCTCCCAAGGATGAGATGTCCAAAAATTCCATTTCGGTATGGATGTATCTATGTAGAGCGTCATGATACTTGAGCACTAGATTTCACTCTAAATCTTTGATACCCATCTTGGTGCGCAAGGTATGGAAGATATTCGTGAAATCTGACACTGATTGGTCTCTTTCTTGTCGCAGTGTGGTCCATTCGATATACAAGTTGTCATAACTTATAATAGGGTATTATTTTTCCTTAATATCATACCTGAAGGATTCCTAAGTGGTTGTGACTGTAAATAATGAGGGTTCCTATGTTTCCTTTTTCTCACAAAAATTTTCCCACCAATCTTTGACATGGGGAATGGATTTGAGGAGCACAAAAGTAATCTTTTCTCTATTCGAAAAGTTATGGACAGAAAAATACCCTTCTAGCAGATTCAACCACTTGTATACAACATCTGCGTCTATCTGACCTTAAAATATAGGAATATCAAATTTTATTTGTACCTTGAAGGGGGCAGCGCCTCCACTAGAAGAAGATGTGCCGCCTGTTGGTAGACGTCGAAGAATTTGCGTGAAACTATCCATCATCTCATTCCTTTGTTGTGTGAGGGATTCCTCAATCAAAAGTTTGAAAGGATCTCATGTCCCATCATATTTCTTTTCTCCTTCCATGAGAGGTTGGTTGGGCATGCGATATATTTTTTCCTCCAGAGAAACAAGCTCGAGACCCAACTCTTTGTACTCTGACCTTGTTGGGGACATGCACTAAGACGACAAAGAGCATACCACTTTGATACCACTGATCCATATTTTATGAGTAGAATGAAATGACTACATATTATTAACAGGTTCTTAACACAAAATAACAGAGATACAGTAAAATTGGTTTTCTATTCAACAAGGAAATAAGACGGAACTCTAAAATGTAGCGGAAACAAGCTTGTTGGAATGGTGGTGGCTTATCTTTGAGAAGAGATGTGACGACTACACTCATTCACAAGAAGATCATTACAATGAGGCTCTCAAGGCCTTTTTACAATAAACATGAATGCCAAAAACCATATACATCAAAAAACCTAACCCTAGGAGATGAAGCACCAAAAGTCATGTGGGCCTCGTCTCACTAAGTTAGTACATCAACTTCTCAGGGTCGTAACTTTTGCATACGATCTCTGTTTTAGACGTATGGTAGCCCATTTGGAAAGGTATCATAAAGGAGATTCATTTTGGGGGCTCAATCATTCCTTTGGATATCATTTAGAAGCTTGATCCTGAAGAACCTTCATTTAGGCCTTCAAAATGGCCCTAGAAGTTAAAACTGCTAAAAATAGTAAATTGTCAAAATTGCCAGAAAATTGTTTTGAGCCAGTTGGAAAAGGTGGGTGGCCACCAATATCCACCTGGATCACACATATAAATAGATGAGATCTAGCATTCATTCACATCACTAAGAATTAAGCTACAATATCATAAGCATCTAACAAACAAATTACAACACTAAGCATAAATCACAACAATCACATAACAACCATACGGCACAAAGCAATAAAAACACAAGATATAAGTATTTCACCCCAGTGTGGGTATACTTCCAACAACTCTTCTTCTTCTTTATTGTCTTTTGTCAATCTTCTTACATGCACAAAGACTCAAACCCTACTCTATATAGGACATGATATCTGCGTGCACCTTGCCAGATCCTCCTTCCCCAAGTTAGGTCATAGCACAAAAAATTCTTACACAGTCTGCACACAAGATTCTTACAATCAATTGCACTTAGCTTTACAAGTCTCAACAGATAGTATGCACAAAGCTTCTAGATCCACACTAAGTTGATTCTACTAGGTCTAGTCCGTCTTACAGTCACTTGCACTTAGCTCTGCAAGTTCTCAACACACAGTATGCATGGAGAATCAACAACTGTTCTCACTTAGATTACCACAACACTTAGCTTACGACTAACTTAGCACATTATCACATAGCCTCCCTAATACATCGCATAGCTATCTATTTATACATTACAAAATGGGGCTAAACATGGGTAAACCCATGGGCTGACATCCTATACTTGTTACATAAAACCTAAACCCAAAAATCCCTGAAAAGGGGGAAAGATACCGCAATCTTCTCTTTTCCTTGCTCTCCACCTTCGACTAGCCTGTCGAAGTCCCAAAAATGGTCAAACATGACCAAGGTTCTTCAAACTTGGTCAAGGGCCAACATGCCCTTAATAATCACTTGTGACTCGTCCTGAGTCACTCTGCTTTGGGTATCTCTGCCTCAAATGCCTCAAGCTTGGCTCGAGCTGCCTCAACATGTTGCTTTGCCAAAGCCTCCTGCTCAACGAACTCCTAAATAACTTTCTTGGTCACAGATCCTTCCAATCATTGTTCCACCATGGTGACCACTTTTTCTATTTGTGCACCTTGTCCTTCAATCTCCTCAAATAGTGTGCAATCTTGATCTTATACTGGTTGAAGCCTCTGAGTCACTTCCATGAATTTACTCTGGATGGCATGGACCTGTAGCTAAACCATGCGCTATTCCTGGGACCATTTCATCCTCTCGACCGTTGGCAATGGTTTCAATTGTGCTTGCGCTATTGTTTCTTGTTTCTTTGCCTCCTGGAGATGTGACTCTAGTGTCCTTAGTTCAGGGTCCTCTGTAAGGTGCTCGTAAGAATACGCACTTCGACTGTTGAGTTGTTTTCATTTTAAGGCCAATGCCTTAATTCTCTGGACTATGCTCTAGGCATTTTCTTCTCTTTGGTCTCTCACTTCCTGAGGAGTGCTTGGAACTGCTTATAATTCAAGTTATGTGACTTCTTGTTGGAGCTGCTGAATGGCTTCAACAAGATTCCCCACTTGACTCTCCACTGGGTCTTCTTCCATCTTTTCTAATTCTATCACAGAGTGAAGTGCTCTAGTGACTGCTTCTTTAACTCCAATATGCTCTGCGAGCAGCTATTCTTTCTCCTTCTGTAGCTGTGCTCTATCCTCTATGGACTTTTCTTAGAGGTCATATTTTTCTTGCTATGCAATCCAAAATTGCTTTATGGCTTCCTCTTTTTCTTTCTTCAATGCCTTTGTGGCTTGCTCTTTTTATTCCTGGAAATGCCAAAGGTGAGCATCAGTTGCATTTGCTAGTCTGCACAGATGGGGAGGCTCATCTCCCAACTCAATTCCTTCAGATGACGGAGGCACAATAGACACTGTGCAACTATAGTAGAGGGCATGTTGTACCCCTTTTAGCTCTGCTTCAATCCAATCATACATGGTTTCTTGTTTTTCTTCATTGCGCTATAAAATATCTTCTTATGTTTCTGATACAACGATGATGATGAGGTCGATGTCATCCACTGTGAGCACAGTTTGCAACTTGGGCTTACTAGCTTTGGACTTCTTTCGCGATGAAGGTTTCATGGGGGAAACCTTTCTTTTCTTGGATGTCTCAACCTCCTCAAGGGGATCCCTAGGTGGTGTTACTTCGCCCTACTTTTGCTTTTCTTTTTCCCCTTTGTCTTCTTCTTTATCTACTTCATCACCTCCTCCTCCTCCAAGTGAATCTGAAGCAGTCTCTTCTGATGCATTGTTCAATTCCTCTACCTCTTCCTTCTTCTTCCTTCTGCTACTTTTGGGTGCATCATACTCTTCACGGGTGACCACAGGAATTCCGATGAGGTTGGGGTCAGACAATTCTGCCTGTTTGAATGGTATAAGGAACTCTGTTGGCCATTCCTTAGTTATTTCTTCCATGTTCTCCTCTGTGAGATTATAGTAGGATTGGAGTTCTTCTTTATTTTCATCTACGCGCGTAGTGATATAAATAAAATGTCTATCCACACGGAAGTTCGCAAGGGCCCTGAACCCAGGGATGATTTTAGGGGCTAAATTTCTTTCATGGGCTAATTTTCCATGGTTTTTCCCAAAAAGAGATTCGCTATTCTAAAAATGATTCGCCCAAATTCTATAGGATAAAATTATTTTACCTTAAAAATCACCAAAAACTTATACAAACTATATAGAATCCTTAGAAATTTGAATATTTTTACAAAAATATCGCCAAACATTTATAGTTGGCATATGAAGGATTACTAAGATTCACCAAGGTTTCTACATTTTAAAATAAATTTCCATCCTTAAAATCATCCCTACCTGAAACTCTGCAGGGAGTTCGACGTCATGTGAGGGAAAGAATCGATATCCCTCTTCAACTGCAGGTAATAGGTGTGGAAAACCATGTTCAACTGCCATTTCTTTGTCATGTCGTTTGAATACCAAAGCGTAGTGAACTTCACACCTAGTGGTTCAGACGACTCAATTTCAGCGAAGGTCGCACCTTTCAGCCTATCCTAAGCAATGAAGGTGATGAGGATCAGAAACCAACTTTTCCTAAGCTTCACAATAGTCTTGTTCTAATTGGTTGGTGAGGTAGCTCGCCCAGTTCATTTGTAGCCCTTCAATGCATTTTCCCGTGAGGTCAACAACAAAACCTATGATCTGCGTGGGTCAAATCTTCCTTACTAGATTACCAACGATCAACTAGTTGGCTAGGTGCACTACGCCATTCTGGATGGAGGCTACCTTGTAGCCTCACTTCCCCTTCTCCCCATCGCCATAGGTATCTTTGATTCTCTGCGCTAGGGCACGATCTGCAGCCTTCTCTGGATAAAAGTCTTGTGGGTCTGGTCCTTGCATACTCAACTCGATGATCCGATGGATCAATGCCGGATCAATGGTGATGCGTTTGTCCAGAAACAAATAAATGCCATGGAATCATGATAGCAGGAGTTTAACGGATGCATTGACCTCATTATGCCTTCCAAAGTGTAGTATTTTCATTACATTCAGGATGGTGGACCTCGCGATGTCCATGGTCCACGGCTAGGGGATTATCTTCGACTTCTTCCCCTTTGTTTTGGTCAAATACTTATGTGGTGTTAGCATTCCATGGTTCTTGCAATCTCCCAAGTTGAAGTCATTGATCTACAATGTCATAATTTGTCCTAGTTGTGGTCCAACTGCACATATCCCCTTCAGGAGGTACGCTGTAGTGTCCCCAAGGCCGAGCCCCGTTACAGATCATGTTATATGCAAAAGAATTGTAATTATGTCCCATAAGCTAGTGAGCCAAGTTTTGAATAAGCTGTAGGCTTATGAGTTTTGTTAGGCCAGGGGAGCCTAAGTGTTGAAGGCCAGGAGCCTGTGATATACTTGTATGCAGGTCAATTAATAAAATGTAAATACCGCCAGTGCAGACCGACCACG
>ML793355.1:11099-26725 GCA_009831015.1 Picea engelmannii | reverse complement strand
TATGTTATAGGTTACATGTATCTTGAATTTGAGTAATTAGTTGTGCATTGTTAGTTATATGGATTACTAGTTATTTGAATATTCTATTATGCCTTGTTGGTTAGTTTCATGTTCTTTAATGATTTTATATATTGCATATTTGATGTATATATAGTCTTAATAAAAAATATATTTGTTTAGGTAACACCTTTATCAGATGTTACATATTGCTATCAGAGCCTATGATTTCCGCAATTAGGTAACTTTAGGAGAAAAAAAAAACAAAAAAACAAGTTGGGAATTAGATATTGTAAGATAGAAGTAAGAACTCTTAGACCCTAAACTGGTTATACTATGGGAATGGATTCTTGACCCAGAAAAAATTATCTATATTGTTTGACTAGTTTAGATGATCCCAAATAGATTATCTAGCAGTTGATAGTTTTTTCATTCTTGTTAATTTCATTTCTTACCATAGATTATTTCGAATGGTTGAGTAGAGCTCCCTATTTTGTAATATTTTTATACCATAGTTGTTCTCTGGTTATGTATGAGACTTGAGACTTTCGCATTAATAGAAGTCAGTTTCTTTCATCATCTTGTTTAATCTGTGCTGAAACACTCTTGCATTGAGGATCCAGACGAGGGTTGTAGTTGTATCGTAATGTAGGTTTGATTGTAGTACTTTTGTGACCTGTTTTAGTATTTTCTTTGTTACCTTGTTTCCTCTTGTGTTGAAATGCTCGTGCATGGAGGATCCAGATGAGTTGTTGTAGTCGCATATTAATGGAGGTTTGATTACTATGTTTCTATGATATATTTCTGTGTCTGAAACTTAAGTTCAAGAGTGCTCTTGTGCCTAAGTTTTTCTTCACCATGTTGCTTGAAGGCCGGATGCTCATGGTAGACTTGTCCACCCTTCTCACTTTTAACCTTAAACCACTGAATGAAGTTAATGATGACCTCATTCCCCTATGAATTTCTTGCATAATTTATGTGTTAAAACGTTCTTGTACTGAGCTTTGTCCATTTGACATCCATTCATAAACTCACCTCCACAAACATTTTGATGGGTACTAGGCTTATCCTCTTGGAATCTGAGGGTGACTCTCACTACCAACATTCTTGGCGTCGTTGTCGGGGAACAAATTAAATACATTTCCCTGGGATTGAACGACAAAGAAAATTTTATTCCGAAGGTGCATAAAAAATAAGTACCTTGAAGATTGCAACTTGCACCTAGAAACTCCACTGTTTCAGTTGTGCCTCCTAAAGGCAGACACATGAGGTATACTCCACAGTTGCCTCTGGAAATACCTGAAGCTAACCCAAAAAATATTATCAAGAAAGGAAATACCTCATAAGAAGGGCTTTCAACTGTTGTACCAGGTGGTTTTGGTAATTTACACGATTCTTCTTTTAAAACTCCAGTAGTTGTATCTAATTCTCCTTTTATACCATTTTTTGGAGTTTACAGAAGTTTATATTTCGAAATATTTCTTTTTGAACTCCCCCCTTCTAGTCTTCATTTAGAAGGAGAAATTTTTGAAACCCCCATTTCCCTTGATATTGTAAAGTGGTTTAGACCCAGAAACTTAAAATATTTTCCCACTTTGGGTTTTCCTACTCCTCCTCCTATCAAAGTCATTGTATCTAAAGAGGGGGAAACTTATTTTCCATTGAACCACACATAATTGTCCTACAACACTCATCCATTTCCCCTTTCCCCTAGAAACACATTTGGAGTGCTACCTATCCAAACTCAATCTCCCCCTTGTTCTCCTATATTTCACATCCCAATGGAAGGTGTTAATCTTCTTAGAAACATGATGGATTCCATAGTGGTTGCTAGATATTCCCTTCTTGTTTTACCTCAACCTATGAATTCCCTCCCAGTTCGTGATTACCTCAAGTACATGCCAAAGTTCACAAGGTAGGAAGACATAATTGCAGAAGAACACCTTTCAACTTTTTATAGTTATGCAGATAATCTTAACATTGAAAATGAATATGTGTGAATGAGATTTTTTGTACAGAGCCTTGATGGTGAGGATAGGAAATGGTTTAGGGGTTTGAATCCTAGATCTATTGTGGGGATTGAGGCTCTGGATGATTCATTCTTGAGGCATTGGAAGAATAAAAATGATTTTCTTTATTATATTACAGAATTTGGGTTACTTAAGAGGAAAGAGGGGGAATTTGTTTTAGACTTCTCAAAAATATTTAATAAGATATATAATAATATTCCCACTAAAACAAAGCCTATAGAAACCTCTTCCAAGATTACTTATGCTAGTTCTTTTGAACTTGATTTTTTCCTCGTGTTGAGAGAAAGAAGAGATACCTCTTTAGCTGATATGAAAGATGAAAACCTTGAAGTAGAGTCTAATATATTGACAACAAACAAACTTATGAGTAAATCTGATAGAGACAGAAGAAAACTTAAGACTAGAGATTCAACCTCTGATTCCTCTACTTCCTACCCTCAACTGGATGAATTGACAAAACTGGTAAAATCGCTTTCTGCAAAAATGGAGAAATTGAAATTTGAAGGAAAGCAAAGATATAAGAACCCCTAGAATGTAGATAATAGGGGTAATCTCATAAGACCCAATAATTCCCCTCAGATCATCCAAAGAGATCAAATAAATAGGGATAGGGATGATCAAATAATCCAAGCCCCTCTCCAAAATAACCTTGTTATTGATGAAGAAGGAGAGAAGAAGATGTAGATCCTAAAATGCATTGTCTTGGTGACACCTCTTCATCCCCTCATTTAACTGAATCTGCATATGAAGAGGCTCTCATGGGTAGCCAAATAAATGAGCTGAGAAAAGGGGAAAGGACCAGTGGCAATCTAAATATATACAACCTAAGTTCCAAGAAGAAAGAGGGAGAGCCTCACAATCCTGATCAACCTACTAGAACAATGAATTCTGTTAAGGATGTGGCAGTTAGCCACAAAGAAAAAGAGGCACAAAACCCTCATGAAGTGGTTAAGAGAAGGGAAATGTGAAGCAAGCAACACATGACACAAAAGAGAATCTCACGACCCTAACTGTGTAGGGTGTAGAGGAATTTTTTGGAAATGAGGCATAGATAATAAATGATGTTAAGAAAACAAAGGATGCCTCCCAAACGTTCATAGAGGCATGGAGGAGCACACAATAGGCCTAAGTGACTCTTGAGGAGCCACAAATGAGTGTTGGGGGTTTGTTGGATAGGAATTTGGATAAGAGTGTTCATGAAAATACTAAGTATGAAGGATATGAAAAACAAAAGAATAAATAAGACAAGGTAGGAGTGGAGTGCACAACAAAGGCACATTTGGACTCGGGAGTGCACAGTAGAGGCACATGCAGGATTGTAGTGCGCAATAAGAACATTCTTAGCCGAGAAGAAAGTAGGAGAATAAAACAGAGAATAAAGAAAGATAAGAAAGAAGGTGAAAAGGAAGGATAGAAGTTTGCCATGACAAAAGAAGAAAGACACATAAAAGCACAAGGAACAACATTCAAGAGTGAAAAAACAACATGAATATGTAAAAGAAGGAAAAGAAATCCCAAACAACAAGTCAACACGAGTTGTCATGAGTCAGAAAAATATGTAATTGGGTTTTTGGGATAAGAAAAGTAGGGTTTTGAGCCCTAGAATTTACGTGTAAATATGTAATGGTTTGGGAAGATTAGGGTTTATTCTAGTCTTTTCTGAGGTTAATCTGGAAGAAGAGTGAGAGAATAGACTAATAATGAACGAGCCTATGTTTGAATGTTAGGGAGAAGTTGCAGAGAGGAAGGCTTGCACTGCAGAGCGGTCATCCAAGATGGAGAGAAATATAGCATGATATATATATTGTAAGCACAGTGCGCAAGCCTGAGATTATTACAACAAGAATAATAAATAACCTAGCCATTATGGATGTAGCCCAAATTTGGGTGAACCACGCTAACTATTGTGTCTAGTTGTATTTTATGTGATTGATCATGAATATTCCCTTTATCGCATGTTAGATTAGATTTGTTTCTTACACGATCATTGTGCAATAGGTATGAATGCTACAGTAGATGGTTTATGTTGCAATATGTAGTATAATAGTACTATATAACTAAATTCAATAATTAACCAAGAAATAACAAACGCAAGATAATGCACACTAAACAAATAAGTAAGAAAGATTAAGATGATCACCTCTCATTCCCTCACTAATGCAGAAACTTGGTTCCTACAGCCCCAACAATTGACTCGAGTGAGACTTCACTTTCATGAAAGTGATGTCGAAAGGGATGGTGTCTCAAGATTTTGTTGGTTAAAATAACTTGAACCTAGGGTTTTATAACCGTGTTCCAACACATGTCTAGGAGATAAAGGAGTACAAAGAAAGAATCTAATACCTAGAATAAGAAGTAAAGCGATACAAATATGACAAGAACACTATCATAGAATTCAAAGCCTGTTCCTTTAACTTGTAGGACATGAGAACAACCTTGAGGCAATTGTATGAAAGCCTAAAATAATACCTTGACTTGTCTACACAATTTCTTATATTGTTAGTCATGGTCAAGGACAAGAAAGTGTTGTTGTATGGAGTTAATATTGTTAAAATATTGTGTAACTGTAAAGAATATTCTTATCCCCTTTTGTGGATAAAGATAAAATATATTTATTATTGATTAGATCAATCCCCTTTTGTGGATTGATCATGTCGGTTATTGTAATTGACCAAATCCCCTTTTGTGGATTGGTGAAACCCTAATTGTAATAGGATAAATAAGAAGTCGGCCCCAGAATATATTAAAGAGGCCCTAGACTATATTAAAGGTGGTTACAGCCCTGCCAATGCAGAGACACTTCCACACGTGCCAGAATTGTATAAATAAGAGAGGTCAGGGTCTCATTTAGACACACACTCAACTCACTCATATAGTGAGCAAGTATTGAAGGAAGCTGCAGTTACCAGTTGCTGGAAGAAGGAAGAGAGAGAGGCGTGTTGCTCAGTGTTGGATATTCTCTATTGTCTGGTTCATTATCTTGGCATTGTATTGGCTATCTATATTAAGGAATTTTTGCTAGGTTTTCTTCCCCTTGAGGGTTTCCCAGGATAAATGCTTGTGTACTCTTGTGATTGTGTTTCTCTCAGTGATCCTGTCTATGTTATTATTATCTAGTAAATTGAAAGTAACCTAATAATAGCAACAACTTTAACATGGTATCATATCTAAGCTGAAGAGAGTATCTTTCACAGGAAAAAGAAAAATGTCACTGTTGTCGTACATGAAAATTAAGGTTTTTTATTAAAGAAGGGTTTCAGCCTCAAATCCATTTAGAAAGGTGTGCCCTACCTCAAGGAACATTTTGGCATCCTCAACACACTTTTTCAGTGGCTAGATCTCCTGGAAAGTGAAACCCTAGTTTTCACAAAGTACAAGAAAACCATAAGTACCAGTGTACCAGTGTACCAAAAGTACCAGAAAATGAGAAGCACCAGTCCATAAATCCACATATTAAGTTTGAAGGGGCAAAAGTTGAATTTTCTGAAATCTAAACACATCAGGCTACTCGCCTCAGTCCAGGGCATCTTTTGGTGAGTTCAGTTTTCAGATCCAAGTAATTTGATTTTTTTATTATTTCTATAGCTCGAAGGGCTAGGGTTTCTACTGCAAAAAAGAATGACTACCAGCATGAGGGTAGAAGACATGCTAGAAGGATCTAGAAACTTAAGATCTTGGATGCATAGGTTGCATATGATCCTAGATGAGAATGATCTCCTAGAACATGTTACAGTGGGTGTACCAGAACCAGATGAAGAAGAGGAAAAGACCAAGCATAAGAAGAATGAAAAGAAAACAAAGAGAATCATGTCAGATTCAGTAAAGGATCAGTTGATCCCTCATATATCTAAACTACATACATCAAGGAAAATGTATGAAGCACTCAACAGGTTATATGAAAGCAAATACATTAGCCATAATCTTACCTTAAGAAATCATCTTCGGAATATGAAGATGGACAACTCAAAATCTGTCACATCCTATCTTATGAGAGTTTCTCAGATTAGAGATGAGCTTGCAACTATTGGAGATTCCATTAGTGACAAAGAACTAGTAACCACAACCCTAAATGGGTTTCCAACATTTTGGATTCCCTTTGTACAAGGAGTGTGTGCAAGAAGCAGGTTACCCAAGTTTGATAAGTTATGGGCAGATTGTACACACGAAGAACTAGACTTGTAGACCAACAAAAAAGATTAATTGTTGACGAAGAGGAAGCTCTTACAGGTCAAAAGAACAAAAGAAGTTCATTCAGGAGGAATAATAAAGAAGCTAACTTCGTAAGAGTTCCAGATAAGAAGAGAGATGGTTCAAAGATCATATGCTACAATTGTCAAAAGTTGTGACACTTTTCCTATGATTGTCATCAAGGAAAAGGGAAAAGAAAGTATCAAGCACATGTGGTAGAGGAAGAGGAATCTCCTCCCTCAAAGAAAACTTTAGAATAAATTAAGGATTATGTACTTTAAGTTGAAGATAGTTGATCTGAAGAAAGATAGCAAATGGTGGAGTCCGTGGAGCCTCCCTAGACAAAAAAAAAAGATAAGTATTCATGGTTATTTTTAGTATCTTGTTTACTTTAATACTTTATCATTACAAGTTATATTTTTGTGAGAATGTGAATTAACCTCGTTTTATTTCAGTGTCTATGAAAACTTATCAAAGAAAAGGATAAAGAGATAAAATATTTATTTCAGGTATGATCACTCATGAGAGTGACAAAGAAAGCATGCTGTAAGTAAACAAGTCTCGGAAAAAAGAAATTATGCCGTGACTTGAAGAAGTTAGACAACATGAGAAGGACGTATGATATGGTGACAGTCAGTGAAGACCAGAAAATATCCAGTATTTATATAGGAGAAGGAGGCTCCTAAGGATGCAGAACAAAAATATTCAAGATGAAGAAAAAGCTGGATACTCAGATATAGTGGATGAGATGCAGGTAACTACAGGTTGCTCCAGTACCGTTCTTATAGATGCAGAGGGAGCAAGTTGATCTAGTATCAAGACAGAAAGAAATAAATATTCGAACTCAAGAAGGCACCCAGGATATTACAGAAGAAAACTTCAAGGATGATAATTAGAAGCTATTAGCTTGGTGCAAGAGGGAGCCATGTCTCTGAGTTCGAAATGAAGGATCATGATTTGATGTAGTTAGAAAAGAATATGGATGGTGCCCAGACATTTTGATCAAGATGAAAGTTATCCAATAGATGGATGGTGCCCAACATATGGGTAGCATGGTATTCTACCATTGAAAGATTTTGGACCACAAGAGATTTTCTTTTTCTTTTTTTATCCCACAGGTAGACCTTCGTAGAGAAGGAGAAAGAGAAGAGACCTTTGTAGAGAAGGAATAGACCTTTGTAGAGAAGGGGAATGAGAAATTTTCCAAGTTTGGCCTCTTTCCAAGTGTTGAGTTTTGGATACTCTATGGACATGCTAGAATACCCTCATAGAGAGGGGTGTGACCACCCTCATAGAGAGGAATGTGGATATTTCTCCAAGGGGAAGTGGGTAGATACTCTCCTCTAGCCAAGGATTGAATAGCCTAGAACACAAACCTTGACCATGTGGAATGGTTAGTTGGCTCTTGAGGTTTGTGTCGTGATCTTGCGTGGATCATGGAAAGGGAGTTTAGTCTTTCCCAGGCTAGCATCTTAGCTTCTCTAGTTCATGTGGGATGACTAGGAGTGAAGCTATGGTAGTAGTCCTCCCCAGTGGATGGGTGAGATAGATGACTACAAGAGAAGGGAGAACACAAAAGGAATGGAAAAACTCATAGGACATCTTTTGTGTGAAGATAAGAAAGAAGTATCTTCTGCATGAAGATGAAAGAAAGAAAGAGTATCTTATGCACGAAGATAAGGAGAACAAAACTTTTGATGATTTATAGATATGCCATTCAATGATCATGATGCCAGATGACCAAGTGGATGCCTCCAGTTATCCAGTTGATGATGTTGCCCAGTTGATCATGTTATCCAGTGGATGTTGCTACCTAGTTGATGTCGACATCCAGTGACCTGTCAAAAGATAAAGAATATCCTTCTTGTTAAGAGGGAGTGTTAGAAGATTGTGTAACTGTAAAGAATATTCTTATTCCCTTTTGTGGATAAAGATAAAATATATTTATTATTGATTAGATCAATCCCCTTTTGTGGATTGATCATGTCGGGTATTGTAATTGACCAAATCCCCTATTGTGGATTGGTCAAGCCCTAATTGTAATAGGCTAAATAAGAAGTCGACCCTAAAATATATTAAAGAGGCCACATAATATATTAAAGGTGGTTATAACCATCCAGAAGAAGAAGTTGGCCCTGCCAATGAAGAGACACTTTCACACATGCCAGAATTGTATAAATAAGAGAGTCCAACACCTCATTTAGACACACACTCAGCTCACTCAACTAGTGCACAAGTATTGAAGGAAGCTGCAGTTACTAGTTGTCGGAAGAAGGAAGAGAGAGAGGCATGTTTCTCATTGTTGTATATTCTATGTTGTCTGGTTCATTATCTTAGCATTGTGTTGTCTATGTATATTAAGGAATTTTTTCTAGGTTTTCTTTCCCATGAGGGTTTCCCAGGATAAATGCTTGTGCACTCTTGTGATTGTGTTTCTCTCAGTGATCCTATCTATGCTATTGTTATCTAGTAAAGTGAAAGTAACCTAATAATAGTAGAAACTTTAACAAATATGTCTATGGACAAGCCAAAGAAGTGGAAATAAAAATATAAAAAATACCTCCAAACTTGTCAAAGATGACAGAAAGAGAGAACCATGTCAACTATGCAGCTCTAGCTAACTGCCAAACAACATGAACTACACTTAAAAATAATATATTTGCATCGATTAGCAATTGAAAATGTCTACACACAGTTGGCGCTAAGAGGATGATTGGATGATTCCAATTACCATAATTTGGATATAAGGTTTTAGCAAGGATCATAGATAAAGTTTTGGTAGAGTTAGAAGAACATGTCAATAATAGAGGAATTATAATTGGGAAGGTCACTAGAATCACTTAAGGCATATTAAAATAGGATATAGTTGGGCCCTCTAGAGATATAAGTATGAGAAATTCCTTTTTGAGAACACTAAAAAGAGATATGGGCCCTATGTCCAAAATACAAAATATTATGAAGTCTCTTTAGCACAATTGGTTTTTAGTTGAGTATTAGAAATATCTTCCCAACATGAGGTTTGGGTGGCTTATATTCAACATAAATAACAAGGCCAATTATGGTCTCTTGCAAATAATGTATAGTTTCCTAAAGTTTAGTAAAATGAAAAAATAGAGTCACTCAAAATTTTATAGCTATCAAAGTGAATGTAAGAAATACCAAGAAGCAGTTGCAACCTATAGACTATATCTGTCCAGAAGCACCTTATATCAAGGGCTCTTACATTTTTGTAATTTTGAGAATTAATTCAAGAAATTTAATGAGGAGAATCCATCAAGGCCATTTTTTGAATAGGATCAATGGTGTTGTGTGATGGATTCTCTATGAACTATTTCTATTGTTAGTATTGTCTATTATACAACTATAAGGATATATTTTTCATGCGATGACTATTCTTCAGTGAATTTTATGTCTATTACACTCATGTTTATCATATGATGTTTATTTTTCTAATATGGTAGGCATATGGTCGTGAATGGTTTCTTGTTATAGACTACTAAGTTTACATTCATCATTCATGTTTATGTGGGTTTTCTTTTTCTCTAACAACTATCGTTTTATGAAGTGTAGGTAGAAATATATAACTTTCCTTCTATGTAGTTAGTTAGTTTTTCTCTTAGCTAGGTTAGTTTAGAATAATTGAATTTTTTCACTTAGAGTAGTTGCATATTGCATTCCATAAAGAAACCCCATTGTTTTTAATTAATGGTTTCTAGGAAAAAAATTGAATGGGTCTATTATCCCAAATAATGTGAGGTTTAATTGGGACTTCATATTGGGGAGAACCCATGTTTGTTGTAGGGATTTTTTCCCACATAAATAGAAACTAGATCTAGAAGGAGGGCTTGACTTGTACGGTTGTTAAAAATATCTAATATTCACATGATCAAACCTATACAAATTCAACCCGTGAAACTTATCCTAAACATTTCCATACTAAAGGTGACAATACCTAGTTAGAAATTGCTTTCAAAGAAAGTTATCCCATTTTCAAAACCCCTAAGTCAACTCCTAAAAAATGGTACATTGTTACCAAAACTAAAGTCCATACTTTACATCATCTCACTTAGGAATTCACTCAAAATATTGGGGATATACATGTAGAATCTCTTTTTCCTAGATGGGGGATAACTCATAATATGTGTATTGAAACTCCTCAATACATTCTGGTTGATTCCATATAATAATTGGTATAAGTTACCTTGCAATACGTTTCCTAAGATTTGGATCAAAACCCTACATCACCCTCGTCTTTACCTCAATATACTCATTCTCCTAAACCTAAATTAAATCAAATAGCCAATGAAATTATAAAACTATTTATAGCTTATCAAATGGAAGATAACCAACTCACATACCTGTTTGGATGTCCAAAAGTACCTTAAACTTGAGAAGGGAGTTTCTTGATTTACCGAAACATCCCAAGAGAATCTTACCCAAGTTCGATCTAGAAAATTCACATGTTCCAAAAGATAACATAAACAATTTCCCCCTTGCTTTAAGGTTTATGAATGTCAAACATGAAGACATGGTATGTATAATATTACCCTACACCTTTGAGAAAAAAGCATATACCTGGTATTATAGTTTACCAATAGGCTCCATCACAAGCTAGGA
The DNA here is from genome assembly GCA_009831015.1 of Picea engelmannii. Classification (NCBI taxonomy): domain Eukaryota; kingdom Viridiplantae; phylum Streptophyta; class Pinopsida; order Pinales; family Pinaceae; genus Picea; species Picea engelmannii. The sequence continues at coordinate 15,893 of ML793355.1, read as the reverse complement.
TAATTTCAAGGAGTTTATCAGTAAGTTGGGTGAAGATAAAACTCAAACTAGTCTTTTAAAGGAGATAATATCCATTAAAATGAAGGAGAAAGAAAGAAATAAATATTTCAACCCACACTTCGGCACTATAATTTATGAATAAATTCTATTAATTCCCAACCAACCAAGGGAGTAGTGGTGGTTACACATTTTCCTTGCATGTATTTATTTCCATGTTTTTCAAAAGGAATGGTAAGACCAGTTTGGAATTTTATTTTTAGAAAGCCAAGAAGGTGGAGAAAGAAATTCTCACCCTAGTAGGGAACCCGAGAGTAGAGGACAATAATACCATGACTGTAGGAAAGAAAATTTTGTCATTGAAAAAACCTACAAAAAGTTAACCCAATGATATAGAAGGTGTAATTAAGATGGTCAATAAGTTATCTAATGAAGTTGTTGACCTAAAAAATAATTCTAGGGAATGAAAATCCAACCAAAAACTGTTTAGACTGTTTTATAGAAAAAATAACAACTAACCCAAACTTCCAAAATACTTAAATATGAATTTAAATCTAGAGGAGGTGGGGATGGACAAATTTTGTACCTACCATAAATCTAATGATTCTAAAAACACCTATCTCGAGTGGATCAACTCTATGACTATAGTTATAAACTAGTTACTTGATCAACATTTTCTTTCTGATAAGATAGCCAAAGAGGTTGGCATTTAGGAAAATACTAAAAAAGGGGACAAATCTAGGGAAGATACCATGTTCCTTTGGGATTGGGAAACACACTTTGATAATGATGAAGTATGATAGATATGAGTAAGATATTTATAGGCCACCCAACCTACCCAAAACAACTATAGTTTAAGAAGAAAGGGACCTGTAACTATTGCTACCATTTCGAATAAATCTAATCCAACATTCATAAATGTTACACCACCCACTCAGATTTTGGGTAATACTACTTCCCCTCAATCCAAATTATCTACCCATGTTTCCTAATCTATGAGGGACTTAGTGAATATCCCAACTACATAAGCTATGAGTACAATTCTATTGAATACATGAAGAAAACTAAAGCCAATGTTTCTATTTATGACATTTGTACCTTACAACCCCAAAGAAGTAACTGATCCAACTTATTTAATCAAGAGACTCCATTTTTCCAATAGGAAGGAACTTGTCTTTGTGCATTGGATTAACAAATTATTTCATTGGTAATCATGAAAAGTTGAGATATGGAAATTGTCTTTAGTGGAAGTTAACCTATATGCTATACATGTCTCTAAGCCACTAAGGCATCTTATTTGGAAAATAACGTATTACAACTATTAAAAATTAAATCTACATCCATTAGGGTTACAAAAAACTCATCACAAATGTTGGTTTTACTCTCTTATCACCCAAGAGAGAGTAAAACCATGTTGGTTTTACTCTCTCTTGGGTGGATTTTTTGCAAGTTTTGGTGGCTGATTTTTCTGATGTAACAACTTGTTTTCTACATACATAAGGCTGCAAATAAATATTTTCAATACTTGTCTATAACAACCTTACATTGATGCTAAATTACATGTTTTATTACTTGAGTTGTACTTGTGTTCACTAGCTCATTTATTGCATCATTTTTTCGACTTTAGGTATCTTGTTTAGCAGCTCTAATAGTCATTTATTCGTTGATATATATATTTTTTGACTACTGAGAATATGTAAAATGAGCTTAACTTTATTTTCCACTTAACATATAGCTTTTATACTTGGTGTTTCTTCTGTCAAGGGTAGGTATCATAATTTTTAGGTACATAAACTTCTTGGAAACTATTAACCATTACTGGGACTCATTTACAAGATAATTTGCATATAGAAACTTGACCTATAGGGGCATCCACTAATAAGAATCACTTTCCATTTCATTTCCCCCTAGGGTAACCTAGGATTCCCCCTTTGAGGAAATCACTTCACCTCTAAAGTGACGGGAGTACCTTCTTGAGGTGAGAGTGGGTAGGTATTCTCCTAGTTGTTGATGTCTTGTGGTTTGGGTTCGTATTTTCCCAACCTACATTTTGTGCGATAATATTTTGGCATCGTTGCTAAGGGGATAATTTTTTTTCCCAAACTACATTTTGTGCGATAACATCAGGGATAACATAGTGTAAAGTCCCAAGAGCATGGATCAAAACAAAATACAAGGGGGAGGGTCCAACCAAAACTCCATGCAAAAATATCAAAGCGCACAAGGTACCCCTTTTCTATAATTTGACAGATGGTGACATGGACATAATTGGCTACCAAGTATGGGATGCCGCAAAAGAGGAAATTGAGGAAGAAACAAAGAAACAAGTAGAACTACATCAGCAAGTGTAGACACAATTAGCACAATTGCAGTAGCTCTTGGAAGGATCCAGAATAACACCAAAGTGTAGATCAGAGGAAGGGCCATTGAAAAGTTAAGCGACTGGTAGAATATCCTTCAATAATGATTAGGACCATTGTAATATGAAGCACTAAGGGTGATAAGAGAGTTGGAAACTATGCAGGGAAAAGTGAAGCAAGTAGCGCATGACACAAAAGAGAATCTCACGACCCTGACTGTGCATGGTGTAGAGGAAATTTTGGGAACATAGGAATAAATAATAAAGGATGTTATGAAAACAATGGATGCCTCCTAAAAGTTCATAGAAGCATGGAGGAGAGTGAAATAAGCCTGAGTGTCTCTTGACAAGCCATAGGTGAGTGTTGGGGGTCTATTGGATAGGCATTTTAGATAAGAGTGTTCATGAAAATCCTAATTATGGAGGATATGAAAAACAAAAGAAGAAATAAGACAAGGTAAGAGCGGAGTGCACAATGGAGTGTTGTTGGCCCTTGTCTAAGTTTGAATAACCTTGGTCATGTTTGACCATTTTTGGGACTTTGATAGGTTGGAAAAAGGTGGAGCGCAAAGAGAAGCAAATATAGTAGGATCTTGCCCGCTTTTCAAGGATTTTTGGGTTTAGGGTTTATGTAACGGGTATGGGATATTGTCCCATGGGTTTACCCATGTTTAGGCCCATATTTTAATTTATAAATAGATAGATAGGCGATGTATCTGGGAGGCTATGTGATAATGTGCTAAGTCAGTTGTAAGCTAAGTGTTGTGGTGAGCTAAGTGTGAATATTTGTGGATGCTTCATGCATATTGTGTGTTGAGAACTTGCAGAGCTGAGTGCAAGTGACTATAAGAAGGACTAGACCTGGTAGAATCATCTTAGTGCGGATCTAGAAGCTTTGTGCATACTATGTGTTGAGACCTGTAAAGCTAAGTGCAAGTGATTGTAAGAAGCTTGTGTGTACACTATGTAAGAAGGCTTTGTGCTATGACCTAACTCGGGGAAGGAGGATCTGGCAAGGGGCACACAGATCTCCTGTCCTATGTAGAGTAGGGTTTGAGGCTCTATGCATGTAAGATGATTGACAAAAGACAATAAATTATAAAAAGAGTTGGCGGACATAGCACAACACTGGGGTGAACCACATATATTCTCTGTTGTGATTGATTTATGCCTTATGGTTTTTATGAGATTGTTGTGATTTATGCTTAGTGTTGTAATCTGTTTGTTAGATGCATCTGATATAGTATCTTAGTTCTTAGTGGTGTGAATGAATGCTAGATCTGATCTATTTCTATGTGCTAAGTGCTTGGACGTGTTAGATCTTGTTGAGTATCGTGTTGTTCTGTAATTAAGGTTTCAACCTACGATGTGAATAAGATTTAAATGCTAATGAATGTTAACCGCTAAGTGCTCTATTAAGTACTGTGATCATAGATCTGTGTCCCAGCTAGGTTGTAAACACTTGAGACCTGTAACCACCCCTGCCTCTACCTCAGGTGAGACTTCACCTGCTTTGCAGGTGTTGTCAAAAGGGTTTGTAGTTAGGGTTTTGTTGGTGCATTCTTGAAGCGTTGAACCCCAGGTCTGCCCTTGTGCCAACAAATGGTTCCATTTTCGGGTTGTGATTGTTGGGAAATGAAGAAAAGAAGAAATCTTTGTGTGTAGATTTGTTGTTGTAGTGCACAATATTCTACTGACTGCGAATCTCTACACAAAGAAAAGAAGTTTGATTTGAGGAAAAGAGGTAATATCTTAAATCTCTGTGCTAAGAAAGGAATTGGATCTAAAGAAAAGAGGTAAGATTTTAAAGCTTTGTTCTCTGATAAAGGTAAGATAAGTGAAAATTTTTGTTTCGAAAGAATGGATCTGGGAATGCTTGACAGATTTTGTCCTAGCCTAAAAACTAGGGCACAACTAGAAGAAAGAAGATTTGATATGAATAGACCTGATAGAAATAGTGAAATATATGTCATTCCTATGGATAGAAAGAATGTTTGGACTAAAAAATGGATGCAGGATACGAGAAAGAATTTTTTGCAGGTTCAATACTGTGATCCCAATGTGAAATAGAGGTCCTAGTTGTCTTTGTTGTAAAGTTATGGACCATGAAGTTTTCGATTTCCCTACAATGATTGCTAAAGTTGAAAAGAGGAATATGAGACAAGAAAACCATGAGAAAGGTTAAGAGACTAAGAATATGATAGAACCCCAGAAATAATAAGAGACTATATTATTACAGATGAAAGAATCCCTGAATGACACAGAGACATCAACTTATCAGAGATATTAAAAGAGAAGGAGTGCATAGAAACAAGAATAGGACACTTCAACATAGACTGTGTTCTGGATGAGGAAACATAGGTGAATATCATGAAAGAAATAACTTGGGAAATTTTAGGGAAGCCTTCTATGGTTCCTTCATTGCAAGGAATATGATT
>ML793355.1:0-11049 GCA_009831015.1 Picea engelmannii | reverse complement strand
AATATTGTGTAACTGTAAAGAATATTCTTATCCCCTTTTGTGGATAAAGATAAAATATATTTATTATTGATTAGATCAATCCCCTTTTGTGGATTGATCATGTCGGTTATTGTAATTGACCAAATCCCCTTTTGTGGATTGGTCAAACCCTAATTGTAATAGGATAAATAAGAAGTTGGCCCCAGAATATATTAAAGAGGCCCTAGAATATATTAAAGGTGGTTACAACCCTGCCAATGCAGAGACACTTCCACACGTGCCAAAATTGTATAAATAAGAGAGGTCAGGGTCTCATTTAGACACACACTCAACTCACTCATCTAGTGAGCAAGTATTGAAGGAAGTTGCAGTTACTAGTTGCTAGAAGAAGGAAGAGAGAGAGGCGTGTTGCTCAGTGTTGGATATTCTCTATTGTCTAGTTCATTATCTTGGCATTGTATTGGCTATCTATATTAAGGAAGTTTTGCTAGGTTTTCTTCCCCTTGAGGGTTTCCCAGGATAAATGCTTGTGTACTCTTGTGATTGTGTTTCTCTCAGTGATCCTGTCTATGCTATTGTTATCTAGTAAATTGAAAGTAACCTAATAATAGCAACAACTTTAACATGGTATCAGATCTAAGCTGAAGAGAGTATCTTTCACAGGAAAAAGAAAAATGTCACTGTTGTCGTACATGAAAATTAAGGTTTTTTATTAAAGAAGGTTTTCAGCCTCAAATCCATTTAGAAAGGTGCGCCCTACCTCAAGGAACATTTTTGCATCCTCAACACACTTTTTCAATGGCTAGATCTCCTGGAAAGTGAAACCCTAGTTTTCACAAAGTACAAGAAAAACATAAGTACTAGTGTACCAGTGTACCAGAAGTACCATAAAATGAGAAGCACCAGTCCATAAATCCACATATCAAGTTTGAAGGGGAAAAAGTTGGATTTTCTGAAATCTAAACACATCAGGCTACTCGCCTCAGTCCAGCGCGTCTTTTGGTGAGTTCAGTTTTCAGATCCAAGTAATTTGATTTTTTTATTATTTCTATAGCCCGAAGGGCTAGGGTTTCTATTGCAAAAAAGAATGACTACCAGCATGAGGGTAGAATACGGGCTAGAAGGATCTATAAACTTCAGATCTTGGATGCATAGGTTGCATATGATCCTAGATGAGAATGATCTCCTAGAACATGTTACAGTGGGTGTACTAGAATCAGATGAAGAAGAGGAAAAGACCAAGCATAAGAAGAATGAAAAGAAAATAAAGAGAATCATGTCAGATTCAGTAAAGGATCAGTCGATCCCTCATATATATAAACTATAGACATCAAGGAAAATGTATGAAGCACTCAACAGGTTATATGAAAGCAAAGACATTAGCCACAATCTTACCTTAAGAAATCATCTTCGGAATATGAAGATGGACAACTCAAAATCTGTCACATCCTATCTTATGAGAGTTTCTCAGATTAGAGATCAACTTGCAACTATTGGAGATGCCATTAGTGACAAAGAACTAGTAACCAAAACCCTAAATGGGTTTCCAACATTTTGGATTCCCTTTGTACAAGGAGTGTGTGCAATAAGCAAGTTACCCAAGTTTGATAAGTTATGGGCAGATTGTACACACGAAGAACTAGACTTGTAGACCAACAAAAAAGATTAATTGTTGACGAAGAGGAAGCTCTTACAGTTCAAAAGAACAAAAGAAGTTCATTCAGGAGGAATAATAAAGAAGCTAACTCCGTAAGAGTTCCAGATAAGAAGAGAGATGGTTCAAAGATCATATGCTACAATTGTCAAAAGTTGTGACACTTTTCCTATGATTGTCATCAAGGAAAAGGGAAAAGAAAGTATCAAGCACATGTGGTAGAGGAAGAGGAATCTACTCCCTCAAAGAAAACTTTAGAATAAATTAAGGATTATGTACTTTAAGTTGAATATAGTTGATTTGAAGAAAGATAGCAAATGGTGGAGTCCGTGGAGCCTCCCTAGACAAAAACAAAAGATAAGTATTCATGGTTATTTTTAGTATCTTGTTTACTTTAATACTTTATCATTACAAGTTAGATTTTTGTGAGAATGTGAATTAACCTCGTTTTATTCCAGTCTCTATGCAGACTTATCAAAGAAAAGGATAAAGAGATAAAATATTTATTTCAGGTATGATCACTCATGAGAGTGACAAAGAAAGCATACTGTAAGTAAACAAGTCTCGGAAAAAAGAAATTATGCCGTGACTTGCAGAAGTTAGACAACATGAGAAGGATGTATGATATGGTGACAGTCAGTGAAGACCAGACAATATCCAATATTTATATAGGAGCAGGAGGCTCCTAAGGATGCAGAACAAAAATATTCAAGATGAAGAAAAAGATGGATACTCAGATATAGTGGATGAGATGCAGGTAACTACAGGTTGCTCCAGTACCGTTCTTATAGATGCAGAGGGAGCAAGTTGATCTAGTATGAAGACAGAAAGAAATAAATATTCGAACTCAAGAAGGCACCCATGATATTACAGAAGAAAACTTCAAGGATGATAATTAGAAGCTATTAGCTTGGTGCAAGAGGGAGCCATGTCTCCGAGTTCGAAATGAAGGATCATGATTTGATGTAGTTAGAAAAGAAGATGGATGGTGCCCAAACATTTTGATCAAGATGAAAGTTATCCAATAGATGGATGGCGCCCGACATATGGGTAGCATGGTATTCTACCATTGAAAGATTTTGGACCACAAGAGATTTTTTTTTTCTTTTTTTATCGCACAGGTAGACCTTCGTAGAGAAGGAGAAAGAGAAAGAGAAGAGAACTTTGTCGAGAAGGAATAGACCTTTGTAGAGAAGGGGAATGAGAAATTTTCCAAGGTTGGCTTTTGTCCAAGTGTTGAGTTTTGGATACTCTAGGGACATTCTAGAATACCCTCGTAGAGAGGGGGGTGACCACCCTCATAGAGAGGAATGTGGATGTTTCTCCAAGGGGAAGTGGGTAGATACTCTCCTCTAGCCAAGGATTGAATAGCCTGGAACACAAACCTTGACCATGTGGAATGGTTAGTTGTCTCTTGAGGTTTGTGTCGTGATCTTGCGTGGATCATGGAAAGGGAGTTTAGTCTTTCCCAAGCTAGCATCTTAGCTTCTCTAGTTCATGTGGGATGACTAGGAGTGAATCTATGGTAGTAGTCCTCCCCAGTGGATGGGTGAGATAGATGACTACAAGAGAAGGGAGAACACAAAAGGAATGGAAAAACTCATAGGACATCTTTTGTGTGAAGATAAGAAAGAAGTATCTTCTCCATGAAGATGAAAGAAAGAAAGAGTATCTTATGCACGAAGATAAGGAGAACAAAATTTTTGATGATTTATAGATATGCCATTCAATGATCATGATGACAGATGACCAAATGGATGCCTCCAGTTATCCAGTTGATGATGTTGCCCATTTGATCATGTTATCCAATGGATGCTGCTACCTAGTTGATGTCGACATCCAGTGACCTGTCAAAAGATAAAGAATATCCTTCTTGTTAAGAGGGAGTGTTAAAAGATTGTGTAACTGTAAATAATATTCTTATTCCCTTTTGTGGATAAAGATAAAATATATTTATTATTGATTAGATCAATCCCCTTTTGTGGATTGATCATGTCGGGTATTGTAATTGACCAAATCCCCTATTGTGGATTGGTCAAACCCTAATTGTAATAGGCTAAATAAGAATTCGGCCCTAAAATATATTAAAGAGGCCACATAATATATTAAAGGTGGTTATAACCATCCAGAAGAAGAAGTTGGCCCTGCCAATGAAGAGACACTTCCACACGTGCCAAAATTGTATAAATAAGAGAGGCCAACACCTCATTTAGATACACACTCAGCTCACTCATCTAGTGCACAAGTATTGAAGGAAGCTGCAGTTACTAGTTGTCGGAAGAAGGAAGAGAGAGGCGTGTTTCTCAGTGTTGGATATTCTCTGTTGTCTGGTTCATTATCTTGGCATTGTGTTATCTATCTATATTAAGGAATTTTTTCTAGGTTTTCTTTCCCATGAGGGTTTCACAGGATAAATGCTTGTGTACTCTTGTGATTGTGTTTCTCTCAGTGATCCTATCTATGCTATTGTTATCTAGTAAAGTGAAAGTAACCTAATAATAGTAGAAACTTTAACAAATATGTCTATGGACAAGCCAAAGAAGTGGAAATAAAATATAAAACATACCTCCAAACTTGTCAAAGATGACAGAAAGAGAGAACCATGTCAACTATGCAGCTCTAGCTAACTGCCAAACAACATGAACTACACTTAAAAATAATATATTTGCATCGATTAGCAATTGAAAATGTCTACACACAGTTGGTGCTAAGAGGATGATTGGATGATTCCAATTACCATAATTTGGATATAAGGTTTCAGCAAGGATCATAGATAAAGTTTTGGTAGAGTTAGAAGAACATGTCAATACTAGAGGAATTATAATCGGGATGGTCACTAGAATCACTTAAGGCATATTAAAATAGGATATAGTTGGGCCCTCTAGAGATACAAGTATGAGAAATTCCTTTCTGAGAACACTAAAAAGAGATATGGGCCCTATGTCCAAAATACAAAATATTATGAAGTCTCTTTAGCACAATTGGTTTTTAGTTGAGTATTAGAAATATCTTCCCAACATGAGGTTTGGGTGGCTTATATTCAAGATAAATAACAAGGACAATTATGGTCTCTTGCAAATAATGTATAGTTTCCTAAAGTTTAGTAAAATGAAAAAGTAGAGTCACTCAAAATTTTATAGCTATCAAAGTGAATGTAAGAAATACCAAGAAGCAATTGCAACCTATAGACTATATATGTCCAGAAGCACCTTATATCAAGGGCTCTTGCTTTTTTGTAATTTTGAGAATTAATTCAAGAAATTTAATGAGGAGAATCCATCAATGCCATTTTTTGAATAGAATCAATGGTTTTGTGTGATGGATTCTCTATGAACTATTTCTATTGTTAGTATTGTCTATTATACAACTATAAGGCTATATTTTTCATGCGATGACTATTCTTCAGTGAATTTTATGTCTATTACACTCATGTTTATCATATGATGTTTATTTTTCTAATATGGTAGGCATATGGTCGTGAATGGTTAATTGTGATAGAGTACTAAGTTTACATTCATCATTCATGTTTATGTGGGTTTTCTTTTTCTCTAACAACTATCGTTTTATGAAGTGTAGGTAGAAATATATAACTTTCCTTCTATGTAGTTAGTTATTTTTTCTCTTAGCTAGGTTAGTTTAGAATAATTGAATTTTTTCACTTAGAGTAGTTGCATATTGCATTCCATCAAGAAACCCCATTGTTTTTAATTAGTGGTTTCTAGGAAAAAAATTGAATGGGTCTATTATCCCAAATAATGTGAGGTTTAATTGGGACTTCATATTGGGGAGAACCCATGTTTGTTGTAGGGAATTTTCCCACATTAATAGAAACTAGATCTAGAAGGAGGGCTTGACTTGTACGGTTGTTAAAAATATCTAATATTCACATGATCAAACCTATACAAATTCAACCCGTGAAACTTATCCTAAACATTTCCATACTAAAGGTGACAATACCTAGTTAGAAATTGCTTTCAAAGAAAGTTATCCCATTTTCAAAACCCCTAAGTCAACTCCTAAAAAATGGTACATTGTTACCAAAACTAAAGTCCATACTTTACATCATCTCACTTAGGAATTCACTCAAAATATTGGGGATATACATGTAGAATCTCTTTTTCCTAGATGGGGGATAACTCATAATATGTGTATTGAAACTCCTCAATACATTCTGGTTGATTCCATATAATAATTGGTATAAGTTACCTTGCAATACGTTTCCTAAGATTTGGATCAAAACCCTACATCACCCTCGTCTTTACCTCAATATACTCATTCTCCTAAACCTAAATTAAATCAAATAGCCAATGAAATTATAAAACTATTTATAGCTTATCAAATGGAAGATAACCAACTCACATACCTGTTTGGATGTCCAAAAGTACCTTAAACTTGAGAAGGGAGTTTCTTGATTTACCGAAACATCCCAAGAGAATCTTACCCAAGTTCGATCTAGAAAATTCACATGTTCCAAAAGATAACATAAACAATTTCCCCCTTGCTTTAAGGTTTATGAATGTCAAACATGAAGACATGGTATGTATAATATTACCCTACACCTTTGAGAAAAAAGCATATACCTGGTATTATAGTTTACCAATAGGCTCCATCACAAGCTAGGATAATTTCAAGGAGTTTATCAGTAAGTTGGGTGAAGATAAAACTCAAACTAGTCTTTTAAAGGAGATAATATCCATTAAAATGAAGGAGAAAGAAAGAAATAAATATTTCAACCCACACTTCGGCACTATAATTTATGAATAAATTCTATTAATTCCCAACCAACCAAGGGAGTAGTGGTGGTTACACATTTTCCTTGCATGTATTTATTTCCATGTTTTTCAAAAGGAATGGTAAGACCAGTTTGGAATTTTATTTTTAGAAAGCCAAGAAGGTGGAGAAAGAAATTCTCACCCTAGTAGGGAACCCGAGAGTAGAGGACAATAATACCATGACTGTAGGAAAGAAAATTTTGTCATTGAAAAAACCTACAAAAAGTTAACCCAATGATATAGAAGGTGTAATTAAGATGGTCAATAAGTTATCTAATGAAGTTGTTGACCTAAAAAATAATTCTAGGGAATGAAAATCCAACCAAAAACTGTTTAGACTGTTTTATAGAAAAAATAACAACTAACCCAAACTTCCAAAATACTTAAATATGAATTTAAATCTAGAGGAGGTGGGGATGGACAAATTTTGTACCTACCATAAATCTAATGATTCTAAAAACACCTATCTCGAGTGGATCAACTCTATGACTATAGTTATAAACTAGTTACTTGATCAACATTTTCTTTCTGATAAGATAGCCAAAGAGGTTGGCATTTAGGAAAATACTAAAAAAGGGGACAAATCTAGGGAAGATACCATGTTCCTTTGGGATTGGGAAACACACTTTGATAATGATGAAGTATGATAGATATGAGTAAGATATTTATAGGCCACCCAACCTACCCAAAACAACTATAGTTTAAGAAGAAAGGGACCTGTAACTATTGCTACCATTTCGAATAAATCTAATCCAACATTCATAAATGTTACACCACCCACTCAGATTTTGGGTAATACTACTTCCCCTCAATCCAAATTATCTACCCATGTTTCCTAATCTATGAGGGACTTAGTGAATATCCCAACTACATAAGCTATGAGTACAATTCTATTGAATACATGAAGAAAACTAAAGCCAATGTTTCTATTTATGACATTTGTACCTTACAACCCCAAAGAAGTAACTGATCCAACTTATTTAATCAAGAGACTCCATTTTTCCAATAGGAAGGAACTTGTCTTTGTGCATTGGATTAACAAATTATTTCATTGGTAATCATGAAAAGTTGAGATATGGAAATTGTCTTTAGTGGAAGTTAACCTATATGCTATACATGTCTCTAAGCCACTAAGGCATCTTATTTGGAAAATAACGTATTACAACTATTAAAAATTAAATCTACATCCATTAGGGTTACAAAAAACTCATCACAAATGTTGGTTTTACTCTCTTATCACCCAAGAGAGAGTAAAACCATGTTGGTTTTACTCTCTCTTGGGTGGATTTTTTGCAAGTTTTGGTGGCTGATTTTTCTGATGTAACAACTTGTTTTCTACATACATAAGGCTGCAAATAAATATTTTCAATACTTGTCTATAACAACCTTACATTGATGCTAAATTACATGTTTTATTACTTGAGTTGTACTTGTGTTCACTAGCTCATTTATTGCATCATTTTTTCGACTTTAGGTATCTTGTTTAGCAGCTCTAATAGTCATTTATTCGTTGATATATATATTTTTTGACTACTGAGAATATGTAAAATGAGCTTAACTTTATTTTCCACTTAACATATAGCTTTTATACTTGGTGTTTCTTCTGTCAAGGGTAGGTATCATAATTTTTAGGTACATAAACTTCTTGGAAACTATTAACCATTACTGGGACTCATTTACAAGATAATTTGCATATAGAAACTTGACCTATAGGGGCATCCACTAATAAGAATCACTTTCCATTTCATTTCCCCCTAGGGTAACCTAGGATTCCCCCTTTGAGGAAATCACTTCACCTCTAAAGTGACGGGAGTACCTTCTTGAGGTGAGAGTGGGTAGGTATTCTCCTAGTTGTTGATGTCTTGTGGTTTGGGTTCGTATTTTCCCAACCTACATTTTGTGCGATAATATTTTGGCATCGTTGCTAAGGGGATAATTTTTTTTCCCAAACTACATTTTGTGCGATAACATCAGGGATAACATAGTGTAAAGTCCCAAGAGCATGGATCAAAACAAAATACAAGGGGGAGGGTCCAACCAAAACTCCATGCAAAAATATCAAAGCGCACAAGGTACCCCTTTTCTATAATTTGACAGATGGTGACATGGACATAATTGGCTACCAAGTATGGGATGCCGCAAAAGAGGAAATTGAGGAAGAAACAAAGAAACAAGTAGAACTACATCAGCAAGTGTAGACACAATTAGCACAATTGCAGTAGCTCTTGGAAGGATCCAGAATAACACCAAAGTGTAGATCAGAGGAAGGGCCATTGAAAAGTTAAGCGACTGGTAGAATATCCTTCAATAATGATTAGGACCATTGTAATATGAAGCACTAAGGGTGATAAGAGAGTTGGAAACTATGCAGGGAAAAGTGAAGCAAGTAGCGCATGACACAAAAGAGAATCTCACGACCCTGACTGTGCATGGTGTAGAGGAAATTTTGGGAACATAGGAATAAATAATAAAGGATGTTATGAAAACAATGGATGCCTCCTAAAAGTTCATAGAAGCATGGAGGAGAGTGAAATAAGCCTGAGTGTCTCTTGACAAGCCATAGGTGAGTGTTGGGGGTCTATTGGATAGGCATTTTAGATAAGAGTGTTCATGAAAATCCTAATTATGGAGGATATGAAAAACAAAAGAAGAAATAAGACAAGGTAAGAGCGGAGTGCACAATGGAGTGTTGTTGGCCCTTGTCTAAGTTTGAATAACCTTGGTCATGTTTGACCATTTTTGGGACTTTGATAGGTTGGAAAAAGGTGGAGCGCAAAGAGAAGCAAATATAGTAGGATCTTGCCCGCTTTTCAAGGATTTTTGGGTTTAGGGTTTATGTAACGGGTATGGGATATTGTCCCATGGGTTTACCCATGTTTAGGCCCATATTTTAATTTATAAATAGATAGATAGGCGATGTATCTGGGAGGCTATGTGATAATGTGCTAAGTCAGTTGTAAGCTAAGTGTTGTGGTGAGCTAAGTGTGAATATTTGTGGATGCTTCATGCATATTGTGTGTTGAGAACTTGCAGAGCTGAGTGCAAGTGACTATAAGAAGGACTAGACCTGGTAGAATCATCTTAGTGCGGATCTAGAAGCTTTGTGCATACTATGTGTTGAGACCTGTAAAGCTAAGTGCAAGTGATTGTAAGAAGCTTGTGTGTACACTATGTAAGAAGGCTTTGTGCTATGACCTAACTCGGGGAAGGAGGATCTGGCAAGGGGCACACAGATCTCCTGTCCTATGTAGAGTAGGGTTTGAGGCTCTATGCATGTAAGATGATTGACAAAAGACAATAAATTATAAAAAGAGTTGGCGGACATAGCACAACACTGGGGTGAACCACATATATTCTCTGTTGTGATTGATTTATGCCTTATGGTTTTTATGAGATTGTTGTGATTTATGCTTAGTGTTGTAATCTGTTTGTTAGATGCATCTGATATAGTATCTTAGTTCTTAGTGGTGTGAATGAATGCTAGATCTGATCTATTTCTATGTGCTAAGTGCTTGGACGTGTTAGATCTTGTTGAGTATCGTGTTGTTCTGTAATTAAGGTTTCAACCTACGATGTGAATAAGATTTAAATGCTAATGAATGTTAACCGCTAAGTGCTCTATTAAGTACTGTGATCATAGATCTGTGTCCCAGCTAGGTTGTAAACACTTGAGACCTGTAACCACCCCTGCCTCTACCTCAGGTGAGACTTCACCTGCTTTGCAGGTGTTGTCAAAAGGGTTTGTAGTTAGGGTTTTGTTGGTGCATTCTTGAAGCGTTGAACCCCAGGTCTGCCCTTGTGCCAACAAATGGTTCCATTTTCGGGTTGTGATTGTTGGGAAATGAAGAAAAGAAGAAATCTTTGTGTGTAGATTTGTTGTTGTAGTGCACAATATTCTACTGACTGCGAATCTCTACACAAAGAAAAGAAGTTTGATTTGAGGAAAAGAGGTAATATCTTAAATCTCTGTGCTAAGAAAGGAATTGGATCTAAAGAAAAGAGGTAAGATTTTAAAGCTTTGTTCTCTGATAAAGGTAAGATAAGTGAAAATTTTTGTTTCGAAAGAATGGATCTGGGAATGCTTGACAGATTTTGTCCTAGCCTAAAAACTAGGGCACAACTAGAAGAAAGAAGATTTGATATGAATAGACCTGATAGAAATAGTGAAATATATGTCATTCCTATGGATAGAAAGAATGTTTGGACTAAAAAATGGATGCAGGATACGAGAAAGAATTTTTTGCAGGTTCAATACTGTGATCCCAATGTGAAATAGAGGTCCTAGTTGTCTTTGTTGTAAAGTTATGGACCATGAAGTTTTCGATTTCCCTACAATGATTGCTAAAGTTGAAAAGAGGAATATGAGACAAGAAAACCATGAGAAAGGTTAAGAGACTAAGAATATGATAGAACCCCAGAAATAATAAGAGACTATATTATTACAGATGAAAGAATCCCTGAATGACACAGAGACATCAACTTATCAGAGATATTAAAAGAGAAGGAGTGCATAGAAACAAGAATAGGACACTTCAACATAGACTGTGTTCTGGATGAGGAAACATAGGTGAATATCATGAAAGAAATAACTTGGGAAATTTTAGGGAAGCCTTCTATGGTTCCTTCATTGCAAGGAATATGATT
>ML793354.1:450039-461784 GCA_009831015.1 Picea engelmannii | reverse complement strand
GAGATATCTTTGATGAGAATAATATATTATGTATTTAGTGGTAACTTTGTGTTTCCATTGAAGAATCAATTTTTATTTATATACCTTCATGTCCCACTAGCATAGGACCCATGTTGATATATATTTCATTACAAGGAGAACACTTTGTAACAGAGGTTTTTATGGATTCTATAAAAAAAAAATATGTTATGTGTTTATAGCATAGATTTTTAGCGGAGGAGGGTGACCACAGGTTTTTGTGGAGGTTTTTACAATGGTGCACCTACATAATATGAATGTACTAGTGCATTCAAAGAAATAACTCACCAATACTGAAAAAATAAAGTGCATTGATAACTGTCTTTTTTGTAAGCTAGCACTTTGTATTACCCTTTATAAACTAACATTACAAAATATGTCATGGACATTGGTGTTGAGGCTACCAGCAAAGGAAACCATCCCCACCACCAGGTGTGAAAGTTCCATAAAAATGTATCATGACAAATGAAAAGAGACATATTTACATCATTTAAGCTATCCTGAAACAACTTGGGTAGTTGAGCATGCCAAAAAGGATGGGTCTGCAAACTAACAGACCATGCAAAAACTAGAAAGACCAAAACATAGAAGTCCATGGGAAATTATTTAGGAAGATTGTTGTAAGGAAACACATGCCTAGAAGATTCTGACCATTTCATAATCATTAAATCTTGAAGGACCTCCTCATCATTCTGTCTTTGCTATGGGTATTTTGCTCTCGAATCTAAGAGCCAATACAATCGTTTTTCCATCATATCCCGTTTGAATTTATGTTCTTCCCAACAAATCTCACGAATGATATTACATTGCGGATCTATGAAGCCTGGATGGAGAGGAGGAGGAGAGTGGGAAATGGAAGCATTATTTGGGTTGGGAACATGGATGGTGGAGATGGAGGACAGAGAGGCCTAGTAATATTTGGCTTGGAATTTTCTTCATGAGTGGCAGGGAAGGCTCTCCGAGACTCCATAAATATACTATAAGGGCAGTCACATCTGTACATAGGAGAACGATGGGCTCAATAACCATGACCCTGGAGGTGAAAAATATGACAACTGGGTCACTTCGACTAACCTTTCTCTCGAGTACAATAGTCACAACATTCATGGAAACAATTCATAAGCTACATGGAATCCCTAAGATTGTTGTAAGTGACAAAGATCCAATTTTCATTGGAAATTTTTGGACATAATTATTGTTTGGATTTTGTACTCAATTGAATCAAATCTCCTCTTACCATACTCAATCGAATGGGAAAACTAGGATTGTGAATGAATCTCTAGAAGGGTAAATTCATTACTTTGCATATGATAGAAAAACACAATGGGTCAAATGGTTTCCCTTGCAAGAATGTTGGTACAACACATACTTCCACACTTCATCAAAAGTGTTCCCATTTATGGAACTTTATGGATATCTTTCTCCTTGTAATATACCTAGGGGGTAATATGGGGTACCTTGGGAGGTACCCAATGAGAATAATAATAGATATATGAATAGGCATTTCTATGTATGAGGGACATTTTTCATAAATAAGACCTATGCAATAGTGTAAAAGCAATAAATCTGAGAAGGCTTACTAAAAGGTTCCACCTAGTAGAAGGTTCATTCTCTAGAATGTTCTTGGGAGGTAGGAAGTATTATATAAAGAAGTGTAATCAATGTAATGAAAGGGGGTGAAGAATATTGTTATTGTAACAAGAAAGGATTTCTTGCGAGCGCATTCCTTTGATAAGGAATAATATATGGTGTTACCCTACCTCAAGGGTTTTCTCTACAATTTTGTTAGACACCAAATTCCCACATTACTAAGTGTCATTTTTATGTATCACATTCCACTAAGTGTTGCACTTATGTATCACTTATGTATCTTAGAAAAAAAGGACTGTGGAGCGATAAGATAAATAAAATGAGGAAATAAAATACAGAAGATACACAATACAATAGAGACATAGATATACGTGGTTCACCCAGTGTGGGCTATGTCCACTAGAGAAATTGCCATGTCCTTCCTTTATTATTATCTAGAAAATGAAGGGATACAACCTACAACAAACCTATTGTAACTTCCTCTTCTTTCTCTCACAGTCTCCTATCTTAGAATACAATATATTCGCCATAATGCATAGCCGCAATAGATTTCCCTCATAACAAAGGGTTTCCTTCTAGGGAAAAAAAACCATAACATAATTTCTACCGTTAGATCTATGACCTTATAATGAATGATCCAGATTTACAATGAAATTATAATATACATTTACAAGGAATTTTTCCTTCCCGGATTCCCCCTAAACCCCCATTGGGGGCACGCTTTCCCCTGTACCCCCCAACCGGGGGGATAGCTCCCCCGGACCTCGCAGAGGGGGTAACCCCCCTCTGCACTCCCCCGCATGGAAAAGTGTACATACTTGTGGGCTGTAAATACTTCATGGGGTATAAACACGGCTAAAAACAAAAGACCTCTGAATCAAGAAGACAATCAGGCTCCACAACCAACAATGTATCACATTCTACTAAGTGTTGTAAGTGTTGTATGCACCTTATCGAGTGTTTTATGCACCTTAATAAGTGTCTCATGAAATTTATCAAGTGTCGTATGCAACTTACTAAGTGTTGTATGCAACTTACTAAGTGTCACATGCACTTTATTAAGTGTCGCATGCACTTTATTAAGTGTCACAAATTCATGACCATGTGGGAGTACTTGTCATGTTCCCTAGACAATTTGGAAGAGAAATATATCATTTGAAGGATGAAATACCATCTTTTTCCTTAAGGATTTAGCCCTATTCGAGGGTCATATCTCCCTTTCCCATACACAAAGAGTGATGAAATATGGACTATTTCCCCCCTAGAGTGTCTTATGGTGCAATAGTCTCCTTGTACTCAATGTTAAGGGAGCAATGAAGAGGTTGCAACCATTCCACCTTTTTGTAAGGGAGATATTTGGGGAGATATGAGTTTGTTTGGGTTAAGGATTTGATCCATATCTCTTTTATGAATCCTAGGAACCAAATC
Organism: Picea engelmannii; assembly: GCA_009831015.1. Classification (NCBI taxonomy): domain Eukaryota; kingdom Viridiplantae; phylum Streptophyta; class Pinopsida; order Pinales; family Pinaceae; genus Picea; species Picea engelmannii. The sequence continues at coordinate 458,748 of ML793354.1, read as the reverse complement.
CCAACCTCATGAGATAAATCCTCAACCATTTTCACAAGATATCTCAAAGTTGTTGTGCCTCAAACCACTATAGAATGAGGGTCATTCTTGAGTGAAAGGAGGAGAATTGAAGAACATCATAATTATGATTTTGTGAGATACAAGGGGTTGGAATAGAGAGCTTGGAGGAGTTGCTGCAACATCAAATTAGATTGTAAGTGATTCATTATTGCTTTCCATTAATAGATAACTTGGCCTATTCCTTTCATGCTTATGATTTCAAGTGTTTACATGTCTATTGTTGTGAAAATAATTATAGATAGATCTATTTTTACTTAAAAATATAGTGTGGAGGAAAGTGATCTCTTCTTGTTCTTTTGCAGCTATTTTCTTGCACATAGGAGCTTGGATATCAAGGTCAAAAGGATGGAGAAGCAAGAACAACCATAGTAAAAGGGTGTGCCATCCATTTCTTTCTTCTATCCTACTTTTCGAAATAGGTCTAAAGGGAAAGTTGTTACCGGTTTTTTTTTCCTTCTGTCTTGGATCAGAGAAGGTGTATTGATCCAAGGGGGGTTTCACCTGTCTATAGGGGGGACTTTACCACAACAGAAAATTGGTGACTCCATTGGGGAACAAAATTTTGATTGTCTTTCCTTGGTTTCTTCTACCCTTTTAAGTCTTGATTGATATCTGATTTTGATGCTTCTTCTTTGATCTCTCCCCTTCTCACATCATCATTTGGAAGTTCTTTGGGCCAAACACTTGATCCCATTCAAATATGGGAAAAATTTGTGATTTTCCTCCACGTTCAAGACTTCATCCATCCCTCATAAGGGCACATAGAGAAATAATTTCATGATCATCACCCCCCAGTAGTGGTCTAGGGAGCGATAATCTCCTTTTTATCACCCTGTGTACATGGTAACGAGGGAAATATTCCCTATTTTGAGTGAAATTAAAGCCCTTTTTTCCTTTGTTTTATTAATTTTTTGCCTCAGATATATTCATTAGAGTCCTATGAACTTTATTTGGCTTTGCTAGATTGAAGTTGAGTAATTATCACCATTTCTTGCCTCTTTTGAGTTTGCAAATCTGTCAAATTGTGAAATGTGCATGATTTCCTTGGGATAACATGATCCTCAAAGTCTATATTTCTCGTAGTTTGATGCTCATCATGAAGTTTTTCAAAATTCTGTCATTTTTATTTCAAGACTTTCTAATTGTTTCACTTTATTGATTTTGAAGTCTTCCTCATTGATTTGGGATTGCAAGTGTTGCTTTGAGCATTGTTTTCGAGCTTCTTATGGTATTCTTTGGAAATATTTTGATCCTTTGAGTGTTTGAAGCTCTGTGGTATTATTTCAACTTGGAATTAATCCTTGATTATTTCCACTCAATTTCCAAGGTTACAAGAAGTTGTATTCTCTACTTTCCATCTGTGTGTTCTTGTATGAACTTCTCTTAGAAGCATTATGACATTTGGATTCTTTTAGTTCTTACTTGAATGCATGTTTTGTTTGTATTTTTTTTTTCGTAATCCTTTTCCTTTTCCTTGAAATTTTTCATTGAAAGTAAGGAATAAGAAATCATTACATTTGAAATCATTTCATTAAAAAAAAAACAATAATTCTTGCATTCTAGTTAGTGGGTGGAGCATTTTTGAGATTGCATTTTTTAGCCATAAATCATGTATCCTATAGTTTCTTTGACTCATATACCACACACCTTTTGAATTCAAAGAGTAGTTCATGTTTCATGCATTGACTGTTACACTTGCTTATTTTCTTGAAGCCTCTTTCTCCTTTCTGTAGATACGCTTCATCAAAACTAAAGATTGCATTGTTGGGCATGTTTTCATTGATGTGTTGTCATTGATGTCAACAATCGATGTCATTATGATGTAATGATGAAGTTGTTATGAACAACATGTAGAGGAATATACCTAAAGCTCAGGAGAGGCAACGTATTATATTACACAAGATCAACGTAATGTAGAAACACCATCAAAATCAAATTCCCAATAGATCAATGATCTTGATCAATTAGAATCCAAGTACAAAACCAAAAAAATCTCAAAAGGGAAATAACATTGCAGAAAACGCGATCAGGATTAAAATCCCCACAGTAAAACTACAAAATAATTGGGGGAGAATCATATCCAGTAATGTAGATTTTGAGATAAACTAGGGTCGTTAGATGAAGTCAACTTGCTCGAGGTTTAATTAGGGAATCTCACTCTGAGAGAATTGAGAATTAGAAATGAATAACCCAAATACATGAAGGCCGAAATTAATCTATACCTTTGATCTAAGAGTTGATCACAACCGTTGGATGAAGAATTCATGAGATCCCAAAACTATCAAAACCCCGACAATCGTTGGCTCGTGTTGAGATTTTTGTGTAAAAAATGGATCGTTAGATGAAGTCAAGTTGCTCGAAGTTTATTGGGGGAATCTCACTTGGGGATAATTGATAATTGGGAATGATTAACCCAAATTCCCGAATGTCGAATGAATCTAGACCATTGATGTAGAACTGATCACAGTTGTTGGATCAAGAATTCACGAGATCCCAAAATATCCAAAATCTTGACAACCATTGGATCATGTTAGGATTTTCACGTCAAATATGGACCATTAGATGAATTCAAGTTTCTCAAGTTTTATTTGGGGAATATCACTTTGGGAGAATTGAGAATTGGGAACGGATAACCCAAAGTCTTGAAGGCCAAAATGAATCTAAACTTTTGATCTAGAACTGATCACAAACGTTAGATCCAAGAGGAGGACATGTGTCGTATCAGGAGATCCACGTCAGTAATGACACATGGAACATTTAGATGGTGAAAAGTTTATGGGTATATTTGGAACTTTAAGGTTATGTAAGTCATGAATATAGGTGACATGTGGCATACACTCGACCAATTCCAAGTTAGTAGTGACGTCAACAAGTTACGTCACTCTGGGAATTTTGTCCTTTAGGGGAAATCTACAACTACCCAAAGTGTCGAAGTAAATGTTAAATCATTGATCTAATATCCTTTGGATTATCACATGACTGTTGGATCAAACAATGACATAAGCTCTCCCAGGTTGACCACTTCGACACTCACCAACTCTGGTGGAAATTGGAACAACAATTACCTGGACCTACGAACCCCTAAAGTCCTAAAGCTCCGAAGTAAGATCTGATCGCCCATCAAGAAGGAATATTCACGTTTGATATCATTGACAAAACAAACGCTTGGAATGGGTAAGCCCACGGTCCTATCTCTTGGACATGTGGAGGTTATCAAGCAGAAAGTGCTAATAAGAACTTCAGGGAAATGTACTCTGAAATGTTGAAATATTACAAAGGCCCAATGTCCCAAAGTTCTAAAGTAAATTGTGGTCGTCCATATCAACCTTTGATTAAGTCATAGTCATTGTACTATGCAGTGGAAGGATAGTGTAAGGATAAAATCCATATTGTTGATTTGGTTCCAGAAATCACGTAAACATCAGATTAACCCTTGTGAGAGGTAACCACTTTGGAGTGTTGAAGCTCCGAAAGAGTGGATGAGAGAGAAAACACCCGAAGGCCGAAGTACTAGAGGACTAGGTTCTAGCCCCCGGTCATGGGTTACAAACACATAAGCCATGAGGTGATGGGTACATCACTTAATAAATAATCCCATGGTTTTGCACATTTGGTCACATGAAAATGGATTTACGGAAGAGACTCTGTAGGAATTCAATTTTTTCAATATTTTCATAGACATGCAATTGAGTTAAATAAAACGATCCATACATGTGATAGAATTATGAAAATCACTTTTAGTGAATTAAAAGAATTCACAATAATCTTTGAATAATAGTAAAGATTATTGTTAATTTAAAATTAAGAGGTGTGATGGTCCAAAGAAAGGGACACAATGCTTCATAGCTCACACCAATTGGAAGAGTATATAAACAAGAAAGAATGGTGAGAATAAAGGGTCTTTGTAGTCCAGATCAAAAGATCAAAACAACAACAGAATCCAAGAAGAAGAATTGATGATTCTTATGAAGTGAGGGTGGAAGGGAGGAGCACAGAAGGATTCATATCCTTTAAGTGTAAGTTAAGGGAGTTTGTTCTTCCTAGGGTTGGTGACCTAAATACAAGGGAGTTGTTGCTTCCTAGGGTTGGCTCCCTAAATACAAGGGAGTTGGTGCTTCCTAGTGTTGGTTCCCTAAAGAAAAAAGGGAGTTGGTGCTTCCTAGGCTTGGTTCCCTGAAGAAGGGGATTTGTGTATCCTAGAGTTGTTGCTCTAAAAAGGATTGGGTTCCTTCACTATTCTTCATAAAATCGTTGTAATTCACAATAATTATATTTATATAATTGATTTTACAAGCAAGACGATTTTTGATCTATTGTGGTAATTCACAAAATCTAAAAATAACTACTAATTGTTGAGAAAGGGTAATATTGATTCAACCCCCCTCTCAGTATTCCAACAATTGGTATCATAACAAGTGCCTACAACACAGTCTAATAACAAGCAAGTAAATCATGAATATGGACTAGCAAGAGGGAATGTTTAAGAACAAATCACCATTGTTCAGTGGAGGTGGCTATATTCTCTATGGAAAATAAGAATGAAAAAATTATTGTTGGCTCTTGGTTTTGATATCTGGCAATATGTTGTAGATGGTTACACTGCACCAACTACTCTACCCAAAGATGTTGTAGGAAAGAAAATATGCAATGACAACTCAAGAGTAGTTAATGCAATTCTAGGAGGGTTGACAAATTATATATGTGTAAAGGTTATGTATTCTAAATCAACGAAAGAAATATGGGACACATTGGAGGTTGTATATGAAGGAGATAGAAAATTTAGGGAAGCCAAACTACATAACTATAGAAGTCAGTTTGAAAATATGAAAAATGAAAGAAGAAGATAATATTGTTGAATACCTTCATAGGGTAGATGAAGTGATTAATTCAATCAAAGAAACATGAGAAGAACTTATAGATAAAAACATTGTGCAAAAGATACTAAGGTCGTTACCTATGATATACGATGCAAATATTTCAACAATTAAAGATAGTCCTGATCTTGACACACTCACATTTGATCAGCTTCATGGAATTTTTACAGCATATGAAATGAGAACAGGGAATGATAAGTCATCAAAAAGAGAAACAAACTTTAAAGCATCTAAAACAAATATGATCGAGGAGAAAAAGACCAATGATGAGTTATCAGATATATATGATGAGGAAACTTCCAACTTCAGAAAGAAACTCCAAAAAGGGACAGGGAAATACAAAGGAAAGATTCCTCTAATATGTTTCAACTGTGGAAAAATTGGACACTTTTCCAATAAATGTCCCCATTCTAAGAAGGAGGAAAGTGATGACAAAAAACCTTCCAAAATCAGAAGAAAAGCAACACTAATAATAAAAAGAAGTTCTACAAGAAAAAGAAAATGTTCTTTACCCAAGAAGACAGTAGTTCATCAAAAGAAAATGAAGAAGATGAAGTAGAGGTTTTATTTATGGGAATAAAAACTCAAGATGATAAACATTAAAAACATGAAGATGAAGTGAACTTCGAAGAATAAATCCTTAGTATAATTGAAGAACTAAGAACATCTAAAAAATAAAACGAGGTACTAAGGGAAGAGATTCTAGAGATTAAAGAATCTACTAAATCAAGAGAGAGGGAAGTTTCCAAAACCATCAAAGAGTCAGAACAAACCATTAGGGATTTGAAGTCTCAAATCCTAGAAGCTAATAAAATTGAAGAAGTCATTTTACAACAAATTAATGATAAAAAACAAGTATGTGAGAAACTAGAAGCTCAGATTAAGGTGCTAAAAAGTGAATTTGAGAAAGAAAATAAGGGATCACAATTTGGAAATAGTTCAAAGATCTTGGATGCAATTATCAGTAGTCAAAGGTCACCAAACAACAATACTGGTTTGGGATACACTCAAGACTCAACTTCTACATCACAAGGTTCTGTCAAGAAACCAATCAGTTACGTAGATGCTCCGAAAAACTCATTAAGAAAAAAAGATAATAATGAAAAGATGATACCATTGAAAAATGTTACACATAAACATAAATCAATACTCCCTACTAGAGTAAAAGATGACAAGAAAAATATAATCATCAGAAGGAATCCCCCTAAATATCTATTTATTGGATATTGTTACTCTTGCAATAATTTTGGACATAAGGCAGTACAATGCAAAGCTTATGGGGAATACAATCATAGAAATGTCCAAAGATATAAGAACAACAAGTAAAATACAGAGAAGAGAAACTATAATTCATTTTCTCCTTTGCAAGACTTCAATAGTGAATGCCAAAAATGAAACAACTATGGTCATAAAACCAATGAATGTAGATTGCCAAAATATGATAAAAAACAAATATTTCCCATAATCAAAAGGAATGGAAGAAAAAGAAAACATAGTTCAATGTAGCCTTATATGCAAGAAATCAAGGATGTTAGTGGTATATAGACAGTGGATGTTCCAAACACATGACTGGAGATCAACTAAAATTTCTCAAGTTAAATAAGAAAGGAAAAGGAAAAGTAACTTTTGGAGATAACATGTCAGCTAAGATACTGGGAAAAGGCACTGATAGTTTAGCAAATAATAAAAAAAAAGAAGAATATGTACTTATGGTAGAAAATATCAAACCAAATCTCGTAAGTGTAAGTTAGACATGTGATCAGGGTCACATACTTACTTTTGATTCTCAAAAATATGAAATAGGAAAAAAGGACACTGGAAAGCTAGTGGTAGTTTCACCAAGAACATCTAGCAATCTGTACATACTTGATATAGAAGAAGAACAAAAATGTTGTTTAATCTAAGTAGATGAAAGCTAGATATGGCATAGAAAGATGAGACATTTAAGCTTTGACAACTTGATCAAATCCAATGATAAACATGTAGTCAGGGACATGTCGAAAGTGATTAAGCCTTCATATTCTATTTGTAAACATTGTCAAATAGGAAAGAAAACAAGAGTTAGGTTCAAAACTAAAGAGCATTCCACAACAAAATTGTTATATATTATTCACACAGTTCTATGTGGACCAACCAGAACCAAAATTACTTATGGTGAACAATATTTTATGTTGATTGTTGATGATTACACAAGATTGACTTGGGCCTTCTTTCTAAAAGAAAAATCAGAAGCCTTTGATAAATTTAAAATATACAAAGCCCTTGTAGAAAATGAAACAGATCTCAAAATTAAATGTCTAATATCAGACAATGGAGGATAATTCACCTCTAACGAGTTCATTCAATTATGTGAATATCATGTTATCAAAAGAAATTTTTCATCTCCGAGGACTCCTCAACATAATGGAGTGGTAGAAAGGAAAAACATAATAGTTCAAGAAGTTGAAAGAACCATGCTAAATGAAGCTAAGCTTCCAGACACATTTTGGAGAGATGCAATCTACACAATAGTTAACATACTTAATAGAGCTCAGTTGATACCAAGCCATGGAAAACCCATTATGAACTATGGTTTGGGTGGCAAGCATCTGTAAAACAATTTAGAACTTTTGGAAGTAAATGTTACATAAAGAATGATGATGATAACCTAGGAAAGTTTGGTCCAAGACCTGATGAAGGAATATTCTTAGGATACTCATCTAATAAGAAATCATATAGATGTTATAATCTTATACTACTAAATATAGTGTAAAGTGCCAATGTAAATATAGATGATATAAAAAAGAGCATATCCTAAGGCATCGATAAAAAATATCAACACAAAGATGATGATGTAAAATCCCAGGAGGAAGATGATGATATAGAATCTCAGCAAGAAGATGATAATGATGAAACATAGGAAAATGAACCTCATATTGATGAAGAGGACAATGAATAAATGACCTTGCCAAGAGGTCCATCAAAAAGAGTTCAAAAGAATCATCCTGAAAACCAGATCATTGGATATAAAAGTATAGGAGTGGAAAAAAGAAGGAAACTTGCTTTTGACTCAAAAAAATCAATGTTATCCCTAATATAACCTAAGTTAGTTAATGAATATATCAAAATTAAATATTGGATAAAATCAATGAATGAAGAACTAGATCAAATAGAGAAGAATCAGACTTGGGAACTAGTTCCAAGACCCAAGGACAAGAATGTGATAGGAACCAAGTGGATCTTCAAGAACAAACTAAATTAAAATGGAGAGATTATAAAGAAAAAATCCATATTATTTTTCAAAGGATATTCCCAAGTATAACTTATTGATTTTGAAGAAACTTTCTCTCCAGTAGCAAGACTTGAGGCCATCAGAAAGTTCCTAGAATTTGCATGCTTCAGAAATTTCAAAATCTATCAGATGGATGTCAAATCAACATTCCTTAATGGAAAACTAGAAGAAGAAGTCTATGTTGAGAAACCAAAAGGATTCTTGCTATCATAAAATCAGGACTATGTGTGAAAACTGAAAAAGGCCCTGTATGGTCTTAAACAAGCCCCCATAGCATGGTTCTCTAGGCTTGATTAGTACATATAAAAACAAAGATATAAGAGAGAGACTACTGACAACAACCTATACAGAAAAATTGAGGATCAAAACATGATTGATCCAGGTGGATATCAGTGGCCACCCACCTTTTCCGACTGGCTCAAAATAGTTTTCTGGCAATTTTGGCAATTTACTATTTTTAGCAGGTTTTAACTTCCGGGGCCATTTTGAGGGCCTAAATGAAGG
>ML793354.1:413813-434897 GCA_009831015.1 Picea engelmannii | reverse complement strand
TTTCTTAAGTCAACTTAAAAATATAACTTTTAACTTCTTGACTTTCCCCCCCTTCAGTGTGAGACTATGACCTAGTGGGGGTGCCCAGGCCACTGAGTCTCCTCCTCACCTCTCTAAGAGGTGGGGGATATTACATTGTGTCTTGGGGGATAAGGGGAAGAAGAGTACCTCGAGCATTGGCTGGGAGGTACTGGTGAAGTTGGTTGATTACCAAGCATGAGAAGAAGATATCACAAGTTGTTGAAGAACTTCCTCAATTCTTCATCACCACCGGTTCCAATATTTATTTATGGAAAGTTTATTCTACCAATAGTGAATTGTAAATTAGAATTTGTATAATTGTTATAGAATTAAGAAGCATATTCTGAAGACTAATTTATTGTGAACACTACAAATTTAAGTGTAGCTCCTGAATTGAATAAATTGTATGAGTGTTTAAATCGTATGCAAATCGAAAAATTCAGATATTGTATAGTAGTCGTCGAATTTTTCTCTATAATCGACTTTAGAAATTTGTAGGTTCATTGTATAAGTTATTTTAATTTCCAATTAGCTCGATATTTGTATGATCAATGTATCTTTAATTTTCGATCCGAGAAGTAGATCTTCGTTTGGTTTCTTTATAATGGTTGCAATTTCGAAATTAAATTTATGGATGTTGTAGGATTAAAACACAGCTTGTTATCAAGAATTGGGTCTTGTATAGAATCGTTACATTTTCAAATTTGAGTTTAAGGATTCTATAAAATTAAAATGCAGTTTGTAAATTAAAATTTGGGTGTTGTACTATCAATTTCCAAATAGGAATTTAGAAATTTATGGGCATTGTATTTTTGAAGTTCCGAGAACTTGATATCCGTATGGACTTTACGAAATTTAATTTAATTGCAACTCCAGTCTAGAAAATTGTAGGGTCATTTAAACTATTTCCAATCCGCAAATATGGAAATTCCATTTGAATCGTTTAAAAATAATTTAAATAGAAAAACCAAATATAGGATTTTCATTTTTGTTGTAAACTAATACAACCTAGAATTTTGAAGTCAATATAGTCACTATAAATAAACTACAAGGCTTGTAGTTTTGAACTTCGTTAACATCTGTGAAATCTAACTACAAATCCAGCGATAAAGTTCTCTCCCATGTTCTGGTAGTAAGTCAAGTTCTCGTTCGACCCTCTTGCGTTCCAAAACTCGTGGAGACCTTCATGCTCTTTTAGCAGACTATTTAGTTCTTGCCTTACTTGATGATTTCGATTGGATTTGTTGTCAAGATTCCTCTTCCATCCAACTATTCTCCAAGAAACTTATTGACCAATGGATATATTTTGATCATATTTAATAAAATGTAAACCTAGCTTCTAAATTTCATCCTATGTATTTTAGTTGCCTACTAGAAATTTAGAAAAAGGAAGGAAATTGAGGAGTGTCTTGGATTCGTGTTTTAAAAAGAGAAACATGTTTAATTAAAAAAAATTAAAAACACTTATTATAGTAAGAGGTTTATATACCTCATATTAAACTCTCTTTTTCTTGGACCGCTTTTAAATTAATAAGTGGCCTAAACCATAACTATGATTATGTAACGGATTAGAAATGTTATGATTTAACGGTATTGAAACTTAGTGATTAATTAAGTAAATCTATTCTAAAGTGATTTACTTTGTAATAATTTAATTAACTTTTGAAGAGACACTAAATTTATGTTGAATATATTTATGATTGATAAGACAGTTGGGGCCTTAGACCCTTCTATGTAGTCCTTAGGAAAGGAAAAAAATATAATAGTAACTTTTCTATATTAAATTAATTAATTGGTAAAGAAATGGAATTAAATGAAATGAGTTTATTTTTGTAATCATCATTATCATTTGACTGACATTTTGTGGCATTAAGAAATTATTGGTCTTAGATCCTGATGATAATTTGACATGATTATTGGGTATGGTATGTTAAGTAGAGCATAAAATATTGAATGGTTCAATTATTGAGAAGATTATTTAGTTTTATTTATTTAGTGTTGATTTCTAGTCTTGAATGTTGATTAGGATTGGTTAAGGGAAACATATACCTCCTTCTTCTTCAGAACAATCACCAATCATGAGACCTTAAATGGTCAAAATCAATCGAATGAATCCTATACTTGAGCATTGATTATGTGTCTTGGAGGTCCTAACCTTGTAGGGTAGGTTGGGAAGGTAAACGTCCTTTTTTATCTTATGTGATATGCGAATCTAGGACAACTGTGAAGTTGTATGTGATTCTTGTTGTGTAATAATTTGTTGGTTTAGAAAGTCTAAGTGATAATGTATTATAATCCATAACACTTACTTAACTATGTTTCATACAAAAAAAAGGAATCCTTTGTTGTTTCTCATTTACATTAATGTCTTGACGGAGGGGATGTTACATATGGTATTAGAGCTAGGTTTATCCCTGTGACAAGGGACCCGTTACACCTTCCAATGTGTTAAATTAAATGATTAAAGTTGTATCACTAATTTATTTTGAAATTGTCGATGCAGGTAATCATGGTTAGAAGATGCAGGGGGAGTAGACATTGTGGTACTGTAGGAATCGGTGTGACACCTTCAATAGTATCCATGCAAGAGGGATATAACCCTCATGGAGATGAGCAGACGGTTCATGAGAAATTTGTTGTGGGAAATGTGGTAGGTATGATGAGATCCTTCTAGAGGATGTCATAGGTGTTGATAACCTACTTGGATCGAAATGAGGGAAGAGACTCTATGCCCAATGAAGGTTCACAACGTGCTCTAGCTGGTAGTAGTAGTATACACAAAGAACTTGAGAAAGTAAAGTTTCTCAAGTTCTTGGGTGTCATGGACGACTTAGCCGCGGAGGCATGGTTGGATAACATGGAAATTTTCTTTGCACTTTGCGATTACACCTCCAACATGAAATTACACATGACGATATTTTAGTTGAAAGAGAGTGTTCTTCTATGGTAGAAGACACTCCTACCTCAAATAAACATGGTTGTTGAATATGTGTCATCAAAGTTGTTCGAGGAAAGGTTCCAAGAGAGGTATTTTTGAGATGAATTCATTGAGCGTTAACTTAATGAGTTCAATTCCTTATGAAAGGGTAGTCATACGGTGCCAGACTATGATGCCATATTAATGAAGCTACTTAGGTATTCTCCAAATCTAAACATGGAAAAGTTAAACGTCAACAAGTTTGTGTTCAGATTTAACTTCGACATTTTTGTGAAGGTGAGGATCCTAATGCCTCAAACGTTGCATGATGTGGTTTAGAAGGCTCTCATAGCTAAAGAAGAGATGAACAGTAGGGGTTAGGGAAAGACTTCTTCTATACTGACTGGACAGATGAAATCAGGAGCACAACAACATCAAACACCAACCAGACATGCTACTGTGAATCGAGATACGCCCATAGGACCTATGTTCTCGACACCGAGATGACAGACTCCTCAAGAGAGGACTCCTTATAGATAACCACAGAAGAAAAAACAATGTTATCTGCATCAGGAGTAGAATTTTAAGCATGTTCAGTAGAACAGACCAGGATCACATATGGCTAGGCCAACAACATCTACTTTAGGGACCAATAGCATTGGACTAAAAACTAGATGTTGGCAATGTGGAGAGCCACATTACCAGTGATGATTTCCGATTGAGAAGGCCAGAGTGGTCAGATCATCTGGACCCACTACAGTTGGAGATTTTGGAAAGGCCCACAGGATACATGCAAAAGTGAATAACCATAAGGCCGAGCATGAGTCTATTTTTCTCGAGATGTTAGGTACAATTGAAAATTAAAATTTTAGTATTTTGATATATCGAGGTGCTATAGAGAGATTTATTTTGAGTGAAACGCTAAAGAGAATTAAGGTAAAGAAAATTGAGCATGAGGGGTTAAGATACGTATAAATGGCATCAAGTGCCAAACAAAACGTTGAAGGGAAGGTAATGGACTGTAGCATTAACTTGGGTGAATTTGTAACAAATGTCAACCTATACATGATGATATTAGGATATTATGACATGGTGATAGGTATGGACTGGTTCGAATCACATGATGCGTTACTTAATTGCAAGAAAAAATGGTTAAGTTTGACAGATGATTTGGGATAGAGTATAGTGATTGTAGGAAGAAATCAGGGAATGTCCTTGAGGTTTATTTATTCCCTACAATTGTCGAAGAGTATGTGCAAGGGATGCAAGTTATATGCCATCTTAGTGCTACAAGAATATGGAAAGTGCATTATAGAAAACGTGATTGGGATTGAAATCCCCACAGTAAAACTACAAAAGAATCAATGGATAATCCTGTCCACTGATGTAGATTTTGGGACAAACCAGAACCGTTAGATGAAGTCAACTTGCTCAAGGTTTAATCGAAGAATCTCACTCCGAGAGAATTAAGAATTGGAAATGAATAACCCAAAGAATCAAAGGACAAAAAAAATCTATACCATTGATCTGAGAGATGATCAGAGTCATTGATAAATAATTCATGAGATCCCAAAACCCCGACAACCGTTGCATCATGTTGAGATTTTCGCATCAAAAATGGATCATTAGATAAATTCAAGTTGCTTGAAGTTTATTTGGGGAATATCACTTCAAAATAATTGAGAACTGGGAACGATTGATCGAAAGTCCCAAATGACGAAATGAATCTTTACCATTGATCTAGAACTGATCATAGACATTGGATCAAGAATTCATGAGATCTTGAAATAGTCGAAATCCCGAAAAACATTGGATCATCTTAGGATTTTCACGTTAAAGATAGTCCATTAGATGAATTCAAGTTGCTTGAGTTTTATTCATGGAATCTCACTTCAGGAGAATTGAGAATTGGGAAAGAATAACCCAAAGTCCCAAAGGCCAAAATGATTCTAGACCATTGATCTAGAACTGATCACATTCGTTAGATCTAGGAGGAGCACATGTGTCACGTCAGGAGATCCATGTCAGAAAGGACATGTGGTGAAATGATATGGTGAAAAGAGTCTAGGTCTAGTTGTAACTTTAAGGTTACGTAAGTCACGAATCTAGGTGACACATGGTAGCCACTCGTCTAGTGACAAGTCAGCAGTGACGTCAACAAGTTACGTCACTCTAGGAGTTTTTTCCTTCAGGGGAAATCTGCAACTACCCGAAGTGTCGAAGGATGAAGTCAATGTTAAACCATTGATCTAATATCCTTCAAATTCTCACATGATTGTTAGATCAAAACATGATGTAAGCTCTTCTAGGTTGACCACTTCGGTGCTGACCAACTTCAGAGGAAATTGGAACAACAATTACTTGGACCTCCGTACCCCCAAAGTCCCAAAGCTCCAAAGTAAGATCTGACCCTCTGTTGAGAAGGAAGATTCATGATCGAGATCATTGAAAAAAAAAATGCTTGGAATGGTTAATCCCACTTTCCTAGCTCTTGGACATGTGGAGGTTATCAAGAAGAAAGTGATAATAAGAAATTTAGAAAAATGTACTTTGAAAGGTTGAAAGAATGCAGAGGCTCAAAGTCCCAAAGTAAATTGTGGTCGTCCATATCAACCTTTTATTAAGTCATAGTCATTGGATTATGCAGTGGAAGGATAGTGTAAGGATAAAATCCAGACCATTGTTTTGGTTCCAGAAATCGTGCCAACCATTAGATCAACCCTTGTGAGAGGTAACCACTTTGGAGAGTTGAAGCTCAAGAAGATTGGATGAGAGAGAAAACGCTCGAAGGTCGAACTATTGGAGGACTAGGTTCCAACCCCCATTCATGGGTTATGAACACATAACCCATGAGTCGTTGGGTACATATCTTAATAAATAAGTGCATTGTTTTGCGCATAAGGTCACATGTAAATGGTTTGAATGAAGCACCTCTAAAGGAATTCGATTTTTGCAATATTTGTAGAGACATGGAATTGAGTTAAATAAATCGATCCATACATGTGATCGACCTATAAAAAACACTATCACTGAATTAAAATCCTTCACAATAATGTTTGAATAATAATAAAGATTATTGTTAATTTAAAATGAAGAGGTGCAATGGTCCAAACAAAGGGACTCAATGCTTCATATCTCACACTAGTTGGAAGAGTATATAAATGAGAAATAATGGTGAGAAGAAAGGGTCTATCTATTCCATATCAGAAGATAAAAATAGTAGTAGAGTCGAAGAAGAAGAATTGATGATTCTTATGAAGTGAGGGTGGAAGGGAGGAGCACAGAAGGATTCATATAATTTAAGTGTAAGTTAAGAGAGTTGGTGATTCCTAGGTTTGGTGCCCTAAATACAAGGGAGTTGGTGCTTCCTAGGTTTGGAGCCCTAAATAAAAGGGATTTGGTGCTTCCTAGGGTTGGTTCCCTAAAGAAACAATGGAGTTGGTGCTTCCTAGGGTTGGTGCCATGAAGAAGTGGATTTGTGTCTCCTAGAGTTGGTGCTCTAAAAAGGATTGGTTTCCTTCAATATTCTTCATAAAATCCTTGTAATTCATATTAATTATATTTTTATAATTGATTTTACAAACAATTCTATTGTTGATCTTTTGTAGTAATTAAACAAATATCAAAATAACTGCTAATTGTTGAAAAAGGGTAATACTGATTCACCCCCCCTCTCAATATTCCAACATGCATTCCATTCAATTTTTATTTTGAAGTGTTCTTGGAGTCAGAGTAATAAAACCATATAGTTTCACTTCCATTTAACCTTTCGATTAACAACGACCATAAAAGGAACCAACGCATAATCTAAAATCAATTAGACTTTTTTCTTTTATAAAAAACCAACAAGTTTAGGATTTTAGGTCCTTGGTTGTAGGGTGGAGAGTAAATTCTCCAAGGCCACTGAAACAAGATTATAGGACACTAAAGAGTGATAAAATCCAACTGTCATATAGGCAAAGTCAAAAAATTCTTCTAACATATGGAATAAACATGAGGCTGTGTGTATAATAGTAGCGCATATTACCCCTCCAAACCTTGACCAATCGTAGTCAAAAGAGCATATATTGTGGGTTTTTCTTGAGTGTTACAGGTTCATTTGGTCTCGGTGCTTCATGAAAATCAAATTTGTTCAAGGTCCTCAGGAGTATTACCGGTCCACTTGTTTCCAACCCTCTAGAATATATTTGAACTTTGTTATCCTTCCCATATGTTATGTTAGTGTCCTATAAATAGGTTGTTAGAGTCTGAGTTGATTTAAATGTGTTGTAGGGTAAAGTCTTGCCTTGGTCTTAAAAAAACCATGGCATTATTTTTAGTTGAAAATGATTTTTTGAGTCCATGGGTTTTATGCTTCAATAGAGTCTTATAACAAAGTTTGATTCATGCCAAATAAGTTATGTTGTATTTGGTGTCCAATTTGTCCTAAATGGATGTGGGTTGTCATTCCATCAAAGGCTCATGATGAGGGGCCATGTGAGTCAATCATAGTCAGTTAGATTCAGTCTTGCCATGTACAAAAAAATATCATGAAGATAGATCCATTTGTGGCATGTGACATCATAAAATGGTTAGGCATTGCACAAGTTGCTACGGAAGCTCCTAATGTTGCAAAATTCAGTAAATAAGTACAACTTGATGATGATTGATTTTATTGTATGTCTAATTTGATATTGGAATTCAAATTACCTCATTCTTCATGTAGAAAACCTTCTAAGCACCATTTTTCTTATCTACAAATCGCAAATCCCTCATTCAAGATTTTTGCACACAGACTGCAGGGGACGCTACGTTACAATGTTGCACAAATTCGTTGTACACCTCCTTATTCCATTTTTCACCCCCTAACTTTTGGTTTTAGGTTCTTGGATGATGTTTAATAGAAAGAAATTTCTTATGAAATCAAGGATATAGTTTTTTCTCTAAAACGCGGATCCATAACCTTTTCTTGCACAAACCCTAGGTTTTCCCTTTCACTATGCATTTACTGTTGCTACGTTTTTCATCCTGTAAATGATCCCCTCATCTCATTCTCACAACAAAACCAACATACACCAACATCATGGTGACTGCAGAAGATAAAATGCAGACTACCAAGGGAGGTGACATTGTCATATTTGAACCTCAAGATATGAAACTTGTCAATGCAGATCCAATAGTTAGGGTTGCATTTGAGCCAATTGGGTGTATCATGTTTTGTGAATATCTTCAGGGATATAGCACACAGGTCACCAAGGATTTTTCATTGAGTTATGATGGGATTGGAGCTAATGTGGGAAACATTCGATTTCAAGTTTCTGAGGACACCATCGTTGTTGCAATAAAAATTACTGCTCGTGGAGAGAAATGGTTTAAAGGTATCCAAATAGATCTAGCTTGTTATCATGAACTCTTGAAGATTGTGTTTAGGGACACAGACTTTGGAGCCACAGTACCCAAAGAATTTTTATTAGAAAATCATAGCAAGTTATTGAGGGTAATTCAAATATTTTTCACCTGTGAAGGGATGTTCATTAGGATTTACTAATATCACATCAGACTTTTCATGTATTCCACTAGAAGAAAATCCTTGAACTTTCCCTATTTCTTCTACAAAATCCTAGGGAAGATGTCTGAAATAATATAGGCAAGGAAATACTAGGTTGAATCCAACCTTTTCCATTTTTCATTGATAAAATTGTTGGTGTTAGAAGAGCTCAGAAAGAAGAATTTAAACTGAGAATCCTTCTTAACTTCATCAAGGATAGCAGTAGAGTCTTTCAACAGTCCCCAAAGAAAGACAGATACCCATTCATCTGTAGTAAAACCTATCACATATGTCCCTGAGAGTTCTGTCAAGAAGAGGACAAGAGAAATTTAAGAACCTACAATGAGCCAACAAGCCAAAAAGAAATGGAAAAAGCTCAAATTCTCTCTAGAAGTTGTTTAAACTCCTAGTAAACCACTTACTAGGTCTGCAGTAAAAGGAATTTATGCCATGCACACATAAAAAAAACCTAGTGAAGCTCCAGAGGCCATCACATAACCAACTCCATTAGATGGCAAAGCTAGACTGATTATGGATTTTCAAGAATAGTTAAAGAAGGCACATTTTGTCATAGCACAAATACAACATGAGAACAAAGAGATGAAGGATATATCCTTGGAAGAATCCATCAAGAAATGTACCCCAGTTATAGGTTAAAAATTAGTACCATCAACTCCAACAAGTTCCAAAAAAAGAGGTAAAGGGAAGGTAGCGGAGAAAATTCCATAGGTGAAAGAAATCCATAAGCCCAATGTTCCTTTGAAAAGATACTCAGCCAGAAATTTGCAGTCTTAGGAAGAAACTCCAGCAAATATTCATCCAATAAAAACAGAAAAGAAGAAGACTACCCATAGTGAGGGTCAACATACTATCAATAGACTAAGAGAATAGCTAAGAGAAGCACAATATATGATAATCCAGCTAAGGGAGGAGAATAGAAGATCACAGATGACATTTACAAAACTATGAGATGATTGTGAAACTACATTAAAAAATGTTATATTCATGGTAAGAAGAAACTTGCCACTACATAAGCAATTGAAGAACATGTACCAACAACATATGACTTTAAGGAGAGAGAACAAGACTCTGAAGAAAAAATCGCAGCATTTGAAGATTGAAGAGAAAGGAAAAATTGATTTCCTTGATAAAGCAATAGAGATTTGAACTTCTATAGCTGGATTAACCAATTTTTGCTATTTTTCATTTTTGGCCAATTATATCCATCAAAACCCTAATTATTGAGATGCCCTAGAAATTTGAAAATTATAGGCATGTGCAAAAATCATTTTGATCAAAGAAGATTTATTATAGATGATTACATCTTATTTTTCCCATACATATTTTGGATTTTCGTTTGGCTTCATAAACTATAAATGCATAATTTACAGTTGCATAGCAACCATGTTGCGCAACTATGACAATCTTTTTTTTTTAGCAAAAAAAATGGGTTTTGTTGTTAATTTCAACCCAAAGCCTAATAAAAGGGATGAAAAGGAGATAGCCACTGTAAATGCAACAACCTAAGTAGGTTTACCATTCATAGTTAATTTGAGTAAGATGTTTAAAGTTTGACAAATATTGAGGTTTGAGGTCTTAAAAAAAAAATGTCATCTTGAAAGAGGTACACGGATTTTTAGGGAATCCTATCATTTCCATGAAGATTTTATCACCATCATACATGATCATCTATCAAGATAAGTAAAAAATAATGGGCAGAGTAAAAAAACGAGGTTTTGTTGCACAAGTCTACTGCATTTTTGTTGTAGGTTCTTGTTGTGCAACGACCTTGCTGCACAATTGTGACAGAGCATCGAGAGCACCTCCAAATCGACAAGGACATGTCAACAAGTGTGCCATCTCATATCCAACCAATGCTAAGGTCAAAGAGCATAAAGATAAGGATTCAAAGATCTCTTTTGTTTATTTGTCATGATATAATTAATGATTCAAGTCTGACTCCTTCCTTTTAGCAGTTAGTTCTGATTTTATTGCCAGAATATCTTGTAACTGTATCTTAACTTAGATAGGAATTTGAACTCGAATTAGGGAGGATAGAAGATGTATTTAATATATATTTTGGGAAACTTCATGAACTAATGGTTGGTGAGTGAGTCAGAAAGTGTTATTGACTACATATTGTAATTTTTTCTGAGATTGATAAATTTTCAGACCAGAAGTACATGGAACTTGACATCAGACTTAAATGTGATTGTTACTTTTTTATCCTTGTGATTTATTTGTGTATGTGATATAATTGTTGAATCTATTTATTTTCTATGGTTTCTTCTATATGTTAAGGTGAAATATGTGTACATGAACTCATCTGAACCTGATTCTCTATTGCATATATTTTTAATTCATTTTCTACTATAATCACCTTCGGATTCATTCTCGATATATTCCTTGAGGGATTGGTGTCTTCTTTATTTTATTTATACTACAACTACATCTAATTGGTATAAATAAGTGTTTTCTATCTTGCCTCTGATAAGACATTTTCCAAACCACCAATTTCCAATAGTTTGTTAATCTCTAACCTATGACTCCATTTCCCAATGGACTTTTCATATAATTTTCCACCAACTTTAGAAACCTTGTTTTGTTATAGATATATAGTATTTGAGTTAAACAAAATAAATCCTTTCAGTGATTGATTTGAAAGAGAGAGCCCTCTTTGGGTTGGAAGGGCTAGCTTCCAGCCTCAAGTGGGTTTGTGGTTACCTTTGTGATTTTCTTCCTCAACCAAAATCAATTTACGGAGTGATAACATTTTGGCGCTATTGTGAGGGAGTGAAGGTGAAATATTTCGTGGGAGAATGACAAAGTTTTCAATATGGTTCCTAAGGATGACAGTGAATCATACACAATATTTGATGAATATTATCCCTGACAACTCCAAATTTGAAGATTGGTTGCAAATAATTTTTTCGTTAGAGAAATATTTTCTACAGAAGGGAAGAACATAAGGAATCATCTAGATCCTAATCCTCTAGAAGTTGTTGATGATCCAAAAAGGATCCTGCGCAAATATGAGAAGAAATCATCACACTCAGGTATTTTTCCAGATCAAGTTTCATCATTTCCTAAAGATGGAGTAAAGTATATTCAAGATTTGGATTTTGATATTAAATTTGAGCAGTTGTAACATCCCATCCTATTGAACACACTTTTATTGCCTTATTATTTGAGGACACTTGCATGCAAGTGATTCGGTTATGGTACATTATGATTTTGTTTTGATTCTGAGTGATATATGATGACAATGATGATGATGTATTGTGACTTATTGTTGCTTTCAGTTGTATATGTATTGACATATATTATTGATGAGTTCTCCTGAGTGTGCAAGACACGTGACAGGTTATGGATTTTCATGGCATCAATGGACTTCCTTGGACTCTGGATTGAGTCAAGGAGTGGATTGCATTTGTTTGAGTACTTCATTTTACACACATGTGACATATGATTGATTACAGTTTGATTTATTTATATGGATTATTAACACCATTTTTTTTCAGTGGATGTAGGTTTGACGATACTTTCTAATCCGACTCACATAAGGAGTAAATGGGTCATGCATAGAAACCAAACATCGAGGGAGAGGAATGGGAGTGTCCATGTCACAGCCTGATAACACTCTCACTCTGGCCTGAATGTTAGGGTAATGATTTCCTAGTTTGAGAGGTCCATGATGTCATGAGGGATGACTGAGACAATCTCTCATGAAGAATTATAAGGGGCGAAAAATAAGGCAGAGTCTTTATTCCTTAGAAACCCTTAGTCTCTCACAAGGTCGATCGAATGAAGTGTTGACTTCAAGGGTCGGATAAACTTCCAAAACCAGTCAAAGACGAGTGGCACCCTTGGAGCACAAAGGTGCATATTGAAGGGCACGTCACGTAATTAAAACATGAGTCAATAAATCTAGGTGGCCTAGAAAACATTTAAATTGTTAGACCTTGTTAGAATAAAATAATTAATTAAACCGTAAATTAAAAATTAAAAATCCCAAGAAGAGTCTAAGCCTAAGTCTAAGACTAAGTCTAAGTCTAATATTTAAATAGATGACTAAATGAACTATGAAATAAGTTAAAATATTTGAGATATATTCAAACTATAGAAATGGGGAATTAAAAATTTAAAGGTTGGATAAGGTGCACATGTGTGCATGAAATTAATAAAAAGGATTTTTAAAATAAAAAAGAAATAATAGCTAGAGAGAATAGTTGTACATAGAATAGTATCTTGAGTCAAACCACCACTAGATCTAACCAAAATAAGTCTCGTAATCCAACTCTAACTGATATATAGTTAGGAGACACTCATTAAATGAGAATTTGGGGAACAAAGGGACAACTAGGAGAGAAAGTAGCAACACATTGGGGAATGTGAGGAAAATGGATTTTTAAAATAAAATAAAAAGGGTATTTACTTTTCCAACTTGGGGTGAGTGTGAAAAGTGTGTGGGTCAATAATCTTGATTAAAATTTATTAAAACTTTAATTACTTGTGCATGTGGACATGTGTCATTGATAATTTATCTATAAAATAATTGGGGTAGAAGGGAAAAGAGATCTCACCTTGGATAGTACTTTTATGCTACCAAAATTGAATTGATTGTTTTTTACTTGTGAGAGTTTGGATTTCAAGCTTGATATAGAGTGGGAGCTCTTCCTTGTGAGGAAATATTGAGATCTATTGTGTTTTGGTTTTGTCCCTAGCCCCTTTGCGGCTTGGGGGGTTAAGCGGGAAGAAGAGTACCCCTAGCATTGGCTGGGAGGTACTGGTGAAGTTGGTTGATTACCAAGCATGAGAAGAAGATAACACAAGTTGTTGAAGGACTTCCTCAATTATTCATCACCATCGGTTCCAATAATTATCTATGGAAAGTTTATTGTAGCAATAGTGAATTGTAAATTATAATTTGTATAATCGCTACAGAATTAAGAAGCATATTCTGAAGACTAATTTATTGTGAACACTACAAATTTAAGTGTAGCTCCTGAATTGAATAAATTGTATGAGTGTTTAAATCGTATGCAAATCAAAGAATTTAGATATTGTATAGTAGCTGTCGAATTTTTCTTTATAATCAACTTTAGAAATTTGTAGGTTCATTGTATAAGTTATTTTCATTTCCAATGAGCTCGATATTCGTATGATCAATGTATATTTAATTGTCTATCCGAGAAGTAGATCTACGATTGGTTTCTTTAGAATGGTTGCAATTTCGAAATTAAATTTATGGATGTTGTAGGATTAAAACATAGCTTTTTATTAAGAGTTGGGTCTCGTATAGAATCATTACATTTTTCAAATTTGAGTTTATGGATGCTATAGAATTAAAATGCAGATTGTAAATTAAAATTTGGGTCTTGTACTATCAGTTTCCAAATAAAAATTTAGAAATTTATGGGCATTGTAGTTTTGAAGTTCCCAGAAGTCGATATCCGTATGGACTTTACGAAATTTAATAGCAACTCTAGTCTAGAAAATTGTAGGGTCATTTAAACTATTGCAATCTGAAAATATGGAAATTCCATTTGAATCGTTTAAAAAAAAATTAAATAGAAGAACCAAATATAGGATTTTCATTTTTGTTGTAAACTAATACAACCCAAAATTTTGAAGTCAATATAGTCATTGTAAATAAACTACAAGGCTTGTAGTTTTGAACTCCATTAACATCTGTGAAATCTAACTACAAATCCAGAGATAAATTTTGCACAGTCTTTGAAAATTTTGGTAATCTGGAAATTTAGGATCTCCTTGATCTCAGTAAGTTTATTTGAAGTCCAAAGTTAATATTTTATTGGTCATTGAATAATATTATTACAACTCCTGAATTAAGTTTCTTACAATTATATCATTTGATTTCTTTACTAGAAGTTAAAAATCGTAAGAACGATATGATATTAAATTGCAACTCGGAAGGGGTTTCATTTTGACGGTCATGTATTTAATGTGAATCTAAGAATATAATTCACAGAAACATGATAGCGCTCAATAGTACCTCTATTTTGAGTTTCATTGACCATTGTATAACAGTTACATGTCGAAAGACCAGTCTTGATATGGTTGCGGTGAAGTCTAACTAGGTAGTTCTTGTTTTAAAATTGTTGTAGCATTGTGTGATGAGACTACTCCATGGGAGGTTAGATGCACTTCATAATTGTCCACAACAACGATTCCCAGAACCATCCTTCTGTGGCCATGTTCTTATTTTTACTTTTTGGTATTATGTAAATCATGTTGTATCCTATTTTTGTCCTTACTTTAATAGTTATGGATCGTTGTCTCTGTTGCTCACTGTCTATAGCTAGTTGGTGATCATGCTAGCCATGTGATCCTTGTTTCATCTTCTTGTAGTCTACTTGTTTATTTTCCTTAATGCACACTTCACACGAATTTTCTATGGTGCCATATTGGGTTCTCTCCCCTGTTCTGGTAGTAAATCATGTTCTCCTTCGACCCTCTTGTGTTCCAAAACTCGCGGAGACCTTCGTGCTCTTTTAGCAGACTATTTAGTTATTTCCTTACTTGATGATTTCGATCAGATTCGTTGTCAATATTCCTCTTCCATCCAACTATTCTCCAAACAACTTAGTGACCAATGGATATATTTTGATCATATTTAATAAAATGTAAACCTAGCTTCTAAATTTCATCCTATGTATTTTAGTTGACTGCTAGAAATTCAAAAAAGGAAGGAAATCGAAGAGTGTCTTGGATTCGTGTTTTAAAAAGAGAAATGTTTTTAATTAAAAAAAATTAAAAACACTTATTATAGTAAGAGGTTTATATACCTCATATTAAACTCTATATTTCTTAGATTGCTTTTAAATTAATAAGTGGCCTAAACCATAACTATGATTATGTAATGGATTAGAAATGTTATGATTTAACGGTATTGAAACTTAGTGATTAATTAAGTAAAGTTATTCTAAAGTGATTTACTTCGAAATAATTTAATTAACTTTTAAAGAGACACTAAATTTATGATGAATATATTTATGATTGATAAGACAGTTGGGGCCTTAGACCCTTCTATCTGGTCCTTAGGAAAGGAAAAAAATATAATAGTGACTTTTCTATATTAAATGAATTAATTGGTAAAGAAATGGAATTAAATGAAATAAGTTTATTATTGTAATCATTATTGTCATTTGATTGACATTTTGTGGCATTGAGAAATTATTGGTCTTAGATCCTGATGAGAATTTGACATGATTATTGGGTATGGTATGTTAAGTAGAGTGTAAAATATTGAATGGTTCAATTCTTGAGAAGATGATTTAGTTTTATTTATTTAGTGTTGATTTCTAGTCTTGAGTGTTGATTAGGATTGGTTAAGGGAAATAGATACCTCCTTGTTCCTCATAACAATCACCAGTCATGAGACCTTTAATGGTCAAAATCAATCGAATGAATCCTATACTTGATCATTAATTATGTGTCTTAGAGGTCCTAACCTTGTAGGGTAGGTTGGGCTGGTAGACGTCCTTTTTTATCTTATGTGATTGGAGAATCTAGGACAACTGTGAAGTTGTATCCTATTCTTGTTGTGTAATCATTTGTTGGTTTACAAAGTGTAAATGATAATGTATTATAATCTGTAACACTTACTTAACTATGTTTCATACAAAAAAAAAATCCTTTATTATTTCTCATTTATATTAATGTCTTGATGGAGGGAATGTTACATGTGGTATGAGAGGTAGGTTTGTCCCTGTGACAAGGGACCTGTTACGCCTTCCACTGTGTTAAATTAAATGATTAAAGTTGGATCACTAATTTATTTTTAAATTGTCCATGCAGGTAATCATGGTTAGAGGATGTAGGGGAAGTAGACAATGTGGTACTGGAAGAAGAGGTGTGACACCTTCAATAGTATCCATGCAAGAGGTATCTAACCTTCAGGGAGATGAGCATATGGTTGAGAAGGAGAAATTTGTTGTGGGAGATGTGGTACGTATGATGAGATCCTTCTAGAGGATGTCATAGATGTTAATCAACTACCTGGATCAAGATGAGGGAAGAACATATGTGCCCAATGAAGGATCACAATGTGATCTAGTTGGTAGTAGTAGTATACACAAAGAACTCGAGAAAGTGAAGTTTCTCAATTTCTGCGGTGTCATGGACGGCTTAGCCACCGAGGCATGGTTGGATAACCTGGCAATTTTATTCGCACTTCGCGATTACACCTCCAACATAAAATTGCACATGACGATATTTTATTTGAAAGAGAGTATTCTTCTATGGTGGAAGACACTCCTACCTCAAATAAAGATGGTTGTCAAAGATGTGTCATCGAAGTTGTTCGAGGAATGGTTATGGGAGATGCATTTTTCAGATGAATTCATTGAGCATTAACTTAATGAATTCAATTCCTTACGAAAGGGTAGTCGTATGGTGCCAGACTATGATGCCATATTCATGGAGCTACTTAGGAATGATCCACATCTAAACATGGAAAATTTAAAGATCAACAAGTTTGTGTTCAGATTTAACTTCAACATTTGTGCAAAGGTGAGGATCCTAATGCCTCAAACGTTGCATGATGCAGTCTAGAAGACCCTCATAGCTAAGGAAGAGATGAAAAATGGGGGTAAGGGAAAGACTCCTTCTATACCAATTGGATAGGTGAAATCAGGAGCACCGAAACATCAAACACTAGCCAGAAATGCTACTGGGAATCGAGATATGCCCATAGGACCTATGTTCTCGACACTGAGATGATAGACTCCTGAGGAGAGGACTCCTTATAGAGCACCACAGCAGCAACAACGACATCATCCGCATCAGCAGTAGAAGTTTAGGCCTTTTCAGTAGAACATACCAAGATCACATACTTCTAGGCCAACAACATCTACTTCAGGGACCAGGAGCACTAGACTAAAAACTGGATGTTGGACATGTGGAGATACACATTACCAACGATATTTTCCGATTGAAAAGACTAGAGCAGTCGGATCATCTAGACCCACTACAGTTGGAGATTTGGGAAAGGCCCACATGATACATGCAACAGTGAAAATCCATCAGGCCGAGCATGAGTCCATTGTTCTCGAGATGCCAGGTACAATTTCCAATCAAAATTTTAGTATTTTGATATATCCAGGTGCTATAGAGAGATTTATTTTAAGTGCAATGCTAAATAAAATTAAGGTAAAGAAAATTTAGCATGATGAGTCGAGATACGTAAAATGGCATCAGGTGCCAAATAGAAGGTTGGAGGGAAGGTAATGGACTATAGCATTAACTTGGGTGAAATTGTAACAAATGTCAACCTATACATGACGATATTAGGATATTATGACATGGTGATAGGTATGGACTGGTTGGAATCACATGATGTCATACTTAATTGCAAGACAAAATGGTTAAGTTTGATAGATGATTTAGGACAGAGTAGAGTGATTGTAGGAAGAAAATAGGGACTGTCCTTGAGGTTTATTTATTCCCTACAATTTTCAAAGAGTATGCGCAAGGGATGCAAGTTATATGCCATATTAGCACTAAATGAAAAGGGTGAAGAAAAAGGACTAGAAAACCTTCATGTGGTACAAGGATTTGTAGATGTATTTCTAGAAGATTTTCCAGGTTGACCACCCAAAAGAGAGTTGGAGTTTACAATAGATTTGAAACCTGGAATAGAACTGATTGCGAGAAATCCATACCAGCTGTCGACAACAGAATTGTAGGAGTTGAAAATGAAATTGAAGGATTTGTTGGATTTAGGACTTATACATCAAAGTGTATTGTCATGGGGTGCACCATTAATTTTTTTTAGAAATAAGGATGGGTCATGGATACTTTTCATTGACTATCATCAAATGAACAAAGATATGATCAAGAACTAGTATCTATTTCCAAGAATAGATGATTTATTTTATCAGAGGAAGGAAGCAACGATATTTTTAAATATTGAAATGATATTAGGATATCATCAGTTATGAATTGAGGAAGATGTCTCTAAGACTGCATTAAAGATGATATTCATACACTATAAGTTTACGGTTTTTCCATTCAGTTTGATGAACTCCCCAGGGGTATTCATGAGTTTGATGAATGGGGTGTTCCACTAATACTTGGACACGTTTGTTCAAGTATTTATTGATGACATATTGATTTATTCTCAGACGAAATAAGAGCATGAAGAACACTTGAGATTGGTTCTACAATGTCTTAGAGAAAACAAATTGTACGAGAAGCTATTGAAATGTTCTTTTTACCATTCAAAGATTCATTATTTGGGACATATCATATATGGAGAAGGTATCGCTATGGATCCAATGAAAGTAGAGACTATTATGGAATTTCCAGCTCCAATGAATGTACAAGAAGTACATAGATTTATGTGTTTAGTAGGATATTACCGACGGTTCATCGATTTTTTTTCAAAAATAGAAAATCTGATCACAAAATTTCAAAAGAAAAACAGGAAGTTCATTTGGATAGAGAAATATGAAGAAGCATTTCAAAAGATTAAAGAGTTGTTGAGAACATCACCAATACTGAATGTCCCTGACAAAGACAAGGAATTCTTGGTATGCACAGATGCATCAAAGGAAGGTTTAGATAGAGTTTGGATGCAAGATGGTCGAGTGATTGCTTACATTTCAAGGAAATTGAGAAGCCATGAGGAAAACTATGCAACGCATGACTTGGAGTTATTGGAAATTGTATATGCCTTGAGAGTATGGAGAAATTATCTGATTGGAGGAAAATTCAAATTTAAGACAAATCACTTTGGATTGCAGCATATATTTACATAGAGTGACTTGAATGTGCGACAGAAGAAATGGTCATAATTACTTAGAGACTTTTAGATTTCATACATTAAATGAAAAATGAATAGAGGACAAGATGCATTGAGTTGGAGACCATGCATATTCTCAGTAATACTTATTAATATGAATATACGAGAAAGGATTCTAGCTCTATACATTGATGATGATTGGTACAAGGAAGTTAAGGATAATATTAGAGAAGATACCGTGATGGTACTGAAGTTTGAATGCTATTCTTTGGACATAGACGGATTTTTAAGATATAACGACAGAATATATGTACCAGCTAATGATGAATTAAGAAGTTTGATCTTAAACGAATCTCATCGAGAAACTTACATGGCTCATCCTAGAGTCATGAAAGGGATGAAAGAGACCATAGTTAGTTACATGGAAAGATGTCTAGAATGTAAGTAAGTGAAGGATGAACATAGACATCCAATGGGATCATTACATCCACATGTTATTCCTAAATTGAAATGGGAGGTCATTTTGATGGATTTTATTATGTTATTTCCACTGATGGCAAGGAGGCACGATTCATTTTTTTTGGTAGTTGACACTCTAATGAAGAGTGCACACTTTATTCCAGTACGTACGACGTATCAGGTGCTAGACATAGCTAGAGTATTTGTCAGCAATATTGTGATATTACATGGTGTACCAAGAAAGATCATATACAATCAAGGATCGGTGTTTACATGACCATTTTGGACCAGTTTCCAAGAGACCTTGGGAATACAACTAAATTTTAGTACAACATATCACCCTTAGACAGATGGAAAAACAAAGAGAACAACCAGATATTGGAGGATATGTTGTATATGTATGTAATGGATCAATAAAAATTATGGGAGGACTTCTTTCCATTGGTATAATTTGCATACAACAACAGATACCAGAGTACGATCAAGATGGAACTATTTGAGTTCCTTTACGAGAGACTGTGTAAGACATTGTTAAGTTGGGATGGAATTGAGGATAGGGTCCTGGTTAGACCATAAGTGATCCAAGAAATGGAATATCAAATGCAATCAATAACATAGAGGATTAAAGAAGCTCAGGATCGACATAAGAGTTATGTTGATGCACATCGTGTTGACTGCAATTATGAAGTTGGTGATAGAGTTTACTTGTGGGTAAAATTGCAGAAGAGTTCAATCAAGTTTGGAAATGGTGCTAAAATCTCTCCTAAGTATGTGGGACCCTTCAAGTTTGTGAAAGATAAGGGACTCATGGATTATCGACTAGCCTTGCCTAATTCTTTGAGGCATATGCACAATGTATTTCATGTGTCTATTTTACGACATTGTATTATTGATCCATCACATGTTATTGACCTGAGTTCTTTGCAAGTGTCAGATGAGGGTGCTCTCATGGTGGAGCCAATCCTCATTTTGGACCATTGCACTCAACAACTACGATGTTGAATAGTCGATCAGGTTAAGGTCCAATGGGAAAACTATAGTACACACTCAATGACATCAGAGGACACATATGAGATGCATTAATAGTTTCCTTATTTATTTGATATATTAGATATCTATATGCAAGATACCAGATATATAAAATATGCAGAACAGAAACAAAATGATAGAAATGACAGAATAACAGTAAAATATCTAGCATAATCTTTAGAATACACATAAATGAGATAAGAAATAGCAACAGAAATAGCACTTTGAATCAGATAGCAATGTTCACAGGCCTCTTCGAGGGGGCAACCTCCAGTCAAGCAACACTCTATTACAATAATATCCAAGCTAGGGTTCTCATACCCTCGACTCCTATTTATACTAAAAAGAAGCATCTAGAGGAAG
>ML793354.1:382784-408643 GCA_009831015.1 Picea engelmannii | reverse complement strand
CCCACAATTTCTGCCAAGGAAAGTGCTCTGATACCACTTGCAAGATACCAGATATATAAAATATGCAGAACAGAAATGAAATGCTAGAAATGACAGAATAACAGTAAAATATCTAGCATAATCTTCACAATACACAGAAATGAGATAAGAAATAGCAACAAAAATAGCACTTTGAATCAGATAGCAATGTTCACAGGCCTCTTCGAGGGGGCAACCTCCAGTCGAGCAGCGCTCTATTACAATAATATCCAAGCTAGGGTTCTCATACCCTCGACTCCTATTTATACTAAAAAGAAGAATCTAGAGGAAGATCCTTCTAGAAGCAGAAGCTTCTATTAGGTCT
This sequence comes from Picea engelmannii, assembly GCA_009831015.1. Classification (NCBI taxonomy): domain Eukaryota; kingdom Viridiplantae; phylum Streptophyta; class Pinopsida; order Pinales; family Pinaceae; genus Picea; species Picea engelmannii. The sequence continues at coordinate 408,300 of ML793354.1, read as the reverse complement.
TCTTACATCCACCTTATTCTATTTTATTGAAAGGTCTTATTAATATTGACCTTTATTACATCCGAATACATTGATCTACCTATGTGCGGGTTAGGACCTTAACACTAGATCTATGTCAGATACATTTATTTACTTGAATTTTTATATATTGTAAAAACTTCAGGAAAGAGTTTAAAATAAGAGGGGGTGTATGTAACATCTCATCCTACTGAGAACACTTTTATTGGCTTATTATTTGAGGACACTTGTGTGAAAGTGATCCAATTATAGTACATTATGATTTATTTTTTATTATGAGTTATATATGATGATGATGATGTATTGTGACTTATTGTTTCTTTCACATGTATATGTATTGAAAAATATTATTGACGAGTTCTCCTGAGTGTGTAGGACACATGACAAGTTATGGATGTTGATGGAATCAATGGAATTCCTCAGACTCTAGATTGAGTCACAGAGTGGATTGTTTTTTTTTAGTACTTAATTTTACACAAATGTGTGATCCGTGTGGATATTGGTGGCCACCCATCTGTTCCAAATTTCAACTGGCTCATCTTGACAGTTTCTGTTCAATGCATTTCTCTGTAATGGGGAAATTTCTTTGTAATTGTGGTTTATGCACTTATGGGGCTATCCTGAACCCCTACCAAACATCCAAGTAGATATTGGTGGCCTCCCCCTTATTCCAACTGAATAAGTTTGGAGGTTTTCATGTCAGTACATCTTTCTATACTTCAATGGTTATTTTGGGTCTCTAAACAATGTTTTCTTGGATTTCCATAGTCAAAATGTAGACAGAGTTAGATTTTGATGGCATAATGCGCAGTTATTGAAAATACCTTTCCAATGGGCTATCATGCGCCTAAAACAAAGATCGTATGAAAATGTTATGACCCCGAGAATTTAATGTACTAACTTATCCCAACGGGGCCCACATGACTTTTGGTGCTTCATATCCTAGGGTTAGTTTTTTGGATGTATAGGGTTTTGGCATTCATGTTTTTTCATAAAAATACCTTTATAACCTTATTTTAATCATATTCTTACAAATGAGTGTTGTAACATACCCAACCACCCACAGGTCAAGCTACGCCACTTAAATGGGCTGCAAAACACCTAGCCACCAGTAGGCGGGGCATGTTGCAGTCCCAAGACTCAGTTCTCTGAACTTATCTAGAAATTGAAAGACTTATCATTAATAAAAGAGGCATGAAAACCACATGCATAAGACAAGATCCATGACACATCATAAAAGAGATAAACAACATGCCATGCAAAACAAATAACCAACAGACAAGAACATTAAAAATACATATCTTAGAGATAATTAAATACACAGTGGAAATAAATATTACACACAAAACACAGAGAAAACTTATATTTGCAAGTAAACATTCACCAATTGGATGTAGACCAATGACTTTCCTCCCAACCATATACATTGATGTTCATTTACTCTCAACAACAGGTCACCCCCGAGCCAGGGTTATGAATCCACAAGAACGGGTCCTAGGCCAAGTCTAAACACACAACAATTGGCTAAGTAGCTCTCAAGTTTCCCAAACTCACAAAAAATCCCAATTTGCATCTCTCTTTCTCCCTCAGCCTGCACAACCCCAAGAAATGAACACCTTTCTCTTCCATGCAGTCCATGAGGTTGTTCCATTTCTCTCCAGGGCTCCACTACTACTGGTCAGGAAATATCCCTACTGGAAACTCCAAGGACTCTTAGTTGTGGAAAGCTCCATACAAACTATCATCAATCTCATAACTAACAGGCCTCTCAACACTCAATCTATCATAGGCCTTTCAACACTCAGAACAATTAAAGTACACCAGCTCTCTTCTACCCAGGTTGCACAACCCCAAGAGAAGGGACCCCTTCTCTTCCACACAGTCCCTTAGGTTGCCCATCTCCTTCCAAGGATCCAATGCTTTTGGTTAAGAATATCCATGCTGGGACTCTCAGGACTTACAACTGTGGATAGTTCTATCTGAACTTCCATCAAGATCATGCACACATGCATCCATTCCCTCATGGAATGATCAATAAAACATTACAACCATTCAACGATGGCTCTCCTCTTCCTTCCATTTGTTTCCATGCTAATCCCAAGATCACATGAACTAGCAGTAGTGAGTGAAGAGGAAAGAAGAACAAGGGAACAAAATGAACTAGGGGAAGAAGATGAATAAGTAGAGAACCCCCCAAGAGAAGAATGACCCCAAAATAGCCCTCAAGGGATGTTTAAATAATTACATGAATACAAGAGACACATGGCCTCCCTCATAAGAAGCTCATGTAACCCCTTTTTCTCCATAAAATAAATTATGGGTAATTAAAATAATAATAATAAGACTTAGCCCCTTAAGCTCCCTTTCTCGTGGAATCATAGCCCCCTATCTCTTTTGTCCTTGTCTGTCTTGCAACCAGTGGTGTATTTTATTAATTTCTATGAAGTATTACGTTTCCTAGGTGCTTTGGCCCCTTTTCAACTTTACCAACTCACCAGCCTAAGTCATATTTACATAATACATTATAGTTCATAAGGGTTAGAATCAAGATGTTACATCCCCCTCCCCTTATTTTGGCACTGTCCTCAGTGCACAACACCATTCCAATGTTATTAACATTACAAATCCAGGCCCTCTAGCCTTAATCCACATAGGCAATCCAGCCCAATCATATATATATATATATGCACTCTGGCCTAAAATCAAACATGTATACATAGGCATTCTGACCCAAAACATGTATAATGATCTTCAGAATTTAAATTTCTAGCAGCAGTTCCAACCAACAATCTCTCCCTCTCTCTCATCCCTACACAACCCAAATAAATGAATCCCTTTCTTAGCCATTCAGTCCCTTGAGTTGTTCCACTTCTCTCCAGGGCTTCATTGAACTCAGCCAGGAAGTTTTAGAGTTGTGGCTTCCAGAACTCCAGGTGCAACAAGTCCATTAGACTTTCTTCATTTTATGCCCTTGTCATTCAGTTGCTCCAACATCACCTTATTTTCTCTCATAGTCTGGTACTTTTGTAGATCTTCATCATTCACCATTTTCCTACAACATTTCAAATCAGCAAGCATACCAATTCACAATTTGCGCATAAAATTCTCATTCTTTCTCATAATGTAAGAGTAAATTTTCAAAATCCAATATGATACTTATCTGTGTGGTTCATGGATTTGCATCCATATGATTGCCTCGTTAACTTGGCTAATTTTTTTCCTTTGGCATACCCATTGTGTGCATGACCCCAATCAAGAGCTATCAAAGTCTCCTCTTCCTCATGGTCACTCACCTTCCAGGCCCAAGCTTAGGCATCCCCTTCTCTGCTATACAGTCCCTTAGGCGATTCATCTTGCTTGACCAAGGATTCGTTGCACAAGAAGTTTTCTATAGACATAGGGTTCTCATGTCAAAACAATAGCCTTTTGCATGCTTTCCATCTTGCATATCCAACATCTCATCTATATTATACACATACAGTCATCATGAGATATCATTATAACCATTTTCAATCATAAATGTCAAATCTGTTTTATATAGGAAAAATAAAACTTCTAGACATGAGCTTATGCTCATAACAATTTGGCTCTTGCAGCAATAGGCACTTGTCTTCTTTATGGATTTGCAACACTTCCATATTCAAGACCCTTTCTTCTTGCAATTTCAACATTCCTAAGCCAAACAAATTGTCAACATCTCAAGTACAAGCTATATATATATATATATATATATTCATGGCAATGATTTCAACCAAATCACAAAGTGCTCTCAGAATTGTTTACAAATATAATTCAATTACTTTTAATAATCCAACTATAAATTGGAATGATCTCATCATTACATACACAAGTATTATCAACCAATATTTTCTTTCTTCTATCCAGAAATATTTTTATCACTCTATCCCCTCAACAAAGATTTTCTATAATTTATTATTATGTAGCTTCTTTGACCTACAACTTTCTTGTTGTAATATATAATAGTGCCTGAAGTGTTTTCAACTTCATGAGTTAGCAATACTCACATTATTTCAGCTGCTAGAATGATCATTTCTATGTTATACAATATATTCATGTATTCACCAAAATGCATTCAATAATTCCACTTGTAACATTTTTAATAGCTCCAAAACTGATCTTGAAATTGTAACAACAACAATCCAATCACATTCAACTAGTATTCATATTAAATATAATGCATATATCCATCATTACGTCTTTTCAATACCACATACTTTTCATAATGCAACAATTAATAAGATAACAATCAATGTGCCAATACCCATGGCCACATGTACACAATGCATTCATGCATTGACTACATAATACAACATAAATATGTTTGGCCAATGACTCAACACATCATCCACACACTTCCTACTTCTAACCTAACTATTTGGTTCCCTTCCTTTTCCACCCAAACACAGCACCAAGAATATAATCCTTAAGTGATCTTCAACGTTGGCAAAGAGGTTGCAATCCAAACATCATATATACAATAGATACCATTGAGCACTCACATAGCGCTATAGCCCTTCCATGTCCAACCATATTATGGTCTCACACCTGACTAGATCTATGGATATTCATTGTTATAGAAGGAGTATGTCTCCTGAATTAACCCAATTACGATCCCATAACCAATAATACCATAATATGAAACTAAAATTTTATCTAAATGAATTATATCATCAACAATACTTACATACTCTAGGCCTTTGGCCATTTCATATCAATTTAAATATTGAAATTTAACTAAGGGAATTCTTACCTCAATCCCCTTCAACATACCTGCCTGGTTGTTATCAACCTACTTTTTTCTATCTAACCAACTGATATTTGTAGAAGTTCACAAACTTCCTCCTTCATCATTTTGATCACTATTCCTGCCACCCTTATGGGTCTTCACCTAGATGGAAATCATAAGCAACAAAAACATCCACGTATTTAAACCTTTTATATCATTTTTCCTGAATACATAATCCATCATTAGTCATACTCAATCATTATCTCATAATAATAGACTATTCTAAGTTCACAAGAATGTTATATGCATATCCAAGCATGTACATATGCAAAATTACACATCCATATGAACGAAGCATTTACTGTCAGCATGCCTACTAAGGCATATGCATTTTAACTTCATTGTTTTTATCATGCACTCTAGTTCATTTTTTTTTCAATTCACTTATTTATTTATCTATTTATGTTGTAGTTGGTTTTCCTTGAACTCCTTTATATCCTTTCTGCCTTGTGTGCTCCCATTCTTCTCATCTGTACTATGGTTCCCTGGATCTGAATACTTTTCCAGCCACGTTCCACTTGGCCATTCTTTCCCACTTAGTACCATTCCCCAATGGAAATCCATTTTCATGCAGTGCCACTTTTCAAGTGAGAGAGCATTCCAATTTATCTGCATTGGCATCCTTCTTCCACTGTGAACTCTGATATCAGAAGTGGATTTCTTTAACTAAGTACTTTTAGACAAGTAGATAAGTGATATCTAACAAATCCTTCCCTGGAACTCCTATGCTTGACACATAAAGATTATTCACACACCACCTCTTAATAACTTTGTTTTCTTCCACATCAAGCTTGAAACTGTCTACACATCTCTACCTTCAATGATATGGAGCCTTACTTTTCCTTTCTATGCCCATTAATGACATTATTCACATGTTATCTTTATGTCCCATGTGAGGATTCTTTCTTTTGTAGTACCTTACCCAACTTCTGTAAGAAATGTCATGCCTCCATGACCCTGACATTTGATCCTATTCTTGAATTGATCTGGTTATACCTCTAATCTTGCCAAACCTGCAAGCAATCATCTGGTTATAATTACACATATTATACAAAAATTCTCAATTAAATTTACAGGTACCATTTCTTTTTAATTCATGAAGAAAAATTATATCGATCTTCATATTATAACAGATCCATGTTATTTTCCTCTAAATAATCAAAATAATATTTCCAATGACTGTATTTTTTCCCCAATCGGATATCAGAGCTGAAAGTTAGGCTTCCCTGAAAAACAACTTTCATCCCCCTGAGATAATAAAGAAAAAATCAAAAATTGTACAAAGACGCTTCCTTCAAACCAAGTTCCACATGACCATGACTTGAAACCACGGGCTTAATCACCCTTTAGAACCTTTCTTCAAGTTCTTTCACATGGGATCTTGCATGAACACCAAGTCCAAGGGTTGGTTTACTTCCAAGACCTTTTTAACTTAGCATGGGACCAACGTTGGGACCAAGTCCTCCGGACTTCAGCCTTCGGCTATTTTTCCTTGCCAACTTTTGTTTTCCCCTAGAGTTACACTTTGTCGAAGCCTTTAATAAATCCACTAGAAAAAATGGATGGTCGAGATTTACTCTCCTATCAAATGGATGGTCCAACCCCCATCTGGAGGCTTCAACGCGATCCATGACTATGACTTAATTAGGCATTGAGATGGACGACGCTCAACCAATTCAGAAATTTGGTGCTCCGAGGTATCTCCATTTTCGAATCTTCCACTTCCATGGAGTGGAAATCCTTCGAAGTACTTATATCTGCTCCCTCTGTTGGATCCAATGGTCACAAGAACTCCTAGAGGGTCTTTGATCAATGAAACGTGTGAATTCTCTACTCCGGGACTCCGGGACATTTCAACTCTCGAGTCACTCAACTCCCCGGAGAGATATCTGCCAAAGTGTTTACGCCATCTTTCCACTTATTTATCTAATGATCGAGAAAGGTCTCGAAGGGATATTAGATCGACACCTTGCATGCCTTTGCGACTTTAGGCTTTGACACATTTCACTTGTAGAGACTTGAAAACCCCTAGACTACCAAGTCTCCGAACTACGAGATCTACTATCACATGTCTTTTGGGATCAATGTTCAATATGTACTCTAGCCTTTGGGCCTTCAGGATTTATCGACCCAATGAAAAATGTTACATCTTTTTCCTCTGGAGTGCCCAATCTCCGAACTGCATGATCTATCGCCACGTGGAGAAATACTAGAAGCGGACACGTGACCCAATCAGGCGAGTGACACATGTCACGCTCTAACTGACATTTCAATATTCCATAGGTTCAAAACTCACTGACACGTGGCACATCAACGAACCACGTCACTTCAAAATTTCTAGCTTTGGAAGATTTCACCTTAGCAAAATTTATTCCTCCCGAACCATTGTGATATCTACGGATCAAAATCACCCATGCACAGATCTGATGGTCATCAACACTCTTGAAACCTACCGCTCTATCCAACGGTCGATGGAATTTAGGACTTCAAGAGATTTCACATCAGTACATTCCATTTCTCCTGAACACTAAATTTTGGAACTAACCGATGTTCCGACACATGTCCCTTGCTTGGATCGATGGATAGGAATTGTACAAAGTTCTCTCTATCTTCTCTACCAAGGATGATTTTAGGGGATAAATTTCTCTCATGGGCTAATTTTCCATGGTGTTTCCAAAAACGAGATTCTTTATTTTAAAAATAATTTGCCCAAATTCTATAGGATAAAATTATTTTACCTTAAAAATCGCCAAAATTTTATAAAAACTATATAAAATACTTAGAAATTTGAATATTTAAAAAAAAATATCGCCAAACATTTATATTTGGCATATGAAGGATTAATAATATTCCTCAAGGTTTCTACATTTTAAAATGAATTTTCATCCTTACAATCATCCCTGTTCTCTACATGTGACCAAGAGCTGTGACCTCAGCTTAACCTTCGTGTGCTTACCTCACTTTGCAAGATCGACAGTAGTGCCTTAATGGATTGTGGAGATAAATGGCTAGGAGTGATTGCAGAGACTCAACACACTCACTCTTTAATTTCCCTTGCGATCTCTGCAAAGCGAAGATGCTCGTCTGTAGTGGGATCGATATCCACCGTTGATTTGTTGATCTAGCAAGATCAACGATCCTGTGCGATTGTGGGCTCAAAACTTGCTCGCGCTTTAATTTTCTTCCCAATATCCACAATGAGAAGATGCTCATTCTTAGCGGGATCGATATCCACCATTGATCTAGCAATATCAATGATCCTGAGTGATTGCAGGCTCACAACTTGAAGAAACGTCAATTTTCTTCCCGATCCCCGCAATGCTTCCTCACCATCGATTTCTCTCCAATGTGATCTGATGGTTGTGAGTTAACATTTCCTTCGCCTTCATTGGGTGACCCTTGTTCAAATTTCCTCCGATCCAATGATTCTGGATCTCTCTTTATCCCATAGTGGGGATCACTCTCGAATTCAAAAGGGATGGTCACGATCCTTCGATCCCTTACAAAGGATCTTTGACATTCTAGCTTCTAAGTAGACTCTGCAATGCCATTCCTCTTGAGATTTATGACTTCAAGGTCATAAATATTCGGCCCATACTAGACCGATGTTTCAACCAGAAGCTATGATACCAATCTGTAACATACCCATCCACCCACAGGTCGATATATGCCACTTAAATAGGCTGCAACACACCTAACCACTAGTAGGCGAGGTACGTTGTAGTCCCAAGACTTAGTTATTTGAACTTATATCGGAATCAAAAGACTTCTCATTAGTAGGCATGGAAACTACATGCATAAGACAAGATCCATACCACAACATAAAAGATATAAATAACTTGCCATGCACAAAAAATAACCAGCAAACAAGCACATTAAAAACACATATCTCAGAGATAATTAAATACACACCAGAAATAGACATTACGCAAAAAACACAGAGAACACATATCTTTGCAAGTAAACGTTCACCAATTGGATGCAAACCAAGGAAGTTCAACCCAACCATAGATATTTTTGTTCATTTACTCTCAACAATAGGTCACCTCTGAGCCAAGGATATGAAACCACAAGGATGGGTCCTAGGACAAGTTTAAACACACAGTAGTTGTCTAAGTAGCTCTCAGGTTTCCCAACCTCACAACAAATCCTAATTTCCATATCTCTGTCCCCCTCAGCCTCCAAAACCCCAAGAAATGAACACCTTTATCTTCCATGTAGTCCCTTAGGCTGTTCCATTTCTCTCCATGGATCTAGTGCTACTGGTATGAAAATATCCCTACTGGAAAGTACAAGGACTCTTAGTTGTGGATAGTTTCATCTGAACTATCATCAGTGTTACACATCAAAATTACTCACTTCGATAGTGTCGTAAGTGTCTTCATTCCAAGTGTTGTAGGTGTCGCATCTTGTCTGTAAGTGTCGCCTATTGACCACAAGTTTTGAAAGTGTCACAAACATCATACTTCCATCTTGCCTATGTCGTGCCTCTAACGACATCATAAGGACACTTAAAACACCTCAAAGAATAGTTTTGAAGAAGTGAAATCAGTTGATAGGGAGTACAAACCTTTTGTTGCTGAAAGAACCACTCAAATATGGATTTTGGAGAGGAGTTCTCCCCTACCCATTGTTAGGGAGTGATATCTCTCCTTGGGCCTCTTTGGGGGAGTGTTTGAGCGCTCTATGCACCCTTTTGGGGGAGCGCTACCCTTTCTAAGCGAATTTTTGGTTTGTTGAGCTAAATAACGGAAGAACCCCTCAATTTCTGAAGGTGGTTGGATTTGAATAGAAGGTCAAGGCATGATCTTAGGGAAGATCCTCAACTGAAGGAGAAGAATCCTCAACTTATCCCAAAGATCTCTCAAGTGGTTGGGCCTCTCCAAGGTTATATAAGAATGACTTCTCATGGTGAAAGGTACATGAAAAGATTGGAGGTATGAAACCTATGATCTCATAGGAAATATACAAGAAAGGGAGAGACTAGAGATTGATACCAAACTTATGATCCTATAAGTGGTATGAATAGAAAAGATTGGAGATGTGAAACTTATCATCTCATAAGTGAGATGTCATCAAAGAAGTCAGTGTAGATTACTTGAGAAAAGGTTTTGGACAAGGAGAACTGGAAGAAGCTGTTGCACCTTCATCAAAGGATTGTAAGTACTTTTACCTGTTCTTATCAATATATCAATGCTTGGCCTATTTATTTCAAACTTATGTTTGTTCCACATGCGTTTTTCTTCAGTAGATGGATCTATATTTGAGCTAATCACAGTAGAATAGGAATTACATTGTATCTCTATTTGTTCTACATGACCTATCAGGGAGCTTAGGATCGAAGCTCAGCCTGGACTTTGCAAGGACAAACGTCGTTAATAAGGTACATATATTTCTTCTTCTCCTTCATATGTTAGATTGATTAGACCTAAAAGGATGTTAGTTTCCATGTTAATCACTTTTCTGTCTTGGCCTTAGGAGTCTAGAGACCAAGAGGGAATCCACTTGTCCACGGGAGGATTCACCTGTAACAGAAATTGGCGACTCCACTGGGGAGGAGCTCTGATTTTTGTTTCCTTTCCTAGATATTGTTTTGGTCCTTTGCCCACCCATTTTACGTTATCCATACTGTCTCTTTGATTCTTAGATATGATTGATTGGCTCTTGACTTCATCATATGCAATTCGATTGACTGATTTTGCTTGATTTTTTGAGTTTCTAGGCATTTTTATAAACTTTTGAAGTAGAGCGCTCCCCTGCCCTTGCTATCAGAGTGTTAACACTCCATGGTGGTCTTACACAGAGTGTTGGAATGCTCTGGTGCCCTTTACACCAGAGCGCTACCCCCTTTTCTATGAAAAATCCTCTAGGTTTTCAATTTCTGGGTTCAGTTTTTGTTTTTTTCACTTGCTCAGAGTCTCATACTCTTAGTACATCTTTGTCATTGGCCTTCAACACCTTATTTATGAGAATTCATCCTCTTTTGTTTGGAAATTTGACATTTTATTTCCTTTCCTTGAAGTCACTCTTTGTCTTTGTTAAGCTAGAGTTAACTTGTTGTTTTCTTCTCATTTATCTGACTGAGTGAAAGCTTTTGTGAACAAATCCAAAGGTCTGTGAACCTTTCCATTTGATCTTTGAGGTTAGTTTTCCAACATTTCTGTTTTGTTTGAGGCTTTTGGTTCTTGTTTGCAAATTTGGTTATCTTTGTCCTTCTTGTTTATTCACGATGAGAGTGTATTTTTGTTTGTGTGAGGTTTAATTCTGATTGTTTAATCCTAAAATCTGATTGACATTAGAAGTTTTACATCTAATTATCATTCACATATAAGCAAAAGGACATATTTTAGTGATTGGTTTGGATATTAGAAGGCATTTCTGAAATTTGTTAGCATTACATTGGATTTGAGTGAGAAACAAATTGATTGAGGACATTGCATCTTAGTGTTTGATAGTGAAAACAACTTCTCTCTTTCCCTTAAATAGGCATTCATCGAAAGACAAGACTCCTTATCATTTTCTTGTGCATTTTTTGGGAATTGAGTCATAATACCATGAATTTCATTGTCATACACCCTTTGAGTAAATAACACCTGTAAAAATGAATGCTAATTAAAAATTATCTAGAAATTTTTTTCTTTTAGGATCTTCCACCAACATTAGACTAGGATTAGCACTTTGGATTAGGCTATGAGTACAACTCTCCAAAATTTTCAAAAAAAAACATTAGCATCCTACGATAGGGAGAGTCAAATCTAATTGTCATATAGGCTTTCTGGGATCCCCCTCTCACACAAGGGTTATGCACGAGGTCACATTTGGGAGAATTATGGGGATTATCCCTCTGTGGTTCAATTGTTTATAGTGGTTAGATCGTATATTGGGGGTCACTTGAGGGTATACCCACGATTATGTGTGGGAGCCTCTCGGGTTGATTTCGGACTTGTTATCCTACCCATATGTTCATATAGGACTATCAACTGTACCCTCCCAGGGGCTGACTGTGAGTTGGTGTTCTTAGTCGCCATAATATTTAGGTACTTACATGAGGTCACGGTTAAGGGAAGTCTCACTGTACCTGGAACTGACATTGGTCAAACTCACTCAGGCTCCTTGGAGGGTAGATCCATAATTACTGTGTGGAAGCTTGCACCAAGGTGAAATTCTGTTAATAAGGTCGCCATTGTAACTGTTCCTCCATATCCTATCCCCTTCTTGACTTGATCACACGACATTGGATTTCATCACCAACTAGTACGATCATCGAGAGAAGTTTTGTTTGCTTGGTTTTGATTCCTAGATTTTATTAGCGTATGTTGTTTCTTTCTGTTAGTTGGCCCTAGGTTCTTAGCATGTGTTGTTATTCTCAAAAATTGAGCTTGTAGATGATAAAGGTCTTTTTCGATCGTGTAGGATGCAGGGGCTACCCCCGGAAGGATACCAACCCTTACCTCCTAACCCTCTAGAAGACAACTACCGTGGAGAGGTAGAAAATCAATCTGACGTTGGGAGTGTTGTTAGTCCTTCGTTAGACAATCAAGAAGGTGCTTTGGTTATGGTTGAGAATCCCACTCCTCACACTACATATTTGTTGGTAACCCCTCTCGAGCCACTTTTGCTTCATTTAGACTCCCTTGGGAATATCATAGATGAAGAGGTCCCACAGTTACCTAACAGAGATTTTACCGAAACATATATGGGATCCACAGAACCAATCTTTGGTGATGAGTATAGGACTCCTATTCATCCTATCACTGCAGTAGATACAAATGCCACACCTACTCGTTCTGTATGGAGGAATTCATCAGGACACAATCTCTATGAGCATTTTGAATCCATTTGACAACCCTTTCCTCCTCATGACCCTCCTGTTGAAACGACACCCTTTGGTCAAACTATGAATCACCCCATCGATCAGGTCATTAACCCTACTGTTACATCAACACAAGTCCATACTAATGCTAGAATCATCACCTCTACTCATTCCCAAGGAACTTCAATTCCTACCCCCACTTTTACAAACTTTCACTCTACAGCTCCACATGTTTCACATGATCTTGCTGGGACATCTTTGCACCATAGAATGCAGACCCTTACCAACCAAATACAACCAACTGGAGGGAAACCACCATCTAACACACCTATCCCTCCTGGAATACCACCATTCTATGCAAGGCCTACCCCTCCAGGGGGACAACCCCCTTTTCATGTTCCTTCTGGTGGGAAACATTCCTTTGCCAACCATACCCCAGTCGTTAATCCACTGTTTCCAGGGGGGAAACCTTTGTTTGCTGGAAACCCTTCACAATCCTGGGGAGTATCTTCGGAAGGCACATTTACCCAAACCCATGTTGGGGGGCACTCATATCATAACCCACAAGGAGGATTATCAAATCTTGTTCCTTCCAGACCATCTTATTGACAACCTTATCCAGGCGGCATCCCAAACACCACCTGGAGTCCTCAAGGACAACAACCTTATCCTTACCAAGGGTCTAATGTTTACCCTCACCCTAATGTGTATCCACCTCCAGGATCTACTTCTTACCCTCCTCAAGTGAAACATGTTTATCCTCCTTATGGGAAAGCAAATAACCTGGCTTATAATGCTCAACACCCACCAGGTTATGCAAATGTTTCTCAGCCATCATCGAATCCTACTTATCCTGGTCAACAACAACCATATGTAGGAGGACCTACTAGTTACAATTATCCACCTAACCCAGTTTATGGTCCTACTAGTGTTCCTATGCCACACTAGTATCATTAGTAAATTAATCGACAACTACCTTACCTTGCAGCTCTAGATCTCCTAGACTTGTATCGGTTAACCAATGATCCTATTTTTCATTCACCGGTTTGGCCAGTTATTCTAGCTAAACTTCCTTCTAATATTTCAAAATTTGAAAAAAAATATGGAGAAGATCCAAATAACCATGTGATGACTTTCCATTTGTGGTGTTCATCAAAATCCCTCATGGATGATTCTATACATTTGCATCTTTTCCAACGAACACTTACAGGCTCTGTAGCAAAGTGGTATATTGAACTACCACATTCTTCTTTTCATGATTTCAACTCCCTTTCTATGTCTTTCCTCACGCACTTTCAAATACCTATTCACTACGAGATGGGTATTGAACTCTTGACCACCCTTCGTCAAACTAACTCTGTGCATATCTCTGACCATATTCAGGAGTGGAGATGGTGATGAAGGATGATCAAAGCAATCATTCCTGACATATTATTGGCAGAGTGGTTTACTAAATCACTTTTACCCCCGATCGTTTGTGATGTCGCTATGGGTGGTGCAGTCGCCAAGGAAAAAACAATTGCTCGGGCTCAGTACTTAGATTTGGTTTATTCAAAATCTGTTACTTTGTATGAGTTTCTTCCAAATGCTTCTCGAACTAATTCCAATCCATCAAAGACATCATCTCCATATCATGTAGACAGTGTTATCGGTTCCGTCAAAACTCAATCTACTTCCCATTCGACCACACTCTCCTCTACCTCCCCCCAAACTCAGTTTTATGAGGTGAATGAAGTTCAATCTGCCCCTTCACAACAATCGAAAGGTAAGAAGAAGGAAATAAATAAATAAATAAATACTAATAACAATGAACAACCAAAAAATCAATCTCAAACACCTGCTACCGAAAAGAAACCACAATGAAAACTAAAATTCCCATGTATCATTTGTGGTGACGATCACTACACTCGAGACGGTCCACATCGTAATGAAGTGGCCAAACGTTTCCAAGGAAATTCACAACCTACTATGCTTACTCAACCTTTTCCACAACAAAAATCCATGGTTTCTCAAACCCCCTCTCCTGGGGGCAGTACTAGTCATCCTCATGATGAGGCCTCGACAAGTGCATATATTTATATGTTTAATGGGATTAATTTGACCACTTGCTTTAATACATATGACACAACAGTTAAACCTAACAAAGGAAAAATCACTAACAGTACCGATACTTTACCAAATCCATAACCATCCTTTATTAGTCCTCCATAAGTTAATCCTCCGTCTGGACTACTTCATATTGAGAAACCTATGTTCAACTCTATCTTACACCCTCCTAAGAGCACTATTCATAAATCTACCTTTAATCCTAGTTCATGTGCTGCCTAGAACTACAACATTGTTGAAGATTTGGCTCAAGCACCATGGGCTATGTCTATGTTAGAAGTTATACAGAACTTCCCCAGTCAATGTATAATGCTCTTGGCTGCTATTGGTTTTGTTGATACTAAGTTGTCTAGCCATATCATGTTTAACCTAGACAATTATACATCTCGGCTCTCCCACCAACTTTCTTTCCAAGTTGATGTTGTTGTTCACAATGAAAAAATGCACCAAACTATTCTGGATGAGGGAGCCTCGACTTGTGTCATGTCTCTAGCCTTTTGGAAAAGCTTGAAATCACCTGCACTTAATAAGTCCCCAACGATGTTACGTGCATTCAATGGGAGAGGTTTTCATCCGCACAGACTTTTGCAGTCCTTGTCCATCCAATTGGGCGGAAAAACTATTTCTATTGACATCGAGGTGGTCGATGCTCCCCTCGATTACAACTTATTACTTGGAAGAATTTGGTTTTATGCTATGAATGTTGTTTCCTCGTCGATGTTTCGATCAGTACAATTCCCTCATCAGGGGCAAAATTGTCATTGTCGATCAATTATATTTATGTACACCCGACGCTCACACTCTCGCTACCAACAATATTCCATTTTTGGGAGATCACAAGATTACGTATCAAAGAATTGGTGTTGGCTTGTTGAAATATTCTATCCTTATGGGTACCTTCCCTACACCACTTCCATCGACTACACATCATATTGCCACCGTCGATATGATTTCAACCACGGCTTATCAATCTTCGGAATCATCTGACCCTTGGATTGTACCTAGTCCCTTGGAATTCGATGCACTAGGTGACACCATGCCACTTAGTCCAGATGAAACATCATACATTATTGTCCAATCCGCTTCTCCCTCCTCGAATGACCAACATATCTTGGCACCTGTAACAAAAATTGGCACATGTTACTCGATGTCATCGTGATTAAATTCCTTGTCATCTGTAGTTGACTACTTCTCCCCAATTTTTCCTTCTGATGAATCTATAAGGGAAATGATTAGCATCGACGAGCTACCTCAGGATGATAACCATCATTGATCCTCTTTTCTTCCCCCTTGTGAAGAAATTTGGGAAGATATACACTCTATCTTCCCTCCTGATGTTGATTTTCCATTGTCTCCCATGACTTCAACTTCCGATGATTTGGATCCAATAGTTGACATGGTGATCTCTTCGATAGGGATATTGGAGCCTGATCTCCTTACTCCTGTCGCCACCCTCGACATGTGTTCCTTCTAGAGTGATTTTCTTCCATCCAGTGAAGATCTCTTGGAATCCATGACATAATTTTGTCCCTTGACATGGTGTCCTTCTGAAGTATTATTCTCTTGGAAGCCATGATCAAGGAGATTTCACAAGCACAACTTTCTCTTCTCTGTAGAAAGATCGTTAAAAAATGAAACAGAGGTCACGAGAATAGTTTTTCTTCTTTGTAGCAAGCTCGTTAAAAAATGAAACAAAAGCTTTGAGCATAGTCTTCCTCTCTGTAGCAAGCTCGTTAAAAAATGAAACAGAAATATGGGGATTGAACCCGGAGCCCTAAGCATAGTTCTTTTATGTGTCAAGCTCATTAAAAAATGAAACAAACACCTCTATTGAACCTTCTTTTCATCGACTCTTATCCGTTTTCTTCGTCTAGTAGAGAAATTGGTGACAACCTCAATTTCAGTGAATGAATTGAAGCTTGGAGGGCATGTCTCCAGCCTTTGATGATCATTCTGGAGTTAAGACACTAGCTTTCAAGCTGGGGGCATACCGAGCTTAGTCTTTTGTTCTTTCTTGTGCTCGAAAAAACATGAGAATTTAACAGAGTGGACTTTTATCACTTTTTCAGACTCGCATGGATATACAAAAAAGGAACCCCTTGGAGTCATCTTTAATCTCTTTTTAGACTCTCTAAACATGAAAATATTTTCGAGTGATCTTGCTTCCATTCCCACTCATTAAAAGGTTTGAAAGGGTGTCTTTCAAGTGATAATTTATCTCTTTTTCGGCTTCGCGAGACTAATATTACAAAAAAGGACCACATTGGAGTTGTCTTTAAGTTGTTTTCAGACTCTCTAAATATGAAAAGCCACTGAATTTACCTTCCCTAGACTCGTTAAACAAAACATACAATGAAGGGCCTATACGGGACCGAACCCTTACTTATTCCAGTTCGCTAAACAAAGGAAGAGGGATTGATCGAAGGTGAGTCATATCGAGCATGTGTTACCCTCCTCGAGCTCGTTAAATTAAAAAGAGGTACTCATCTATCTGGATGGGGGAAAACTTGAACGAAGCAAGCCAAGAAGTTTTGAGAACACTACCAGTAACCCTTACAGTAGCCCTTGAACATGGCACTTTGTCTTTGCATGCATTTTAATCCACTAAACCCCTGCACTGAGCCAATCCTCTGACTTTATTTTACTCCTTTGGGTCACCTGATGAAAGTCACAGCATCCACTGCATCATCAAGTTTTGGTCCATGTCAAGTTTTTGTTGTTGTGCCTCAGTGTTCAAGGGAAGTATCTACCTCGAGAGTCGGCCATCAGAAATATCCTATTTCAATAACTGTGTCAGTCCATGTTCATTTGATATACCAATTACATCTTTGTGTTAGTTTCATGTCATTGATAGGGGATACATCAAGGCCCTCCTTCGACGAGTTTATTTCTGTCGACTTCAACACATTATCCGAGAGCTAGACTTAGAAACCAGTTAGTACCTTGGGACCTGCATGCCTCAATGGCAAGCCTCTTCATGTCCAACCATGGGTTTACATCATTGACCTATGTTCGGATGATTCCATGGATGTTTGACTTCATATTATCTATTCACATTCGTCGGAATGTACTAGAGTACCTTGGGAGTCATTGACATCAATGGTGATCTCCCTCGCGCTTGTTAACGGTTTACCTCATTGACCTGTAATAAAGTGGTTTCTACCATGTTCACCATCATGACATATATTCACATGGTTATATTCACACTACATCGGGATCGGTAAGAAGACCCTGGGTTAATTTTTCACTCTTATGTATACTTTCCCCAGGTTGTAAAGGAGTTCTTTTGAACTATGACACATATACTGTTACATAGATCGACTTTGTATTGGTCATGGCCATGTCTTGTCATCTCATAGATCCACTGTGTACTCTTCATGGCTATGATCAGTGCAGGTCATAGGAGTATAGATCCACATTGTATCTTCAGTGGCTATACCATTGTGTCAATATAATTATGGATCTGCAGTGTATTTTATGGTGGCCATACCTAAAAAGACTTTATCACTAAAGCATAGGTATGCCTGCCTTAGGTTTGAAACATGTCATAATATTTGTTTGATGGTTGTGTGAAACTTTTTCTAGTCTCTCTTTGTCCATACCCTTGCTCGAAAAAGTATACAAAGTACTTCATTCATCATCGTCTTCTAACTTCGCACTTTGGGGGCAATCTGTTACACATCAAAATTACTCACTTAGATAGTCTCGCAAGTGTCGTCGTTACAAGTGTTGTAGGTGTCATATCTTGTCTGTAAGTGTCACATATTGACGACAAGTTTTACAAGTCTCACAAACATCATACTTCCATATTTCCTATGTCGTGTCTCTAACAACATCATAAGGACACTTAAGACACCTCAAAGACTAGTTTTGAAGAAGAGAAATCAATTGACATGGAGTACAAAACTTTTGCCGCTGAAAGAACCACACAAATATGGATTTTGGAGAGGATCTCTCCCCTACCCACTCTTAGGGAGTGCTAGTGCTCCCTGGGCCTCTTTGGGGAAGCATTTGAGCGCTCTGTGCACCCTTTTGGGGCAGCGCTACCCTTTCTGAGCAAGTTTTTGGTTTGTTGAGCTAAATTAGGGAAGAATCCCTCAATTTCTGAAGGTGGCTGGATTTGAATAGAAGGTAAAGGTATGATCTTAGGGAAGATCCTCAACTGAAGGAGAAGAATCCTCAACTTATCCCAAATATCTCTCAAGTGGTTGGGCCTCTCCAAGGTTATAGGAGGAGGCCTTCTCATGGTGAAAGGTACATGAAAAGATTGGAGGTATGAAACCTATGATCTCATAGGAAAGATACTAGAAAGAGAGAGACTAGAGATTGATACCAAGATTATGATCCTATAAGTGGTATGAATAGAAAATATTGGAGATGTGAAACTTATGATCTCATAAGTGAGATGTCATCAAAGCAATCAATGTAGATTACTTGAGCAAAGGGGTTGGACAAGGAGAACTGGAAGAAGTTGATGCACCTTCATCAAAGGATTGTAAGTACTTTTACTTGTTCTTATCAATATATCAATGCTTGGCCTATTTCTTTCAAACTTATGTTTGTTCCACATGAGTTTGTCTTCAGTAGATGGATCTATATTTGAGATAATATTAGTAGAATAGGAAGTCCATTGTATCTTTGTTTGTTCTACAAGACCTATTAGGGAGCTCAAGATCGAAGCTCAGCCTGGATTTTGCAAGGACAAACGTCGTTAATAAGGAACATATATTTCTTCTTCTCCTTCGTATGTTATCTTGATTAGACCTAAAAGTATGTCAGTGTCCATGTTAAGCACTTTTCTATCTTGGCCTTAGGAGTCTAGAGACCAAGAGGGAATCCGCTTGTCCGTAGGAGGATTCACTTGTAACAATCAGTCTCATAAATAATAGGCCTCTCAGCACTCAATCTATCACAATCCTTTCAGCACTCACAAAAATCCAAGTACACTAGCTCTCTTCTACCCAGCCTGCACAACCCCAAGAGAAGGGACCCCCTTCTCTACCACATAGTCCCTCAGGCTGTCCATCTCCTTCCAAGGCTCCATTGCTTCTGGTTAAGAATTCGTCTATTGGGACTCTGAGGACTTGCAGTTGTGGACAGTTCTATCCAAATTTCCATCAAGCTCATTCACATAGGCATCCATTCCCTCCTAGAATGATCAATAACATTACAGGCATTCAATGATGGCTCTCCTCTTCCTGCCATTTGTTTCTATGCTCAGCCCAAGAGCACACAAATTAGCAGTAGTGAGTGAAGAGGAAAGAAGAACAAGGGAACAAAACGAACACGTGGAAGAAGACAAAGAAGTAGTGAACCCCCCAAGGGAAGAACGACCCCAAAATAGCCCCCAAGGGATGTTTAAATAATTACATGAAGACAAGAGCCACATGGCCTCCCTCCCAAGAATATCATGCAACCCATTTTTCTACATAAAATCAATTATGGGTAATTAAAATAATAGTAAAAAGACCTATCCCCTCAAGCCCCCTCTCTAATGGAATCATAGAACCCTATGTATTTTATTAATGTATATGAAGTATTACATTTCCCAGGCACTCAGGCCCCTTTTCAATTTTACCATCTCACCACCCTAAGTCATATTTACATAATACATTATAGTTCATAAGGGTTAGAACCGGTATGTTACAAGCATAGACATTCCATCTCTTCTCAGAGATAAAGTTTTCACCATTCTAGCGAGTCTTGCAGTGTGTATTTTTATAGTCTCTATACATTTCTTTCATTAATAGAAATCATGTATTGTTGTATTTCTTTGTTCCTAGCAATTTTTATGTGTATTTCATTGTAATATCTATCATTTTTTTTTTCGAAAATAATCTGGATCAGTGGTATCAAAGCATGTTGCTCTTGATTATTTTTTAGTGCATGTACTCGGCAAGGTCCAAGTATATCAAGTTGAGTCTCGATCTTGTATCTCTTGAGGAAAATCACTCTCACACACCCAAGAAACCCTCTATGGTGGAAAAAAATAAAAAAGACAGAGCAAAAGATTCTATCAACCTATTGCTTGAGAAAGCTCTCGCATGACCAAGGAACGAAACGATGGATAATTTTTCTCACATCCTTCAGTTCCTATCGATATCAACATGCACATATTCATCTAGCAACCACTTTGGAGGAACCTCTCCCTTCAAGGTAAAAGTTAATTTTGATATTCCCGTACTTGAATGTGAGAGAGATGAGATGCCTTAGAGAAATGGTTGAATCTGCTAGAAGGTTATTTCTATGTTCACAATTTTTCCAATAGGGAAAATTTCAAGACCACATTTTTCTACCTCGGGACCGCATTATATTTAGGTGGTTTTTCGGCACATAGTTTCTTTGCCAATGTTTTTTTATTTCTAGTTAAGGAATTAGGGTTTTGGACTAATCCAGGTCATTGGGTTAGGGTTTTTGATGTCGTTGGCTCCTATATGTATTTTGTAATGTAAACATTGTAACATGATGAATAATATGGAATATGTTGGTTTTCTCGGTTTGGGTTTCTAGGGGAAAAATGTCTGTGTAATGTTTGTATTTTCCATTGTATATTTTCTGTTCCTTTACTAAATATCCATTTGCAATAGATATTGTACAAGGTTAGAATTTAAATTTGGTATTAGAGCTTTATTGGCTTCAGGGGGATGCCTTTATGGTTAAGGGTTTGGCTTGGGACTGTGATAAGCCTTGTTATAGTGGGAGATATGCAATATTGTCTTTTCAGGGGAAAATAAATGGCAAGAAATTCGAAGATGGAGATAGAAAAGTTTAATGGGAAAAGTTTTGATCTTTGGAAGCTCAAGATGGAAGATCTGTTGGTGGACAAAGATCAGTGGATCACGGTAGATCCAGGTACTGCATCTACAGGAGCTTATGTAGATGACTGGAAAAAGTTGGATCAGAAGGCAAAGAGCACAATCTGACTGTGTCTCTCCGATTCAGTATTACTGAATGTCTTAGAGGAAGATACATCCAAATATTTATGGGAAAATTTGGGGAATTTGTATTAGTCTAAGTCCCCGGTAAATAAACTATTCCTGAGAAAAAAGTTGTATAACCTGAGGATGAGAGATGGAGACTCAGTGGCAGAGCATTTGAACGCCTTCAATACTGTGGTAAGTCAGTTAGTATATGTTGATATTAAAATTTCAGATGAAGATAAATGTATTAGTTTGTTGTGTTCTTTATCAAACTCATGGGATAGTCTAGTTGTGGCCATAGGTAGTAATACAACTTCCTTGAAGTTTGAAGAAGTGGTATCATTCTTGTTGTTGGAGGAGATGAGACGAAATAATATGGAAGGACATAGCACAGACGCATTATTTGCAAGATGATTTTCCCAGGAAATAAATAGATCTAATTTCTCAAGTAGGAGATCTAAGTCTAAGGGTAGATATAAATATCTCGAAAACTTTGTAAGGGTATGTTGGAGATGTGGAAAAGAAAGGCACTATAAGAAGCAGTGTAGATCCAAAGTTGAGAAAAAGAAGGAATCTGAAGAATCTTCTTCTACAGAAGAAAAGACCTCCAAGGAAGAAGGAGGGGATGTGTAATTGGCCTCTTCAAGAACACATGTAGATAATGAGGCATGGTTGGTTGACTCTGGTGCATCCTTTCATATGACTCCCCACAGGGAGTGGTTTTGTGAATATGAAAGGTATGATGGAGGTAATGTTTTCTTAGGTAATGATTCGAAAACCATAATCATAGGAAGAGGAAGGGTCAAGTTGAGGCTCATAGATGGAAGGATTAGAAAATTTCCTGGTGTTCTGTACATCCCAGGTT
Organism: Picea engelmannii; assembly: GCA_009831015.1. NCBI lineage: Eukaryota > Viridiplantae > Streptophyta > Pinopsida > Pinales > Pinaceae > Picea > Picea engelmannii. Next base: position 385,771 of record ML793354.1, on the reverse strand, counting down.
TGGCCAGAAATTTGATTTCTATAAGCAAAATGGACGATGCAGGGGTAAAAACAATATTTGAAAAGGAAACCTACATGATGTTTTGAGGAGAAATAGTGTTACTGAGGGGAGTTCGATTTGTAACTCTATATAAGCTGCAAGGAATCAGTATTAGTGATGGGTGTAATAGTTCCATTGTTCATGATATTGGAGTTGAAGAAGAAGGAAATCCTACAGTCTCTGTAGAAAAGTTTATGTTGTGGCATCAAAGATTGGGGCATATCGGAGAGAAGGGTCTTCAACTACTACACGGTAAAGGTATGGTTGAAGGTACATCTAACTGCTCTCTGGATTTTGATTTCTTTGAACATTGTCTATATGGGAAGCAAAATCGGGTAAGACTCCCCTCTGGTGCAATGAGGGCAGAAGGAATTTTATAGCTAGTTCACAGTGATGTTTTTGGACCTGTGTCTAGCCCATCATTGGGAAAATCTATGTATTGTGTCTCATTTATATATGACTTCTCGAGGAAGACTTGGATATATTTCCTCAGGAAGAAATATGAATTATTTGATAGGTTTAACGAATTTAAGCCTCTTGTTTAGAATCAAACAGAGAAAATAATTAAGGTGTCGAGGACAGATAATGGCGAAGATTTCTGCGGAAATGAATTTGAATAATTCTGTAAGAAGTGTGATATAGCAAGGTAGAAGACTACTCCATATACACCTCAGCATAATGGAGTTGCAGAAATGATGAACAAGACACTGATGGAAAAAGCAAGGTGCATGCTCAATGGTGCTGGGTTAGGGAAAGAATTCTAGGCAAAGGGAGTGGGTATTGCATGTTACCTAGTCAATAGATCACCCTCATCAATGTTGGATGAAAAGACTCCACAAGAGGTATGGACTGGTAAGGAACCTTCTCTCACACATCTCAAGGTTTTTGGCTATGATGCATATGTTCATGTTCCAAAGGAAAACGTGAGTAAGCTAGATAAGAAGGTTGAAAAGTGTATCTTTATTGGATATAAAGATGGTCTCAAAGGTTATAAGATTTGGAACCCAGAAACTAAGAAGGTAGTGTATAGTCGAGATGTGGTATTTAGAGAAATGAAGGATGTTGTTAAACATGAATCCCTACCAAGTAAGGAAGAACCAGAGAATATAGAGTTTGATTTAAAGGATGATGAATTAGACTCTATAGAAGAACATGAATCAGAAGAAGAAGATCCTCATACTCTAGTATTGAGGAGATCGGATAGAGAAAAAAGGCTACCAGAAAGGTATAGTCCATCTGATTTCCATTCAAATCTTGCTTTTTCTATTACTGATGATGATCCTAGAACTGTCAGGGAGGCGTGGATTCAGAGGATGGAAATCTCTCGAAAAGGTCCATGGACGAAGAAATGACATATTTGGATAAGAATGAGGCTTGGGATCTAGTGGAATTGCCAACTAGAAGAAAGCCCATTGGCAGAAAATGGGTATTTAAAAAGAAGTTGAATGCAAAAGTAAAAGTGGAGAAATACAAATCTTGGTTAGTAGCAAAGGGTTATTCCCAGGTTGAGGGAATTGATTTTGGTGAGATTTTTTTCTCTTGTTGCCAAGTTAACCTCCATAAGATTTTTGTTATCTGTCGCTGTTGCATTTGATTTTGAAATAGAACAAATGGATGTAAAGACAACATTCCTACATGGGGATCTAGAAGAAGAAATCTATATGAAGCAACCAGAAGGTTATGTTGTGAAGGGAAAGAAGGAGCTGGTATGGAAGCTGAAAAAGTCCCTGTATGGTTCAAAACAATCACCAAGAATGTGGTATCAAAAATTTGATACTTATATGCTAGAACTTCACTTCACAAGAAGCAAAGAAGATCACTGTGTGTATTTTAAATTAATTGGTGATGATTTGATTTATTTGGTCTTATATGTGGATGACATGTTGCCGATAGGAAACAACAAGGAGATTATCCAGGATGTGAAAACTCAGTTGTCCTCTAAATTTGACATGAAGGATCTCAGTGCTTCAAATTTCATTTTGGGCATGGAAATTAAAAGAGATCAGAAAAGGAGGAAACTCTGGTTAAATCAGAGAAAACATGTCGAGACAATATTTCATAGGTTTAATATGTAGGAATGTAAACTGATCAAGGTTCCTATTCCTATTGGTGTAAAGTTATCTGCGGATTAGTGACCCAAGACACATGAAGAAGAGGAGGACATGTCTCATGTGCCATATGCGAGTGAAGTTGGTAGTTTGATGTATGCAATGGTATGTACTAGACCAGACATTGCACATGTAGTGGGAATTTTGAGCAGGTATATGTCAAAACCAGGGAAGGAGCATTGGACAACAATAAAAAGGGTTTTCAGGTATTTGTGTGGCACTGCTAGCTATGGATTGTGCTACGAAGGAAGACCGGGATCAGAAACAATGGTGGATATACATGTCTTTGTGGATGCATACTAGGTTGGAGATTTGGATCATAGGAGATCTACAAGCGGGTATGTGTTTAACCTGTTTGGAGGAGAAATAAGTTGGATGAGAAAAAGATAGGTTGTAGTGGCACTTTCAACTACAAAAACTGAATAAATGGAAACCACTCATGCAAGTAAGGAAACAATGTGGTTACAAAGATTTTTTTCAAGTATTGGGTTGGTACAAAAAGTTGTAAGGATAGAGTGTGACAGTCAAAGTGAAAATTTTCTAGTGAAGAACCCTGCTTATCATTCAAAGACAAAGCACATTGATGTTCAATATCACTTTGTGAGAGACATGATTGAAGGAAAGAAAGTATCACTGATGAAGGTGAACACTTTGAAAAATGTTGCAGACTCATTAACAAAATTTGTGAGAACTGATAATTTCTCTTGGTTTAGAGGATCCATGGGCATTGTTTCCCTGAATTGTTGACTATGTAACCCTATAACCCCCTGTATGCAAAGAAAACAACATGTGGGAGAATGTTGGGTATGTGTTATATTCTTTGCACAAGTAGTATTATGT
>ML793354.1:313007-382771 GCA_009831015.1 Picea engelmannii | reverse complement strand
GGGGGGTGTAGGGGGGTGGATCCCCCTCATTGGGGGTTCGAGGGTAGCGCCCCCACAAAAAAAAAAAAATGCATCGGGACCGCATTTTTTCTGCCTTAGGACTGCATTATATTTAGGTGGTTTTTCGGCACATGGTTTCTTTGCCGATGGTTTTTTATTTTCCGTTAAGGAATTAAGGTTTTGGAATAATCCAGGTCATTGGGTTGGGTTTTTGGATGTCATTGGCTCCTATATGTATTTTTTATTGTAAACATTGTAACATGATGAATAATATAGAATATGTTGGTTTTCCCGGTTTGAGTTTCCAGGGGAAAAATATTTGTGTAATGTTTGTATTTTCCATTGTATATTTTATGTTCCTTTACTAAATATCTGTTTGCAATAGATTTTGTATAGGGTTAGAATTTACAAAAATATCACCTTCGCACTCCTCAAGGCTCTCCCCCATGTCAAAAATTGGTGGGAAACTTACTAGGAGCAAAGTTCCACAGAGGAATATGGAATATGTGGGGCCAATCCCACTTGGGATTTTTTTGTGGATGTGGTCAGGGAACAATACTACCCCATTGATAACTATGAATACCAATACATGATATGGACCAAACTGCAGCAAGAGAAGAGACAAATAGTGTAGGAGCTCACAAATACTTTCCATAACTTGCACACCAAGTTGGGTATCAAATACTCTGAGAGAAATCTAGTTCTGAAATACCATCAGGCTCTGCATAGGTACAACCAAACTGAAATGGATTTCCTAAACATCTCATCATTGGGAGTTTCCTATTGATATGTTATCAAAATCGAGTAGAAATTTAGGCACTAGAACAAATGGGATTTCAGGCCTACAAATCCACAATAACCAAAGCATGGTAAAGGAAACCCTAACCAACAACCTTCCGACAACTATTCCAAGACACAGGAAAATAAGGGTAAAGGAAAGATGAAGAATGACACTGGGAAGTGGTGCGAATTCCACAAAATATCCAGTGACAAAACTGATGAATGTTGCTTGAAACAATCATTAGTGGATGAGGTCAAAGACAAGTATCTGAACCCCAATTCAAAATTTGATCAAAAAAATATTGAAAACAGATAGATCATCGACATAGACCCTACTGCTAATGTCGTGATCGCAACAATTCAACAAGAAGAACCAGTATATCCTAAAGAAAGTGAGTGCCTCTTCCATTCATATATTTGGGTGAATGGGACCTCGTTTCATTTCATTGTTGATAGAAGTAGCCATAACAACCTCATCTTAGCTAAGGTCATCAAATAGATGGGGTTGTTGACAACACCACAAAAGCAACCATACAACATCGGGTGGCTTCACTAGGGATGTGATCTTCATGTCAGGCAATTTTCTTTTCTATACTATGGAATCCATCCCTTCAAGGATGATGTAGTGTGATGTTTCCCCTCTTGATGTCTATGCTCTTGTTTTGGACCAACCATATATGTGGAAATGTCATGTTATTTACGAGTCTCGACCCCGCAATGTCATTATTACTCTAAGGGGTCAGCTGTACAAGATACCATAGATATTTCCAACTACTATTCCATCAAAATCATGCCGCAAGGTAATCTCTCCTACTGGAAATTTCATCCTCTTCACAATTGTTTCAAAGGATGAAAAAAAGGCCACTAGAACCACTATAGCCTCAATACCTTCTATCCAGTATAAGTAGATTGCAGAAGAGAAAGAAGATATTGTTTTTTCACCTACAATGGTGCCTAAAAAATGCCTCTTCAATCCCAGATACAATAGGTTGGTGGAACAAGTTCAACCCCTCCAACAACAGGTTCATGACAACCTTCCATAGACTAAGCAACACAACTTCTCCAACAAGGAATGTAACTCACCAATATACTGATTCATAAAACGTTTTCCCTTCTTCCCTGGTCACTTAATGTAATGGTGACCATTTATTCCTAAGGAGGGAGGATTGATCCAGGTTGATATTGGTGGCCTCCCACCTGTTCCAAATTCCAACTAGCTCATCTTGACAGTTTTCAGTTCAACTCATTTCTCTGTAATGGGGACATTTCTTTGTAATTATGGGTTATGCACTTATTGGGTTGTCTTGAATCCATACACAGAATACAAATGGGTATTGGTGGCCACCGACCTATTCTAATTGGATTATTTTGGAAGTTCTCATGTCAATACATCCTTTTGTACTTCCAGGGCCGTTTTAGGGATATAAATATTGTTTTCTTGGCTTTCCACAGTCAAACTATAGAGGGAGTCAAATTTTGATGGCATAATACATATATCTCTAAAAGACATTTTCAACAGGATATCACGGGCCTAAAATGGAGATCGTATGCAAAAGTTAGAACCTTGGGATGTTAATGTACCAACTTACCCCAACGGGGCCCACATGGCTTTTGGTGCTTCATCTTGTAGGGTTATGTTTTTGGATGTCTAGGGTTTTCGAATTCATGTTTATCATAAAAAGGCCTTCAGAGCCTCATTGTAATCATCTTCTTGTGAATGAGCATAGTCGTCACATCTCTTCTTAGAGATAAAGATGTCACTATTATAGCGAGTCTTGAACTCTATATTTTTATAGTCTTTGTACCTTTATTTCATCAATTGAAATCATGTATTGTTGTATTTATCTAATTCTAGAAATTTTATTGTGTATTTCAATGTAGTATCTCTACTTTCATTTTGTTCCAAAAATAATCTAAATCAATGTGACATATGATTGATTACAGTATGATTTATGTATATGGATTATTGACACTATTTTTCTCAGTGGATGCATGCTTGACGATGCTTGATAATCTGAATCACATGAGGAGTAAAGGGGTCATGCAGAAAAACTATACATTGAGGGAGAGGAGTGGTAGTGTCCCTGTCATAGTCTACTAGAACTCTCGTTGTGTCATGAAAGATAAGTTAACAATTTTCTATTTCGAGAGGTCCACGATGTCATGAGGGAAGAATGAGATAATAACTCATGAATAATTCTAAGGGAACACTATAAGGTAGAGTCCTTATTCCTTAGAAACCCTTAGTCTCTCATAAGGTCGACTGAATGGAGTGTTGACTTCAAGGGTCGGACAAACTTCCAAAACTAGTCAAAGGTGAGTGGCACCCTTGGAGGATGAAGGTGCATCTTGAAGTGCACGTCACGTAATTAAAACATGAGTCAACAAATCTAGGTGGCCTAGAAAACATTGAAATGGTTAGACCTTGTTAGAATAAAATAATTAATTAAACCATAAATTAAAAATTAAAAATCCCAACAAGAGTCTAAGCCTAAGCCTTAGACTAAGTGTAATTCTAAGATTTAAATAAATGACTAAATGAACTATGACATAAGTTAAAATATTTGAGATATAATCAAACTCTAGAAATGGGGAATTAAAAATTTAAAGGTTGGATAAGGTGCACATGCGTGCATGAAATTAATAAAAAAGATTTTTAAAATAAAAATAAATAATAACTAGAGAGAATAGGTGTACATAGAATAGTATCTTGAGTCAAACCACCACTAGATATAACTAAAATAAGACTCCCAATCCAAATCTAACTAATATCTAGTTAGGAGACACTCATTAAATGAGAATTTGGGGAACAAATTGACAACTAAGATAAAAAATAGGAACACATTGGAGAATGTGAGGAAAATGGCTTTTTAAAATAAAAGAAAAAGGGTATTTACTTGTGTAACTTGGGGAGAGTGTGAAAAGTGTGTGGGTGAATAATATTGATTAACATTTATCAAAAATTTAATTGCTTGTGCATGTGGACCTGTGTCATTGAGAATTTACCTATAAAATAATTGCGGTGAAAGCAAAAAGGGATCTCACCTTGGATAGTACTGTTATGATGCCAAAATTGAATTGATTGTGTTTTAGTTGTGAGAGTTGTGATTTCAAGATTGAGATAGAGTGGGAACTCTTCCTTGCGAGGAAATATTGAGAGCTATTGTGTTTTGGTTTTTTTCTTGGCCCCATTACATTTTGGGGGGATAAGGAGGAAGAAGAGTACCCCTAGCGTTGGTTGGGAGGTATCGATGAAGTTGGGTGATTAGAAAGTGAGAGAAGAAGATAACACAAGTCATTGAAGGACTTCCTCAATTCTTCATCACCATCGGTTCCAATATATATTTCTGGAAACTTTATTGTAGCAATAAGGAATTGTAAATTAGAATCTGTATAATCGCTACAGAATTAAGAAGCATATTCTGAATACTAATTTATTGTGAACGTTGCAAATTTAAATGCAACTCCTAAATTGAATAAATTGTATGAGTGTTTGAATCATATGCAAATCGAAGAATTTAGATATTGTATATTAGCCATCGAAGTTGTCTCTATAATTGAATTTAAAAATTTGTATGTTCATTATATAACTTATTTTCATATCCAATTAGCTCGATATTCGTATGATCAATGTATCTTTAATTGTTGATCCGAGAAGTAGATCGTCGGTTGGTTGCTTTAGAATGGTTTCAATTTTAAAATTAAATTTATGGATGTTGTAGGATTAAAACACAACCTATTATTACGAGTTGGGTGTTGTACAAAATCGTTGCATTTTTGAATTAAAACATCCATAAATTTCTAAATTTATGGATGTTGTAGAATTAAAACGTAGTTTGTAAATTAAAATTTGGGTCTTGTACTATCAGTTGCCAAATCAAAATTTAGAAATTTATGGGCATTGTATTTTTGAAGTTCCTAGAACTTGATATCCATATGGACTTTACAAAATTTAATTGCAACTCTATTCTAGAAAATTGTAGGGTCATTTAAACTATTCCCAATCTGCAAATATGGAAATTCCACGTGAATCGTTTAAAAATAATTTAAATGGAAGAACCAAATATAGGATTTTCATTTTTGTTGTAAACTAATACAACCCAGAATTTTGAAGTTCGTATAGTCATTGTAAATAAACTACAAGGATTCTAGTTTTGAACTCTGTTAGAATTTGTGAAATCTAACTACAAATATGGAGATAAATTTTGCACAGTATTTGAAAATTTTGGTTATCCCGAAATTTACGATCTCCTTGATCTCAGTAAGTTTATTCATAATAACGATATGGTATTCAATGTGAATCTAAGAAAAAAATTCAAAGAAACGTCGTGCGTTCAATAGTACCTCTATTTTGAGTTTCATTAACTATTGCGTAACAATTTCATGTCTAAAGAAAAATCTTGATATGGTCGCGACCAAGTATAACTAGGTAGTTCTCATTTTTAAATTGTTGTAGCATTGTGTGATGAGACTACTCCTTGGGAGGTTAGATGAGTTGCATCATTGTCCACAATAATGATTCCTAGAACCATCCTCGTGTGGCCATATTCTTATTTTTACTTTTCGGTATTGTGTAAAGGACGTCGTATCCTATTTTTGTTCTCGCTTTAATAGTTATGTATTGTTGTCTCTGCTACTCATTGTATATAGATAGTTGGTGATCGTGCTAGTTGTGAAATTCTTGTTTCTGTAACATCCCGCTCTTGCGAGAACGTGTTATTGACTTATTTTTTTAGGACACTTGCATGCAAGCAATCTGGTTTTACTATATGTTGTTTGTTTCACGTGTGGGTTCCTATGATGATGTTGATAGATTCGATGTTATGTTATTCGATATCTATGTATTGAAATATTCTATTGATGAGTTTCCCCTGAGTGTGTATGACACTTGATAAATTGAGGATGTCGATGGTATCAATGGACCTCCTTGGAATCTGGATCGAGTTAGGGAGTGGAATGTATTGGTTTGGGTATCTTTATTTATGCATGTGTAGCATATGATCAGGTATATTATGATGTTGTTTATGGATCAATAGTAATGTTTCATCGATGGATGCAGACTGATGATTTCTTGCTAACCATACTTACATAAGGAGTAAAGGGGCCATGCACATCAACCAGATATTGAGGGAGAGGTGTGGTAATAGCCCTGTCACAACCTACTAGCACTCCCATCATGGCTCGAATTGTAGGTTAACGATTACCTAGTTTGAGAGATCCACGATGTCGTGAGGGCAAACTGAAACAATCACTCACAAAGATTTTAAGGGGCACGCAATAAGGAAGGGTCCTTATTCCTTAAAGGCCCTTAGTCTCTCACAAGGTTTCCTAAATGGAGTATTGAATCCAAGGGTTGGAAAAATACCAAAACCAGTCAAAGGTGAGTGGCACCCTTGGAGCACGTAGTGCATCTTGAAGGGTATGTCGTGTAATAAAAATTTGAATCAAAGGCGAGTGGAACCCTTGGAGCACGTAGTGTGTCTTGAAGGGCACATCGCGTAATTAAAATTTGAATCAAAGGAGAGTGGCACCCTTGCAGCATGGAGTGCGTCTTGAAGGGCATGTCACAGTATAAACAAATGAGTCAATGAATCTAGGTGGCCTAGAACATTTGAGAAAATGTTAAACCCTAAAATTTTGAGCACCTGCCAAATTAATTAATTAATTAATTAATTAAGTTATTAAGCATAATCCCTAAGGGTCTAAGCTCATGCAAATAAAATCTAACTAATCTTAAGTATAAGATTAGTGAGAAGACTAAAAGCTAATTTTGTAATTAAATAATGAGGGGTGAAGTAAATCAACCTAAGAAATCAATAAAAATAAAACAAATCTAAAGAGTGAATTATTACACATTGTGCAAGTAAGTACCAAAATTAGAAATTAAAATAACAAAATAATAAAGAGAAAAAGAATGTGTACGCATATAAAGGTATCTAAGTCTAGTTTAACTAGAGAACATTCCTACTTTAAGTCAACTTCATTTTAGAAAGGCGTCGGTCATAAATGGGAAATAAAGGTAATAAAGGGACACTAAGAGTGATTTTAGGAGAACTTTTAGGATGGGTGAGTGTTATAACCCTAATTTGCACCATACATGCTTACCTAGCATCAGGCCATCTCAGATTCCTTCTTTGCCAAGATAGTACTGAACAACTCTTCTTAAAAAACACCCTTTTTAAAGGAACACGCACCCTGCTCCACTACAGCCTGCATGTACACTCTTGCTGACCCACTACAGCCGGTGTGTACACTCTAGCTGACCCACTATAGCCCGTGTGTACCTACAAAAGCACAAAAAACGGAAAATTGTCGACGGGACACACAGTTTTGGGTAAGCTAACTAAACCTCTCGACCATGCATGGCCAGTGACCTGACCAAATACCTAGCTCCTTCTAGCCTATAAAAGAAGGGGTAGGGGTCCCATTTGAAAGGAGGAAGAAGATTATAGAAACTCTACCCAAATTTATCCCTCCTTTGCTCCAATTTCCTGCAATTGGATTGTGAGGTTGAGTAGTTGGTGCATTGTGAAGAGGAGCTCAGGACCAAGTTCTAGGAGCAGTGTCGACCACATATTGTAAAGTTTACTCTTGTGAAGATAAATACAAAAAGGAATACTTTTCCCATCTTGCCATATCATGCGTTCAAGTTGAATATTTATTTTATGATATTGTCACAACTAACCTAACAATTAGTATATGAAATTCATGCTCACAACTTTTTGTTTGTTCATGTGTGAATGCAGGTCATCTTTGGGAGGAGGCTTGCAATCAAAGAGCGAGTGAAAGAAAAGGGATCGACATCAAACAAAGGACTTAAGGTAGAGTTATTGAATCTCATTTACACCTTTGTATTGCATGAATGTGGGGTTTTGTGTTAGGAGAATAGGAAAGAGTTGAGGCCTTTGAAATGGTCATTTTCTGCATGCATGATTAGTGCCCTTAAATGTTAAGTCCGTAGGAGGGATTTCCCACCCAAAATAGAATTGGCGACCATACTGGGGACTCTCTAGGGTTCTTTGGGGATTTTTTATTGGGTATTTTGAAATTGGTTTTACTACTATTTTTGAGTTTCCGCAAGAAGTCTGAGTGTTCAGGGGTTCTGGTTCTCAATACCAGTCTTCCCTGCTCTGCTTACCAGACTATTTCTTTTCTATATTTGAGATTCTTAAAAGGAATACATGCCCTATAGTGGGACAACCCGCGTATGTACGCCTGCTGATGAAGTGCTAGCTGCATGTCTGAGAACCCAGGAAATCCTTCTTAAAAAGAGGTAGTCATCCTCTCCCCTGCAGAAGTGATCCTTCTCAGGGATCTTCTAGGTCCTTCTAGGTCTCTGATTGAACAGTCTATAGTCAGGTAAAAACCTCAGGATTAGCTTTGTTTTGCTAAATGTTTATTGCCTCTTCTTTGTCAAAGTAAGTTTTTGCACCTTTAAGGGGTTTTGGTTTTCAATACCAGTACTCCCTACCTAAGCTTAGCTGGTTGTCCTCCTTTTTTTAGGAAAAACAGAGGCACACGTGGCCTAGAGTGGGACTGAACATGTGCATATGTGTCCTGTCTTTGGACAGCCCATGTGCATATGTTGGCTATTGAAGTGACAGTCACGTGTATGTCTAGAAAATTTTGAGGAGGCAGTCATCCTCTTCCCTGTCAAGTTTTTACTTCCCAGGTTTTTCTTGTTTCTTTCTGATCTCTGTCATAAGCAGTTTTAGCCTAGGTTGTATTCCAGCATAGCTTGCTTTTTCATTTAAAAGATTTTTTGTGTTTCCTAGCTTTTTTAACTTATTTTTAGCTTGAAATTTTAGAATCCTGCATACATCAGTTTCTTTTAGAATCTTTTGTTATTTCTACTTTGATTGGAAGAAAATATAAAAAAAAAACTTAGTTTGTTAGATCTCTTTCTTTCTTGGAGTTTTTTTTGCATTGTTATTTGAAAAATAAAAAGAAATTAGCATAGCGTTGTGTTTTCTTCTAATTTTAAAAGCATTTCAAAAAGAAAAAAATAAGAAATATAATCATTCTTTTCCAGTGTTCATATAAGTTTCATCATTTTTTGCAAGAGTCTTAACAACATCAGTTGCACTACTGTACCCCTTTTGAGTAAATCAATCCTTAAAAAGAACGCTAATCTAAAATTAATTAGACTTTTAATGTTTGTAGGGTCAACCAACTAGTTTAGGGTTAGGGCATTGAATTAGGTTGGAGAGGAAACTCTTCAAGGCCATTGAATCAAACATTGGAGTCTCAGTTAGGGAGTGTTAAAGTCCAGTATTGTGGAACTTATCCAGGACCCCCCTCTAACATAGGGGCTAAACACGAGGTCGTGTGCGGAAAGGTAGTGGAGATAACCCCTCCAAAGCCGAACCAATCATAGTGGAGAACACATATAGAGGGCTTGTCTTGGGATTTCATCGATTGCATTTGCCACGGAGCTTTGTGGGTCTCGAATCCGTTCGCGGTCCTCAGTTTTCTTCCGAACCACTTGCTTTCGATACCCTTGACAAGTTTTAGGCTTGATATCCTTCTCATTGTGTTCTACCCGACTGTCGACTGTACCTACCTAGTGATTGTTCGTGAGCTGACAACTTAGTTGCCTTTATTCTAGGGACTTACACAGGTGACTACGAGGGTATACCGTGATACCTACGGCAGACATTGGGCCATGATTTGCAAAGTATACCCAGAGGGTGCTTCCATATTTGAGTTTCACTTGCATTGGTAAGTTGCTCTACTGTTGGTTGGTGTAGCTGTTCTTCCAACTAGTTAGTCATTTGCTTGATTTTCCTTTAGGATTTTTTCTAGTGTGTGCTATTGCTCCCTAGTTTTCCATAGTGAGTTAGTCAATCATTTTTTTGGGTCTCTGACCTAAGGTGGTAGACCACCCACTCTGCTGGTTGTGAGGACTTTTTGGTCTTCCTCTTAGAAACGTGGAGCCACCTCTTTATAGGCGTTGTTTTTATAACACTGGTTCTTCAGAGTCAGTGTGTGAGACTTTTACGGACTTGAACGATCCCACAAAGGGAGAACCTATGCATAAGATATTCATGTCTAAAGTTCTCAATGATACCAACCAAGTAACCCCTTCTCAAGGGGATTCTTGTGATTTTCCTTTCTTGCGAAACATTGGTGTCCCTTTGATGGCCACTTTGTACATTCCTAGGTTGAATGTGGGATTACCGGTTTGGTTGGGTACCATTCCAAATTTCCCAAATTCTCTTGACACTTATTAGTTAAGAACTTTATGTCATGGGCACCCTACTGGTGTTTCTTCATCAACAAAGTCTTCTCCTCCTCCTTCTTCCGCCTCTGGTGAAAGTACAGTTACTAGTAACCAGAAGTCTAAACAAAATAGAAAGAAGAAGAATAGGAAGAAGAAATCACCAACCTCTGGGAGTCATGTTGGAGATAGGTCGAAAACCTCTGCAAGTCACATTGAATACCAACACCCAGCCTCTTCAATTTATGTTGGGGGAACACACCCACCCTCTGCAAGTCATGCTGGGGGAAAAGTCTAGTCACTACTAGTCATATTGGTAATAGGTATGTAGCCTCTGCAAGTCATGTTATCGACCCATCACTAACCTCTGCAAGTCATGTTGGAGATGTGCATCCAACCACTGCTATTCATGTTGGGGGCATTAATTCTATTGAGAAACCTAGATGGATAGGACGTAAGCCTAAGTTCCCTTGTAAGATTTGCAAGGGAGATCACCTTACTCATTTGTGCCCTGGCATTCCAGAGGTACAAAGATTGTGGTCCCTGTCTACAAGATCTTCTGATTCTGAGTCTTTTGAGGTTTCCTCGCAGCCTAATCAGCCATTGGTTGTGAAATTGGTCATGCCGATGCAATCATTGGCTGATCCCACTCCTCTTTTGGGGGGTGAGGTGACTTTAGACCATGTAGTATCACAACCTATTCATCCATGGGTTGCAAAAGTGGTCATGTCGATGCAGTCATCGATTGATCCCACTCCTATTTTGGGGGCAGAGGTGCCTTTAGACCATGTAGTCTCACAGCCTATTCAGCCATTGGTTGTGAAAGTGGTCATGTCAATGCAGTCATCGGTTGATCCCACTCCTCTTTTGGGGGGTGAGGTGCCTTTAGACCATGTTTTTATCATTTTCGGTTCAGTATTTTCAGAACAAGGGGGCATTCTGCTCGCTCCAATCACACCCCCTCCAAGCCCTAGGATGGTTTCCTTTGATTGGAATGACCTTGTTGAGCCTCATCTTCCTTCCTCTGCACCCTTTCAAATAAGGGTTGAATTTAATTCAACAAACATTTATCAATGTATTATGGATGAAGGAGCTTCCGCAAGTATTTTATCCTCTTCAGTTTGGAAAGTCTTGGGATATCCTAAGCTTGTGTCTTCTTTGCATGAGTTGTTGGCTTTTGACAGATGTCCTAGTTAATATTTGGGGGTTCTTCCTCAGTTACCTATATCTTTATGTGGGAAGAATGTCCTTGTTGATGTTATAGTGGTGCAAGGCCCATTAGATTTCAATATTCTTCTCGGGCATGATTATGTATATGCTAAGAACGTTGTGGTATCTACGCTCTTCCAGGTGATGCACTTCCCTCACAATGGAAGCATTGTCACTATTAACCAATTGGCATCTGATAATCACCATCCTAGTTCAACATTATTTCATACTACGCCTTTATATGTTCCTGGCATTCATGTAGACTCTACCCCGCCATGGGTTAATTATGTGGAATCTTATCCTCGATGTTCAATTGCTTATGAGCAGGAACCTGTGCAATCATGTTTTCCTTCTTGATACTTGGAATCAACAATTGATCCATTGGTGTATCCAATGGGAGCATGGGAGCCCTTACTTCCCCCTCTTGGTCCAAGTGGGCTTGAGTATCTTTCTGAGTTTGATCTCGTTGTTAGTAGATCCTCAAGCCCTTGTGATTGTGATTATTCATTGATAGACTCTACCAGTCCTAGGCAGAACCTCCATCGCCATATGGAGTATGGTCAGTTTACTTCACCTGTTGGGACTGTCAACCCTCGTTTGCGTGATTTCTCGAATTTTGAATTTCCTTTAGATGAGGCTATCCTTGAAGCCATGACTATGATTTCTATCCCGTAGGAGGACTTACACCGTGGTTTGTGTTTTCTTCCCTTTTGGGAGACTTCCCAAGTTGACTATTGAAGAGACTCTTGGTCTGAGCCTAGCAGCAGGCTCTACCTGAACCAGTTTCATACATGAGTCATAGCCCCCATGGGTCTTCTTTTAAGCCCTTTTCAAACCCTCTAAACATGAAAAGATTGCTGAGCGATCTTGTGGCATTTCATGCTCGTTAAACTGAAATTTGAAATCACATCTATCTAACGATAGTTTACCCCTTTTTCAGTTCGGACGGTCAACTGTACGAACAAAGGTATAATCTAGAGGCTTTGAATCCCTAGAAGAGTATTCTCAAGTATAATTTTAACCCTTTTTGGGGCTTGCGGGACAAAATTTACGAAAAAGGAACCCCCACGGAGTCCATATTTAAGTTATTTTCAGACTCCCTAAAATTGAAAAGATCGTCGAGTGACCTTATTATTTCACACCTGTTAAAATGGTCCAGAAGAACATTCCTGATGGAGTCCATAATTAATCTTTTTTTAAACTCCTTAAAAATGAAAAAATTGTCGAGTGATCTTGTCTTTATCACACTCGTTAAAATGGTTTTGAATAGATGTCTTTTCTGTGCTAATTTACCCCTTTTTCGAACTGACTAGACTACTTTCGAAAAAGGTACCCCATTGGAGTCTCCTTTTACATTTTTTTAGACTCTCTAAATATGAAAAAATTTCGAGCTTACCTTCTCTGGGCTCGTTAAACTTACACTAAAGGACGTTACCATTGTGTGTCTTATTAATCGCATTTGCATACCCGTGTCTTTGGCCTAATGTCGGCTCCATGTTTCTCTCAACTAAACCATCTGAAGCATGCCTTATATGCAAGCCCTGTAGCACTTTGCCTCTGCATCTTGACACCTTTGGCCCCTGGAGGATTTTTCCCGAGTGTCCTTTTCTTGCATATGTCCCTTTTCCCTAAGCATCCCTGTGTTCTATGTGCTTGGAACTAGTATGTTTGTGACACTCGATTCCTCCTTTGTAACGTAGCATTCTTTTATTCTTTTTCCAAAATTATTGAAAAAGACAAAAAAATCAAATATACCCCCAAAAGAGGAAGGGAAAAGTATTTTCTTTGTATTGGCATCACAATGAGTCTCCCTTGGATAAATCACATCTTTCAGTTTGTTTGTCAAACCCTAGGATTTAATATGACCTTAGGAAGTTGTTCCTGCTACATTGAGTTGTGTCCTCCTCCATTTGGTTATTCTTCCAAACATATGGAGAGTTTGCGTTGCCTCCTGCCTCGTAAACTTATGTTAATGCCATGCTTCATGAGTCTCATATTTTGTCGTGCTATTATCCAAGGGAAGTTTTTCTAATCCTGAGTTGGCCCCTCTGTAGTTTGTCTCTTGCTCTCATGCTCGACCATCCTCAAAGTCCAATCAAGTCTTTGTTCAAAATCAATGAAGCCTTCAGTCTAATCATCAAGATTCTCTATTCCATGACCAAGGAGTTGTCGAAGACCTCTAGGTAGTGAAGTTGTACACTAATATTACACTCCTACCCAAGTTTTGAAAATTTTGAAGTTGTTGCTCGAGCTCTGAAGACCTCATCTACAACCATCAGGCCTTATCAGCTTCTAAAAGATGGATACTATACATGTATATCTTTTTTATTTTGAGATGTAGATCCGTTGTGTATTTCTTGCTGCTAAACTTTATATAGTTATATGACATGGATCTACAGTGTATTTGATTGGTAGTCATGGTTTTATTTCATCCCGAGCATGGGTATGCCCGCCTTGGTGAGACAATTGTTATTTTGCAGATGGAACCTCCCGAATTCTGGTCCCTGGGCTCACTGGTTCGGTACATTGATAAAGATTGATAATGTATTTCATCCATCAGATGCTCTTCTGACCTCACACATTATGGGGCATCTGTTATAACCCTAATTTTCACCATACATGCTTACCTGGCATCAGGCCATCTCATATTCCTTCTTTGCTAAGCTAGTACTGAACGACTCTTCTTAAAAAACACCCTTTTTAAAGGAACACGCACCCTGCTCCACTACAACCCACATGTACACTCTTTCTGACCCACTACAGCCCACATGTACACTCTAGCTGACCCACTACAACCCGCATGTACTTACAAAATCACAAAAAATGAAAAGTTTCCGACGGAACACACAATTTTGTGTAAGCTAACTAAACCTTTCGACCATGCATGACCAATCACTCGACCAAATACCTAGCTCCTTCTAGCCTATAAAAGAAGGGGTAGGGGTCCCATTTGAAAGGAGGAAGAAGAGTATAGAAACTCTGCCCAAATTTATCCCTCCTTTGCTCCAATTTCCTGCAATTTCATTGTGAGGTTGAGTAGTTGGTGCATTGTGAAGAGGAGCCCAGGACCAGGTTGGAGGAGCAGTGCCGTCCACATATTGTAAATTTTACTCTTGTGAATATTAATACAAAAAGGAATACTTTTCCCATCCCACCATATCATCTGTTCAAGTTGAATATTTATTTTATGTTATTGTCACAACTAACCCAACAATTAGTATATGAAATGCATGCTTGCAGCTTTTTGTTTGTTCATGTGTGAATGTAGGTCAACTTTGAGAGGAAGCTTGCAATTAAAGAGCGAGTGAAAGAAAAGGGATTGGCATCAAACAAAGGACTTAAGGTAGAGTTATCGAATCTCATTTACGCCTTTGTATTGCATGAATGTGGGGTTTTGTGTTAGGAGAATAGGAAAGAGTTGAGGCCTTTGAAATGGTCATTTTTTGCATGCATAATTAGAGCCCTTAAATGATAAGTCCGTAGGAGGGATTTCCCACCCACAATAGTGAGGTAAATTGACATTTAATTAAATTAAATGGTGGATTTATTGGTGCAACTAAAGGAATGGGTGACAAGTGTATGGGGGGAATAATTCCTAATTAAATTATTAAAAAAACAAATTAAATGTGAAAATGGAAAGTTGTCACTAAGAAAAATTCTATAAAACAAATGGTTGAGAGGAGGAAAGGGGATCACTAGTTATGAGTAAGGTTATGTTGCAGAAATTTTGTCTGGTTTTACTTTTCATAGTTGGGACACCTAGCGAGAGACATAGAGAGAGAGAGAGTGGTAACTCTACCTTGCGAGGCCAACTGGGAGCTAGAGTATTCTAGTTGTGTTTGCCCGTGGTGCCTTTGCGGCTTGGGGGGATAAGGGGGAAGAAGAGTACCCCTAGCGTTGGCTGGTATGTACTGATGAAGTCTTCATGGTTAGAAAGAGAGGAGTTGGATGGAGCACAAGCACGGGAGAACATATTCAACTTCTCATCCTCCGCTACAATATTTATTGAGTATTGCATTGTATTCAGATTTAGGATGTAAAATATTTAAACGTCATTGAATGAACTTTGTTTGCGGCATTTATTTTTCTGTGAGATGTATCTAGAATATTGATTGTCCAGGCATTTTTTGTAAGATTCATTTAGATTAATAATGATTCTTCCATATGTCCTTTTCTCTTCAGTGTTTCCATTACAAATGTACCCTCTGCAAATTTTTAGTGGATTTTATAGACTCGGCGAATTTTTTTCTCTGTGTTTTCCCTTTTTCTAATGGGTTATTTGCTACTTTTTACCAGTGATTAATTTTTTTTTCTCAGTGAAATTTATCATTGCGTATCTCTACGTTTTCTTCCTATTCACCCAACAAGTCGTCCCTATGATTTTACCTCTAATGGATCTGCGATTTATTTCTTTTTATCTATGTGTTTTCCTTGGAAATTCATTATGAATTATCTTTGCTGCTAAAAATGAACTCACCCAACAATGTGATTTGTCCTTTCCAGATATATGTGTTGGCAAGCATTCTCAGCGAATTTTATGGGTGTTATATCCTTTCATTTTTCTTCCTTCCATATATTTGTATTGGAAATGCATTCCTTCGAATTTTCAGGAACTTTATCCCAGCAATTTACCAACTCCTTACTTAGCTATATTGCCACTTAACCCTCAATTTTTTTACTGTCTTAACACTCAACGATTTTCCCTTTAACACTCAATGTTTTTACTGTCTTAACACTCAAGAATTTCTCCTTTAACACTTACTGTTTTTACTATCTTAACAGTCAACGATTTTTCCTTTAACACTTAACATTTTTATTGTCTTAACACTCAGTGATTTTACTTGGTTTACCCAACGAATTTACTTGGTTATTCTCAAAAATTTTACTTGGTTTACTCATCAATTTTACTTGGTTATACTCAATGAAATTGACTTGGTTTTGCTCAGAAATTTCTTACTTCAATCTCTATGAATTTCTGGGTGGTTTTATCCCTGTGAGTTTTCCTTTCCAAACCCTGTGCTTAGCATGAAAATTATGTGACTTTCTAGGTGGTTTTATCCCTCTGTTTTTTCGATCGCAATAATGTACTAATAACCGATCACTTAGCTTGAGCATTGCTTATGTTCCTTGGAGGTCCTAACCTTGCAAGATAGGTTGGGAGGGTAGTATCTTTATGTCATCTTATGTTATCTTATGTCATTATTATGTTATGTCATGTTATCCTTGTGGTATATGATGATTATCTTTATTTTATGAGTTGAGCAATTTAAAAGTATGGATGATTTTAGTTCATCATGATGAGTTGATCTTGCATCGTCATTCATGATGCTTTTTGATTATGTGTCATTATTTAAATACGATGATGTGTTAATTATGTGTTGTTACTAATTTTGATTGATGTCTTGGTTACGTCGTTATGAATTATGATAGTGAGTCACTTGTAATTTTTTTATTATGATGTCATTGATTAGACGTTGCTATGATTATGTGTTGATGTTAAATTATCAATGCAAAAAAAAAAAAATATCTATTGTGCTTCTCTTTTCCTAGTCGTAATGGAGGCTTCGTTACAGTTTCATTTCCTTGTAGTAACCTTGTTGATTTTCCTTAATGCACACTTCATACGAATTTGCTACGGTGCTAGCTTGGGTTATCTCCCATTTTCTAGTAGTAATTCAAGTTCTCCTTCCACCCTTTTACATGCCAAAACTGGTGGAGACCTATGCGCTCTTTTAGCGGACTATTTAATTCTTTCCTTGATGATTTTGATTGGATTTGTTGTCAAGATTTTTCTTCCATCCAACTAATCTCCAAACAATTTATTGACCGATAGATATATTGTGATAAGATTTAATAAAATGTAAACCTAACTTCTAAATTTCATTCTATGTATTTTAGTTGACTACTAGAAATTCAGAAAAAGGAAGGAAATCCAAGAGTGTCTTGGATTGATGTTTTAAAAAGAGAAATGTGTTTAATTAAAAAATATTAAAAACACTTATTATAATAAGAGGTTTATGTACCTCATATTAAAATCTCCTTTTCTTGGATTTATTTTAAATTAATAAGTGGCCTAAACCATAAATATTATTATGTAATGGATTATAAATGTTGTTATTTAACAATATTGAAACTTAGTGATTAATTAAGTAAATATATTCTAAAGTTTTTTACTTCATATCAATTTAATTAAATTTTGAAGAGACACTAAATTTATGTTGAATATATTTATGATTGATAAGACAGTTGGGGCCTTATACCCTTCTATCTGGTCCTTAGGAAAGGAAAATAATATAATAATAACTTTGTTATATTGAAACTTAGTGATTAATTAAGTAAATATATTCTAAAGTTTTTGACTTCATATCAATTTAATTAAATTTTGAAGGGACACTAAATTTATGTTGAATATATTTATGATTGATAAGACAGTTGGGGCCTTATACCCTTCTATCTGGTCCTTAGGAAAGGAAAATAATATAATAGTAACTTTGCTATATTAAATTAATTAATTAGTAAAGAAATGGAATTAAATGAAATGAGTTTATTATTGTAATCATTATTGTCATTTCATTGACATTTTTTGGCATTGAGAAATTATTGGTCTCAGATCCTGATCATAATATGGCATGATTATTGGGTATGGCATGTTAAGTAGATCGTAAAATATTAAATGGTTCAATTCTTGAGCAGATGATTTAGTTTTATTTATTTAGTGTTGATTTCTAGTCTTGAGTGTTGATTAGGATTAGTTAAGGGAAATAGATACCTCCTTGTTTCTTAGAACAGTCGCCAATCCTAAGACCTTAAATGGTCAAAATCAATCGAATGAATCATGCACTTGAGCGTTGATTATGTTTCTTGGAGGTCCTAATATTGCAGGGTGGGTTGGGAGGGTAGACATCCTTGTTTCTCTTATGTGATTGACAGATTTAGGACAATTGTGATGTTGTATCTAATTCTTGTTGTGTAATCATATGTTGGTTTAGAAAGTGTAAGTGATAATATATTATAATCCGTAACACGTTCTTAACTATGTTTCATACACACAAAAAAAAATCCTTTACTGTTTCTCATTTACATTAATGTCTTTATGGAGGGGATGCTACAATAGTCTTTGTTTAGATCTAAGTTAGAGTCATATCTGTCCCAAATTTTTTTTTATGAGAAGAGATTTCTTTCATTGATCAATCTCATTCTTACACAATCAACAACTATTCATGTTGTTTCACAAAATACTATTGTTGTAGTAACTCCACTAAAGACAATTGGTAGTTCTTCTAAGGTGTCATCATCTAGTCATCCTTTAGTACAAAATTCTCCTAGGATATTGGAAGCTAGATTTTCCCCATGATCCCTCCCTGTTGTACTTCATGATTTTCCTCCAAGTTATGCTTAGAGACTAAAAACATTTGATGCAGAGGGAGACTTAATAATTCAACAACACCTTGACAAGTTCAATGATTTTGTAGATCTAGAGGAAGTCAATTATGATGATGTTAAAATGAGATTATTTTCCCAAGGTTTTACTAGTGATGTTATAAAGTGGTTTAAATCCCTTGCAACAAGTAGTATTGCGTATTTCACTTCCCTTGAGACAGTTTTTCTTGATAAATGGGGGGAAAAGAAGAACCCCTTACAACTCCAGACCTAGAATAATAATTTGAATAAAAATCATGGTGAAACTATCTAAGACTTTTCTAATACATTCATGAAGGTTTATAATTCAATTCTTGATCATGTGAAACCACCTATTGGGGCTGCCTAGTCACATTATGATGATGCATTTGATAGTGAGTTTTTCTTGTTAATAAGATCCAAACAAAATCTATTTATTTGGATGCTGTGATGAATGATGCAATAGAGGTGTATGTGAACTTGGTGGAATTAGGTAGGATCAAATAGAAAATAGATGTTGAAAGAATAAAGGTTAAAGAGGAAACATAAACCTCGACTTCACAGTCCTCATATGCTAAATTAGATTTCATGATGAAGACCATGGAGAAACTAGTGGAAATGATTACCTTGGATTAAAATACATCTGCAAGAGAACAACTTGATCCTACTATTAGAATTCCTAACTTCATAAGACAACAACTACCTCCTCTAGGTAGGCCTAGATATCAAAGAAACCAAGACATTAAACCTTATTTCCAAGAAAAGTTTACTACTGAAAATTTTGAAGAACCACCAGATGATCAGATGAGCCTCCTGGATGGGGGTCAATAGCCTATTTATTTGACCAAACAGAAACATGACATGTTTACTCAAGAGAAATATGACATCATGTTTTTATAATCAGATGAATATAAGAAGGGATATCATAATGTTTTTATGGAATTTCAGAAACAATATAATTTGAGAAACAAAAATGTGCCAGTGAATTCTCCAAAAGGAAATCATGTTGATTTACCATCCTCCATCTAGCCCAAATAAATTATCAAGAAAGATGTACAAGAGAAGAACAAGCAGAAGGTAGACTTTAAAAATAAGGTTCCATAGAAGGAGGAGGCAACCACTAAAGAGGTGGAAAAGGTACAACCTGCATTCAGTCTTGAAAGTGAAATTTCAAAATAAAAAATTTGTGTACCTTATGGTGAATTAATTAGAAATAGTGAGTATATAAATCAAATCATCAAGATGTTGAAAATAGGTGAAACAAGTGACTCTTTGAACTTAGAATATGACCATCCTACTTTTCCGTTAGGCCCCAAAGTTAAAGAAGGGTTATATCAAGGTGATGTTCCTCAATTCTATATCATTCTAAATGTTCATGATCTAATTTTACATAATGCTATGTTTGAATCGGGAGCATCCCACAATCTAATGCCTAGAGTGGTTATGGAAGAATTGGGCTTAGATATCACTAGACATTACAAAGACCTGTTTTCTTTTTATTCCAAAAGAGTAAAGTGTTTGTGCTTGATTAAGGACATGGTCATTTCCCTCACTGAGATTCCTGCAAAGAGTGTGGTCATGGATGTGGTTGCGGAATAAATTCCACCAAAATTTGGTATGTTTTTTTCAAGATCTTGGTAGCTAAATTGAAAGGTACACTACAAATGGATATGTCCTTTGCCATAATTCCAATTTTTGGGCAACAGAGAATGTTATATAGGGAGAAATTGTTGGCATACATGGTGAGTAGTAAATATAAACAAAATAATCATCTAGTATATTCTGTGGAAACTGATATAGGGTCCTCCATTTTTTTTTATAATAATCTATGTTTTGAAGAGGATAGTCAAAATGTTTTGGAAAATGAAGAAACAAAGGAGAAATTGCAACAAGAAAAACAATTTTTGGATCAGAAATTGGATGAAGAAGATGGAATATGGAATATGGATTTTGATGGGGTTGTTAGTAAAGAAGGAGATGGAGCATGTGTTTGGGCGATTCCTCTTATGATGGAAGCCAAAATATATTCTTTCAAGATGTCTTTTGGTTGCACCAGTAACGTGACATAGTATGAAGCACTGATTCTGGGCTTGAAGATTTTGAAGGCTTGTAAGACAAAGAAGATAATTGTTCATGGAGATTCAGAGTTGGTCATAAACCAAGTTAAAGGTATATATCAAACCAAACACCCAAGAATGAGAGCCTATAGAAACATTGTGTTAGATTTGATCGAAGAAAAAATTGAGTATAATATTTCAGTGGTACCAAGGGTACATAATCCAGTTGCAGATGATCTTGCCACATTTTCCATTGTTTTCAAGATTCCAATTCATACTAACAAGAAGTATGAGATAGAAGTAAAACACGAGCCAACATTCCTTGATTAGCAGGTTTTTGAAAATGATCATTAGATTATCATATTACTTCAGATGGAAGAGAATATGAACATATTCATATTGATGAGGAGAACCTGTTTGATAAGGATGAATATGCATCCTATGTTCTAACTTTAGATGATTTTGTTAATAAAATATCAAGTAAGGAGATCATTCAATTAAATAATAATACAATTCCCAAAGGTCTTGTGCCCCTAGAAGAATTTTTTGACAATAATGATGTAGCCAAAAATCCTAGAGTTACTCCTAATGAAGATGAAGTTGATGACTGCAATATAGGCACTGATGAAGAACCTAAATTTATCAAGGTTTCCAAGTCCTTGACCCCCGAAAATAGGAAGAAGTATGTTGAATTAATGAAGAAGCATTCTGATTTGTTTTCTTATAGTTATAAGGATATAACGGTGTATGATAAGAACATTATTCAACACATAATCCTAATTAAAGAGAACCAGAAGCCATTCAAACAAAAATTGAAAAGAATCAACCCACTCTTGCTACCACTCATTGAGAAGGAGGTAAGGAAATTGTTTGATGCTAAAATAATTGTGTCAATGAGGTTTTTAAAGTGGGTGGATAATCTTGTACCGGTTATAATCAAGAACAGAAAGATAAGGCTATGTGTGGAATTCAAAATCTTAAAGAGAATATCTCTCAAGGACAACTACCCTTTTCCAAAAATGGATCATATATTGTAGAAGGTTGTTGGTTCTCAGAATATTTCAATGTTGGATGGGTATTCCTAATACAACCAGATTTTAGTACACCCATAAGATCAAGAGAAGACAACTTTTACCACACCATGGGGTACCTTTATGTATGCCAAAATTCCCTTTGAACTCATGAGTGCAAAGGAAACGTTCCAGACGGATATGGACATAACACTTACTGAAGAAAGGGATAATTTCATTTTCATTTACTTATATGATATTACTATTTACTCAAATTCCGACAATGAATATTTGCAACATTTGAAACAAGTTTTTGAAAAGTGCAGAAAATTTGGGATTTCTCTGAATCCAAAAAAGTCCAATTTTTCTATGCAGGAGGGAAAACTAGTGGGACACATAATTTCAAAGGAGGGTATCAAAATTGACCCCAGCTGAGTGGTTGTAATACAAAAAAATTGACACTCCAAGGAGTAAAAAGGAGGTTCAATCCTTTTGGAGAATGATCAATTTTTTGAGGAGGTTTATTCCTAATATGGTAGATATTATGAAGCATATCACCAACATGTTGAGGAAAGGTAATGATATTAAATGGACAATTGATGCAAAAAATTATTTTGATGAGGTAAAGACATCTTTAACCAAAGCTCATGTCTTGGTTAGCTTATATTTTTTAAAATATTTCATTATTTTCTCCTTTGCCTCAGAGCACACCATAGCAGGGGTACTTATGTGGAAAAATAATCAAGATCAGGAGCAACTTATTGCTTTTTACAAAATTCCTTTGAGATATTCCACTCTCAAGTACAATATTATGGAGAAGCATGCCTATGCCTTATTCAAGGCTTTGAATTATTTTAGAATGTATATTTTACACTCTCATGTTCTTTCATATGTTCGTAACAGTGTTGTTAAAGAAATTTTGACTCAACCAGATCTTGAAGGAAAGAGAAGAAGGTGGATAGCATCCCTACTGGAAAATGATTTCGAGATAAATCCTACAAAAATGATTAAAGGATAGGGACTTTCTCAAATGATGGAACGATCAAACTTTGACCTATTAGGGATAAAACAATTTGCAGATATTTCACAAGGTGCATATGAAGAAGTTTTTCCTCAAGTAAATAAAAAAAAATTATATTCTCCTTGGTACAATAACATTGTATTTGTTTTACAAAACTTGCAATATCCTCCCAAATTGAAAAATACCAAAGCCATATGTTTGAAACGAAGAGCAATTAAATTTTGTATAATCAATGGTTCCCTCTATTGGAAATACCCTGGTGCAATGTTATTGAATTGTCATTTAGAGGATGAAACTCAACAGACCATGAAATAATTCCATAAGGGTGACTGTGGGGGTCATCATTATTGGAAATCAATGGTTAATAAGATCCTAAGAGCTGGTTTTTACTGGCCTACTTTATTTTCTAATGTGTGTAAGGAGGTTCCTATCTGTCATGAGAGTCATATATTTGAAGCAAAAAGGAAGTTTCTACATTTACCCTTGAAGACAAGCTTGGTGGAATCCCCCTTTCAACAACGGGGCTTAGATTTCATAGGAGAAGTGCATCCTTCATCCTTAGATCAACATAGATGGATTTTGACAACTAAAAACTATTTTAAAAATTGGATAGAAGATATGCCTACTCGTCAAGCAAGTGATTCAGTCATAATTCAATTTTTGGAAGGTAATATAATCTCAAGATTTGGTTGTCCAAGAAGATTATTACTGATAATGTTGCTTCTTTTAAATCCAACAAGTTAGTAAACTTTTGCAGTGATTATGGTATTACATGTAGTCATTCAACAACCTATTATCCATAGGGTAATGGTTTGGTTGAGTCATCTAACAAGAGTTTGGTCAGGATTATCAAAATGCTACTTCAGGAGAATAAGAAGTCTTGGCACAAAAAGTTGTTTTTTTCACTTTGGGCAGACAGGGTAAGAACAAAGAAATCTATCGGCACATCCCCATTCCATCTTGATTATGGTGTAGATGTAGTTTTTTACACTTTAATTGGGCTTCCAATCATGAATCTACTGTAAGAGAAAGAGGCTGAACCAAATGAGTTTCATAGGAGGATAATTCAGTTGATTCATGTCCATCAAATGAGAGAATAATTCTACAATAATGTTCAACTGTACCAAGATAAAATGAAGAAGGTTTTTGACAGGAGGACGAAGGCTTATGATTTTCATTCAAAGAGTAGTTCATGTTTGTTTCATTGAATGTTACACTTATTTCTTTGCATGAAACCTCTTTCTCCTTTCTGTAGATACGCTTCATCAAAACTAAAGATTTCATTCCATTCATTTTTTGTTTTTAAGTCTTCTTGGAGTCATATAAATAAAAACATATAGTTTCATTTCCATTTACTCTTTCATGTAAAAAAACCATAAAAGGAACAAGTGCATAATCTAAAATCAATTAGAATTTTTTCTTTTATATAAAACCAAAAAGTCTAGAATTTAGGGCCTTGGTTGTAGGGTGGAGAGCAAATTCTCAAACGCCACTAAATGAAGACTGTAGAACACTAATGAGTGATAAAATCCAACTATCATATAGGCATAGCTGGGAACCCCCTCTAATATAGGGGATAAACATGAGGTCATGTGCGGAAGAGTAGCAGAGATTACCCCTCCAAATCTTGACCAATAGTAGCTGAAAGAGAATATATTGGGGTTTTTTATTGAGTGTTACTGGTTAATTTGGTCTCGATGCTTCATGAATATCGAATTTATTCGAGGTCCTCAGGATTATTAATGATTCACTTGTTTTCAATCCTCTAGAAGAGCTTCAGACTTTGTTATCCTTCTCATACATTCTGTTAGTGTCCTATAAATAGGTAGTTAGAGTCTAATATAAGTTAAATGTGTGTTGTAGGGTAAATTCATGCCTTGGTCTTAAAAAGACCATGGAATTATTTTTAGGTGAAAATGATTTTTTGAGTCAGTGGGTTTTGTGCTTCAATAGGGTCTTATAATAAATTTTGAGTCATGTCAAATAAATTATGTTTTCTTTAGTGTCCAATTTGTCATAAAGGGATGTGGATTGTTATTTCATCAAAGGGTCATGATGAGGGGCCATGTGAGTCAATCATAGTCAGTTAGAGTCATGCTTGTCATGTACAACAAATATCATAAAGATAGATCCATTTGTGGCATCTAACATCATAAAATGGTTAGGAATTGCACAAGTTGCTACGCAACCCCCTAATGTTGCACAATTCGGTAAAGAAGAACAACTTGATGATGATTGGTTTTGCTGGATGTTTAATTTGATATTTGCATTCAAATTACCTTATTATTCATGCATCAAACAATATAAGTTCCATTTTTCTTATCTTCAAATTGCAAATCCCTCATTCAATATTGTTGCACACATACTGTAGGGGATGCTACATTACAATGTTGTGTAACTTTGTTGTGCACCTACTTCTTTCCCTTTTGCACCCCCTCACTACTAGTTTCATGTTTCTGGTTGATGTTTAATATGAATACCCTTATTATGAACTCAAGGATCTAGTTTTTTCGATAAAACATAGATCCCTAACCTTTTCTTGTACAAACCCTAGCTTTTCCCTTTCTTTGCGCATATGATGTTGTGGTTTTCATCCTGCAAACGATCCCTTCATATCATTCTCACATGCTAACCAACATACACCAACATCATGGTGACTCTATAAGGAAGCAATAATACTACCAAGGGAGGTGACATTGCCAAATTTGAACCTTAAGATCTGAAACTTGTCAATGCAGATCCAACAGTCAAGGTTGCATTTGAGTAAGTCAGGTGTATCAGATTTTGTGAAAGGATTAAAGGATACAACACGTAGGTCACCAAGGAGTTTTCATTGAGGTTTGATGGGATTAGAGCTAAGGTGGGAAACATTCAATTTCAAGTTTCTAAGGACACCATCGCTACTGCAACAAAAATTCTTGCTCGTGGAGAGAAATGGTTTAAAGGTATTCAACTATATCTTGCTTGTTATCATGAATTCTTGAAGCTTGATTTTAGGGACACATACTTTAGAGACAAAATACCTAGATAATTGCTATTAGAAAATCATAGAAAGTTATTAAGAGTAATTCAAAGATTTTTCACCTGTGAATAGAGGTTCACTAGGGTTTTCCAATACCAGATTAGACTCTTGATGCATTTCACTAGAAATAAACTCTTGAAATTTCTCTATTTCCTCTACAGAAGCCTAAAGACCATGGATGACATAGTACAAGCAAGGAAATATCAATTTGAATCCAACATTTTCCATTTTTCATTGATACATTTGTTGGTGTTAGAAGAGCTTAGAAAGAAGAATTTAACCTGAGAATCCTTATTAAGTGCATCAAGGATAGCACCAGATTCTTTCAGTAGTCCCCAAAGATGGAAAAATACCCCTTCAACTATAGAAAAGAATATCATGTCTGTTCCTGAGAGATATGTAAAGAATAGGACAAGAAAAATTGAAGAGCCTGCAGTGAGCCAATAAGAAAAAAAGAAAGGGAAAAAACTTCAATTCTATCCAGAAGTGGTTGAAAATCCTAGTAAGCCACTTACTAGGTCTGTAGTGTTATTACTAGAAGTCACACCTAGAATTCTACAGGTGTGAGCCTAATAGCCATTTAAATCCTTGAAAAATAAATATTTAAGGAAACTTTGATAGGTAGATCAACTAGACTGATTGAGAAGGGGATAAGGAAACAAGATGAGGTTTAAAACAACTACAAATCAATATCATACCATTGGGCATAGAGTCATAATCATTCTATAAATCAAAGGCCAACAAACTGCATATCATATCAAGAGATTTTGAGATGGTAATAGAAGAATGAAAGTGAACCAAAAAAAAAATATCTATTAAAAATAGATCTTATCAATAAAATATATTTTACAGTACTTGATTAAATCAGTGATAAACATGCTAGATACAACAAATTTTTTGCTGCTCCAAGATCCATTAATCAAAGGAAGTATTTGATCCTCAAAATCTTCAATTAGTTCAAGTAAGAAGGTATAAGAAATGGAAACAAAAATATTTAAACATACTGATAATACAATTATCAAGAATATTTAATAGAAAAAGATTATTAAAACTGTAAAATGCCCTCAGGCTTACAAATACATAGATAAAGCTTCCCTCCATCTTTCTCAAAACTCTCTCTAGTCATCCCCCTCGTTTTGGAGTCCTCTCACCCATTAAATATAAAATTACATCAAGAATATCTCTAGGATGTTGCAACCTACTCCATGCATTGGATTTTGGGCCTTAGATATATGTGGCAAATAGAAAATCCAACTAATTCCTTGATTCTTGGAAAGCGTCTTTTAGAATAAATGCAACTGCACCCAACTCATTGCATAGAGATTTAGTGGAGATAAATCTTAGGTACATGTGTCCCTCGATGTCTAAATTATCTCCAATAAACCATTTGAACCTCCTCATACATGTGGCATCCCTCCTACAACTCATATTTATCAGACTATTAGAGTTTGCAGCGAAATTTCAGGATTTGTTGCAAAATTTCTCGTAGGTGGCATTTTCAACTTTTCTTCCAAACGACAAATTGGATCGGGCTTATTTTTTGTCAGCAAGTCAATGATATTGTGATTCATCTCCACAAAACATTTTAGAAAAACTCAGATCAACATTTAAAATTTATGATGAAAATTTGATTGTAGTGTGTAGTAATTTGTTGTAAACTGTTTCAATTTGGTAGTTCACAGTGCCTTTGCAGGATGCGCTGTGAAATTTACTGTAGGTGTCATTTTGTCTTCTAATCACTACAATTGATGTCAAAATCATGGAGACAATATTCAAACCTCTATTTATGCATTTTATAATATCTTGGTCATGCAGGATGACTGCCAAAACCGACAAGTGAACAAAATCATGAACATCATAAGAGTAAGTGATGGAAACTTAACAATTTAGGTTTTGTTTCTTAATTTATAAAAATAAGGGTTTGCTGGAAAAAAAATTTTTTTAAAGAAACAGTGCAGAAACTGAAAGATACTGAAACTTAGAAATGGAGGTTAAGATAACAACCTAAAACTGAAAGAAACCTCCAATAGACAATGTTCCAAGTGATTGTGTAAAACAGAGGGTTTGTAGCGTAGTTTGCAATGAATTTGGAGTTCACAACAACTGGGGTTTGCAGGGAGTAGGTTTTTAACAATAGGATTTTAGGTAAAACATGAAACAAGTACCTGAAATCAAACCCACTCCTTGTTATAGAGAACCAAGCCTATCATCCATTTAAACTTCCACCATTGACTTCTTCAGAGAGTTTGCAGTGAAACAGTCTCGAGTGCTAGTTACAATTTGCAGCGAGTTGAACTAGTCTACAACGCCCTCTTTACAAAAGGAAAAGAAGATACAAAATGATAAACCCTCCCTTTGTAAATGACTCTTTAGAGTTTCTTGATGATGTTATGGCACTAGAAACTAGACTTCATCGTATGTGCTAACATATGGCTCCACATGGGATGGAGACCTCTGTGTGAGGTTACAAGAACATTGTCGTTCCAGTACCTTATCCATTGATCCTTGCAAAATAGGGACCTGAGACCTCCTCTGCTCATTTATTGAAATATGAAAATACTCTCACACTACAACCTGACCACACTATGTAAACTGAAGGAAATACTCAAAAGATGAGCTTATTTATGTACACCTGCTCTACTCCAGAAAAAAACTATGATCAAGTGTATACAAATTTTTAGTTTAACCATCCAAGTAATTCACTAAGCAGCTGAAATTTATGCATATAATTTTTTAGAATAAAGACTTAAAACCAAATCAACAACTCATCATAAAATTGAACTCTAAATTTACAGTCGAACTGTGGTAAAAAAATTCATAGACAAAATCCTCCAAATAAGCTACTAGAGGATCGTGGAAGGAATGAAAACCAAATATTAATTGATAATCAATAATGCATACCTCAGTCTGGTCTTCATAAGTGAATTGATCCTGCACAATTCTTTCTTCATGGCTGAAATTTTTTTGCATACTTTCTATTTTAATGAAATCATAATGTATGAGTTGTGAGTATCCATGTGATCCATAAGAAGAAAATGAACTCTTTCCATTGTTTATCTCTTCTTCTTCTAGCTTAAGGAACTCATTTTCAGACTTGATGAAATCTTGAATCTGTGGCTCAACATTTCTAGAAGAAAGGAGAAATACTTGTTCATGATCTTCAACAACACTATCTGAGTGTACATGAGGATTGTTCAGTGGTTTATCATCATTTTTTTAGCCAAGTTATCATCTTCAAAATCTTATTTTTTTTAGTTTCAATCTCCTCTTAAATATAAGAGTTTGAAATTTCTTCTACAAGAACTAACTCTTCTTTAATCTCTTTTCCAAGAAGATCTTCATAAATATCATCACAAGAAAAACATTCTACTGTTAGTTGATTACAAGACTCAAACTGTTCACAAAAATCATCAAGAAGTGTGTCAGTAGAATAATACCTTTTACAACATTTGTTGAAAGATACATGAAAATCTCTCAAGGAACATATGCTAGAAGAAGGAAGAGAAAAAAACCATTCTCAT
This sequence comes from Picea engelmannii, assembly GCA_009831015.1. Lineage (NCBI taxonomy): Eukaryota > Viridiplantae > Streptophyta > Pinopsida > Pinales > Pinaceae > Picea > Picea engelmannii. The sequence continues at coordinate 353,533 of ML793354.1, read as the reverse complement.
GCATCACCCTTTAAAGAGTGCATGCACATTTTCATCAATACATGCCTAGTTGATCCATGCATTGATGAAATGTAACAAGATGTTGAGAAGGATTATCCTCCTTCTCTTCTTTGAAAACAAGAAGATAATCCATCCATTCTGATGGAGGAGGCACTATATTTGGAAAACTAGGGACAACTGGAAAATTGAGAGGTGTAAACCTCTATCCCAAGATAGTCTCCATGGACTTTGTCATCCTGAACGAGTGAAGTCACCAACATATCCTTTCGTCATGGAGTGGAGTCATCAGGTGAATGATGCAATATGAATATTTCATCTTTAGTTCACCATCCAAAGTTGTATCTAATTAGTTTCTTTCTCCTAGGGACGATATTCAACTTCGTCCCCGACAATGGCAAAAAACATGTTAGTACTAGAAGTCAAACCTATATTTTTATAGGTGTGAGATTAATACCCATTTAAATCCTTGAAAAATAAATACTTAATCAAACTTTGATAGGTATATCATCTAGATTGATTGAAAAGAGGACAAGGAAACAAGTTGAGGTTTAAAACAACTACAAATCAGTAGCATACCATTGAGCATGGAGTCATAACCATTCTACAAATTAAAGTCCATCAAACTACATATCAGATCAAGAGATTTTGAAATGGTAATAGAAGAATGAAAGTGAACAAAAATAAGAATATCTATTAAACAAAGATATTATCTGTAAAATAGATTTTACAGTAATTGATTAAATCAATGATAAACATGTTGGATACATCAAATATTTTACTGCTTTGAGATCCATTAATCAAAGGTAGTATTTGATCCTCAAACTCTACAATTAGTTCAAGTAAGAGGGTAGAAGAAATGGAAAAACAAATATTTATACATACAGATAATACAATTATCAAGAATCTTCAATCGAAAAAGATGACTAAAACTGTAAAATTCCCTCAGTCTTACAAATACATAGATAAAATTGCCCCACCAACTTTCTCAAAACTCTCTCTAGTCATCCCCCTCATTTTTGAGTCCTCTCACCCATCAAATAAAAAATTACAACAATAATATATCTAGGAGGTCATGGAATACTCCATGCATTTGACTTTGTGCCTTAGAGATACGTAGCAAACAAAAAATCCAACTAATTCCTTGATTCCCAGAAACTGTCTTTTAGAATAAATGCAACTGCAGCTAGCTCATTGCATGTTGATTTAGTGGAGCTGAATCTTATTTAAAAGTGTACCTTAGTGTCTAAATGATCTATGAGAACCCATTTTAACCTCCTCATATAGGTGGAACCCCTCCTATGACTCATATTTATTAGACTGTTATAGTTTGCAGTGCAATTTCAGGATTTTCTAGAAACTTTCCTGTAGGTGATGTTTTCAACGTTTCTCCCAAACGCCAATCTGGGTCGGAATGATTTGTGGTCAGAAATGCACTGAGATTATGATTCATATCCACAAAATATTTTAGAAAAACCAATATCTAAATTTAAAATTTATGATGAAAATACGATTTTGTTGTGTACTAATTTGTTGTAAATTGTTTCAATTTAGCAGTTCACAACGCCTCTGCAAGATGTGCTGCAAACTTTCCTATAGGTGTCATTTTTTCTTATGATCACTGCAATTGGTGTCAAAATATTGGATACAAGATTCAAACCTCTTTTGATGCATTGTATAATCTTTGTGGCATGCAAGATTACTACCAAAAACAACAAGTGCACAAAATCTTAAACATCATAAGACAAAAAAGTTCTTAAGAGGTGTGAACCAACATGTATGAGGAACCATGACAAAACTGATATACTATTGCAAAAAAAAAATGGTGGCACATATTCTCTTTTAATGGTTGAAATTATTCCTTTGGTGAGTATCCATGACAACTAAATCAAAACCACCCTCTAATAACAACTGCTACTAGAGTAAGTGATGGAAACTAGAAAATTTAGGTTTTGTTGCTTGATTTATAAGAATAAGGGTTTGCTGGAAAATACATTTGTGTTTAAAGAAACTGTTCAAAAACTGAAAGAGACTGAAAATGAGAAATGGAGGTAAAGATAACAACCTAAAACTGAAAGAAACCTCTAATAAACAAATTTCCAAGCGACTGTGTGAAATAGAGGGTTTGCAACGTAGTTTGTAGTGAATTTGGAGTTTGCAACAATTGGGGTTTGCAGCAAATATGGTTTTGACAATAGGATTTTAGGTAAACCATGAAACAAGTACTTGAAATCAAATACCACTCCTTTATACACAGAACCAATCCTATCAACCCTTTAATCTTCCACCATTGACCTATTTAGAGAGTTTGCAGCGAAACCATCTGCAACGCTAGTTACAATTTGCAACGAGTTGAACCAATATACAACACCCTCTTTACAAAAGGAAAAGAATATGAAAAATGATAAACCCTCCCTTTGAAAATGACCCTTTAGAGTTTCTTGATGATGTGATGGAACTTAAAACTATCTTTCATCATATGTGCTAACATATGGCTCCAGAGGGGATGGAGACCTCCCTGTGAGGTTCCAAGAATATTGCAATTCTAGTACCTTATCCATTGATCCTTGCAAAACACATACTGAAGAGCTCCTCTTCTCATTTATTGAAATCTAAAAATACTCTCACACTGCAACTTGACCACACTATGCAAACTGAAGAAAATGCTCAAAAGGCAAGCTTATTTATGTACACCTACTCTACTCTAGAAAAAAAATATGATCAAGTGTATACAAATTTCTAGTTTAACCATCCAAGAAGTTGACTGAGCAAATGAAATATTTGCATATATTGTTTTAGAATAAAGACTTGAAACCGAATCAACAACTCATCATAAAACTGAACTCTAAATTTACAATCTAACTATGGTAAAAAAAAATCACTAACGAAATCCTCCAAATAAGATGCTACATGATTGTGCAAGGTATGAAAACCAAATCTTAATTGATAATCAATAATGCATACCTTAGTTTGGTATTCATAATTGAATTGATCCTGCACAATTTTCTCTTCATGGATGAAATTTTTTTGCATGCTTTCTATTTTAATGAAAGCATAAGGTATCATTTGTGAGTCTCCATGTGATACATAAGAAGAAAAGGATCTCTCTCCATTTTTTATCTATTCTTCTTCTGGCTTAAGGAACTCATTTTCAGACTTGATGCAATCTTGAATATGTTTCTCAACATTTCCAGAAGAAAGAATAAATACTTGTTCATGATCTTCAACAATACTATCTGAGTGTACATAAGGATTGTTCAATGGTTCATCATCATTTCTTTCATCCAAGTTTCCATCTTCAACATCATATTTTTTTTTAGTTTCAAGCTCCTCTTGAATATAAGAGTTTGAAATTTCTTCTACAAGAACTAACTCTTCTTTAATCTTCTTTTCAACAAGATCTTCATAAATCTCATCACAAGAGAAACATTCTACTGTCTATTGATTACAAGACTCAAAGTGTTCACAAAAATATTCAAGAAGTGTTTCAACATAGTAATACCTTTTACAAGGTTTGTTGAAAGCAACGTAGAAATCTCTCAAGAAACATATACTAGAAGAGGGAAGAGAAAAATATCATTCTCGTGCATCACCCTTTAAAGAGTACATGAACATTTTCATCAATACATCCTCATGAAGTGTGCCTATCTGATCCATGAATTGACTAAATGTAAAAATATGTTGAGCAATAATATACTCCTTCTCTTCTTTGAAAACAAGAAGATAACCTGTCCATTCTAATGGAGGAAGAACTAGATTTGGAAAATTAGGGACAACTGAAAAATTGAGAGATGAAAACCTTTGTGCCAAGATATCCTCCATGGCCTTTGTTGTATAGAATCAATGAAGTCTCCAACATATCATTTATTTGTGTAGTGGAGTCGCCACGTGAATGATGCAGTCAGAATATGTCCAACTTTAGTTCACCATCCAAAGATGGATATAATCAATGTTGTTCTCCCAAAGAAGATCTCCAACTTTGTCCCCAAAAACATAATAATATATTTTACAACATTTGTTGAAATAAAAATGGAAATCTCTTAAGAAACATATACTAGAAGCAGGAAGCGAAAAATACCATTCTCGTGAATCACCCTTTAAAGATTACATGAACATTTTCAGCAATACATCCTCATGAAGTATGCCTAGCTGATCCATGCATTGATGAAAAGTAACAATATGTTGAGCAATATTATTCTCCTTCTCTTCTTTGAAAATAGGAAGATAACCCATCCATTCGAATGGAGGATGCACTAGATTTGGAAAAATAGGGACAACTGAAAAATTGAGAGGTTGAAACCTCTGTGCCAAGATATCCTCCATGGCCTTTGTTGTATGGAATTAGTGAAGTCTCCAGCAGATCCTTTCTTCATGGAGTGGAGTTTCCAAGTGAATGATGCAATCAAAATATTTCCAAATTTAGTTCACCATCCAAATATGGATCTAAGCAATGTTTTTCTCCCAGAGCAGATCTCCAACTTCGTCCCCGGTAACAACACCAAAAATGTTAGTACTAGAAGTCACACCTAGACTACTACAGGTGTGAGACTAATAACCATTTACATAATTGAAAAATAAATTATAAATCAAGTTTGATATGTAGATCAAATAGACTTATTGAGAAGGGGAGAAGGAAACAAGATGAGGTTTAAAACAATTACAAATCAATAACATACCATTGGGCATGGATTCATAACCATTAGCTAGATTAAAGGCCATCAAACTACATATCAGATCAAGATATTTTGAAATGGTAATAGAATAATTAATGTGAACAAAAATAAGAATATCTATTAAACATATATCTTCTATGTAAAATAGATTTTAGAGTACTTGATTAAATCAATGATAAACAAGCAAGTTGCAACAAATCTTTTGTTGCTCCAAGATCCATTAATCAAAGGCAGTATTTGATCCTCAAACTTTACAATTAGTTCGAGTAAGATGGTAGAAGAAATGGAAACAAAAATATTTAAACATATTGATAATACAATTATCAATAATCTTCAATGGAAAAAGATGATTAAAATTGTAAAATGCCATCAAGCTTACAAATACATAGATAAAGTTTCTCGTCCATATTTCTAAAAACTCTCTCTAGTCATCCCCCTAATTTTGGAGTCCTCTCACCCATTAAGTAGAAAATTACATCAGGAATATCTCTAGTAGGTCACATCATACTCCATGCATTGGATTATGTTCCTTAGAGATATGTGGCAAACAAAAAATCCAACTAATTCCTTGATTCCTGAAAGCTGTCTTTTAGAATAAATGCAACTGCATCCATCTCATTGCATGGAGATTTAGTGGATATAAATCTTAGGTACATGTGTTCCTTGGTGTCTAAATGATCTCTGAGAACCCATTTGAACCTCCTAATATAGGTGGCAACCCTCCTACAACTTAGATTTATCAGACCGTTAGAGTTTGCAGTGCAATTTCAGTATTTGCTGCAAATTTTATTGTAGGTGATGTTTTCAAATTTTCTCCTAAACGACACATTGGGTCGGGATTTTTTTTTGTCAGAAAGTCAGTGATATTGTGATTCATCGCCAATTTTTTTTTCAGAAAAATCCCAGATCGACATTTAAATGTTATGATGAAAATATGATTCTGATGTGTACTAATTTGTTGTAAATTGTTTCAATTTAGCAGTTCGTAGCGCCTCTACAGGATGCACTACTAACTTTATTGTAGGTGTCATTTTGTCTTTTGATCACTACAATTGATGTCAAAATCATGGAGACAAGATTCAAACCTTTGTTGATTCATTTTATAATATCCAAGTCATTCAGGATGAATCCCAAAAATAGTAAGTGAACAAATTCATGAACATCATAAGAAAAAAATGTTCTTAAGAGTTGTGAACTGACATATATGAGGAACCATGACAAAACTAATATACTATTGCAAAACAAAAATGGTGGAAAATCTACTCTCTTAATGGTTCTAGTTATTCCTTTGTTTAGTATCCATGAAAACTAAATCAAAACCCCCCTTTGATAATAGTTGCTACCAGAGTAAGTAATGGAAACTTGACAATTCAGGTTTTGTTGCTTGATTTATAAGAATAAGGGTTTGTTGGGAAAAGGATTTGTGCTTAAAACAACAATGCAGAAATTGAAAGAGACTGAAAATGAGAAATAGAGATAAAGGTAACAACCTAAAACTTAAATAAATCTCTAACATAAAAATTTCCAAGCGAATCTGTAAAATAGAGGGTTTGCAGCACAGTTTGCACCAAATTTGGATTTTGTAGCAATTGGGGTTTGCAGCGAGTAGGGTTTTGACAATAGGATTTTAGGTAAAAAATGAAACAAGTCCCTGACATTAAATCTCACTCCATACTGCAGAGAATTGAGCCTATCATCCCTTTAAGCTTCCACCATTTACCTGTTCAGAGAGTTTGCAGTGAAACAGTCTCCAACGCCAATTACAATTTGCAGTGAGTTGAACCATTCTACAACGCCCTCTTTATAAAAGTAAAAAAAGATATAAAAGGATAAAACCTCCCTTTGAAAATGACCATTTAGATCTACTCTATTATTTGATGGAACTAAAAACTACAGTTCATCATATGTGCTAACATGCAACAACAAGAATGTCTGCCATGCACACATCACAAAAACCTAGTGAAGCTCTAGAGGCCATCACAGAACCAACTCCATCATATGAAAAAGACAAGATGATTATGGATTTACAAGAATAGTTGAAGCAGGCCCATTTTTTCATATCACAACTACAACATGAGAACATAGAGATGAAGAAGAGATCCCTGAAATAATCCTTCAAGAAAGATACCCCAGTGACAGGTGAAAAAGTAGTACTATCAAATCCAACAGGTTCCAAAACAAAAGGTAAAGGGAAGGTAGTGGACAAAATTCCAGAGTTGAAAGAAATACCTAAGACCGGTGTTCCTTTGAAAAAATCCTCAACGAGAAATTTGCAGTATCAGGAAGAAACTCTAGAAGATATCTAGCCAACACAAACAAAAAAGAAGAAGACTACCCATGGTGAGGGTCAACATACTTTCAACAGACTAAAAAAACATGTGAGAGAAGCACAAGATATGATAATCCATCTAAGGGAGGAGAATATAAGAGAAAATATGACATTTATATAACTCTTATATGATTGTGAACCTACAATAGACAATGTTATATTCATGGTGAGAAGAAACTACCACTACATAAGAAATTGAAGAACATGCACCAGCAAAATCTGACTTTGAGGAAAGAGAACATGAATTTGAAGCAAAACTTGCAGCAGGTGGATATTGAAGAGAAAAAAAAGCTTGATTTTCTTGTTGAAGAAACAAGGATTTGAAATTCTGGAGCTGGATTCACCAATTTTTGCTAATTTTTATTTTTGGCCAATTATATGCATCAAAACCCTAATTATCGAGATGCCCTAGAAATTAGAAATTTGATCAAAACTCTAATTATTGAGACTCCCTAGAATTACATGCATTTTGTTAGGGACCTAACCTCTATAACCCCTCACGTAGGTAGTGTTGGTCCTAAATTCTACACCTGACTGCTAAAGGGAAAAGCTAGGCCACCTCAAGTTTTGGAATCTTATTCTTTGATAATTTAATTTAGTTGGTCAGCTCAAGGATGGGTGTTGGGATGATGGTGTTCTAGTTGGAAAAACTGCAAAGTATGAAGATAGTTTATCTTTTTCTACTGGTATGGACATTAATGGACAGTTGGAAATATTAAAGACACACACACAGGAGACAATAGCCAACAATTCAATGAATCGCTCGCTATATGAGAAATAAAGACTTAAAATAATATCTTAAGACTTAAACAAAAATCTAGATGCAAATTGTCCAACAGATGGTCAATTATTTAATCTATTCACTAAACAATAGTTGTATAACAGGTTGCATAATCAATGAACAAATAAACTAAAATCGTGAATGAAAGAATAAGGAAATGTAGTTTGCACACAACACATAATTTGCATTCAAGATCAGATTAAACACATACAGATTTGAGTAAGAAAAACAATGACCATCAACATATAATCAATAGGTAGATAAATTTACAATATTGTAAGAAGGTCCGACCCTTTTGATATTTCTCTTTTCCACCAAAAAACAAACCCCAAAAGTATACAAAAACTGCATATTTATTAGAGTTGTAAAGGCTCTCGTCCATCCGGGACTGAGGCTTCACTCTATGCTCACAGTTGTAAACAAATTATTAACTTAAAAATGACACTCCTAGAGTGTAGTGATGCATACTTCAAACTTAACTTAATTAAAAGGGACATAATTCATATCAAACAAAAATGACCACTTATTATGCATTAACTTGAAATGTCTCAACTTAAATAACTGAAAACTAATGTTGATGGTAGACCAGACTTATGCATAAGATGAATCTCACTAAGCCTTTGACAAAAACTAATTCAGAGTGACAGAGGTGAGTGATTTTTCGAGAATTGGCATGCTTGCGTGTTGTTTGAGGCCACTGGAAATGACTGGATGTGTTGACAGATCCTTCTTGAGCTATACCATGATTTTCAATCTCGAAACTGTTCTAGGAGATTAAAATTTGAGCATCTTTTATTCCTGAAATGAATGTGAGTCGTGAATAAGGTTTTCAAATATGTGATCTAAGGGACCCTGCTACCTTAGTGCCCCTAGTAAATTTTTCTTAGTCTGCTGATTTTGTATTTCCTCTAAACCTATTTATCAATGGGCCCAATTCAAAACTTCAGGAGTTTTTGGATGTGCAGTGTGAAAATCTCCCGAAGTGACTTTATCCCAGATTCATTAACTCTCATTTACTATTAATTAGACCATGATTACTTTAACCATCAAATTTAATGACTCTAGGACTTCGAAATTTCGACCCTTCAAGGATTTCGGCCTATGTTGAGTTGAAAAACTCCCAGAGTGGTAGGGCCCGGAGTTACATGGAAACAAGATGCCACTTCGGGACTTCAACTATTCGATACTCTGGCGTTCGAGAGTTTCTGGATGCAAAGCATTGAAATCTCCTAGAGTAGTATGGTCCCGAAGTGATGTGTATCATAAATACGGTGACACGTGTCACTTGAAATTGAGCAGATGACGTTCCCCAAGGTGCCTAAAATGAATTCCATATGTCATCACCAGATGGATGCCACCTATTAGTGCTAGATGGCTTCCACATGTCTTGGCAGATGAGTGTCATGTACTTTGGCACTTCGAGCTTCAGGAGTTTTTGGATGTGCAACATGAAAATATCCCAGAGTGACTTTCTCTCAGAGTAATTAACTCGCATTTACTGTTAATTAGACTATGATTACTTTAACCATCAAATTTAATGACTTCGAGACTTTAGAAGTTTGGCCCTTTGATGATTTCGTCCTATGCTGAGTTGAAAAACTCTTGGAGTGGTAGGGCCCAGAGCGATGTGGCACCCTGACATCACTTCGGGACTTTGGCAGTTCAACACTTCGACGTTCGGGATTTTCCATATGTAAAGCATGGAAATCTCCCAGAGTAGTACAGTCTTGAAGTGACGTGTCTCAGAAGGAGAGTGACACGAGTCACTCGAAATTGAGCAGATGATGTGCCCCATGGTGCCTAAAATGAATGCCATATGCCAGTGCCAGATGGATGTCACATGTCCACACTAGATGGCTGCCACATGTCTTGACGGATGAGTGACATGTGCTTCAACACTTTGGGCTTTGAGAGTTTTGTATTGTTAAGCTTGAAGATCTCCCGGAGTAGTACGGGCCCGGATTGACGTGGCATCCTTAGGTCACTTCAGGACTTCTTTGGTTCGACACTTTGACGATGTTGGCTTGATCGAAGAGCTTGGATACGCGAGTGCCAAATTTTTGAAGTGAAGCTTCTTCATGCTTTGCTTCTTATACTCCTCATGACTTAGAAACTCCGAATGCATGGGAGTCGTTGATCTTAACTGACTACCATATCTTCATTGTTGAAAGTTAATTTGTTGTTTTCTTATATTTCAAGCCCGAAATGGACTGCTCCGAACGTTGCGTTTTTTCTCATGGTTGTTCCCTATTCATACAACATACTTTATCGACCTGATGTAATCTCAATTAATGGAAACGAAGATGACAAGTAATTCGAACCAAAGCATGATATGTGTTTATCTTTCAAGAAAAATAGAAAAACTTTGTGCAAAGAATCAGTCAAGCAAGACAATAAGGAAAACCAAGTCATTGAACAAAAAGGAAACTAACTTAACCAACCTTAAGAGGAAATATTTCTAGGAAGGTAATAAAAAGAGAGAGAGGAGGGGTAGGGGTGCAGACTTAGGTATTAACATTGGCTCCTAGTGGGGATAGCACTTCCCTGCAAGGTGATAAGAACAGTATATCGAGTGCCTTGGAATTAAAGAACTTCTCTTACCTCTTCTTTTGCATGTAAGTCGTGTATCTCTACCACTGTCTCTCGACCAATGCATATTATTGAATCCAAAACTGCAGGTACACCCCAATGCCTTTGTTGGGCCATAGATTCTTTATTCACACACAACTAACTAATCAAATGAACAAAATAAAAGGAAAGCATTTATGATACAAGAGGGACCTTCCCTCATCCTTAAACAAAATAGTGTTTCAGGAAACACCCATTTATTGGGCCTCTGAAGATCTCTGCATCATCTAGATTGTGCAATATAAATGTGTTATTGTCCAGAAACTCAACCACATTAAAAGGGCCAAACCAAAGGTTATTGAAATTATCATGATTGGACTTGTCATCCCTTCTGGAATCTCACCTCAAGACCAGGTCACCTTTTTGAAATATCTCTTTCTTGTTTTTCTCGTCAAAGGTTGATTTGATCTGGCTTTGGTGTGCTTTGGTCTTCTGATTCAGTGCTTCTCTCTTTTTTTGAACCTCTATAATCTGGAAGATTCTCCTTTGGATGTCATTTGGCTCCTCAATCTCTTCCTGTAATAATTTTAGGACTTGTATACCAAGATGGGTGGGAAAGACAATGTCTACACCATAGACACGCTGAAATGGTGAGGTTCCCAAATACTTCTTGGTGGTGATTTTGTTGGCCCACAAAGAATATTTGAGTTTAGAGTCCCGAGAATTTTTCTTTTCGGTCAACAAATTCTTGATAATCCTGATGAGAGTTTTGTTTGATGACTCTGCCATACCATTCCCCCGAGGGTAATAGGGCATGGAATGTGTCAAGGAAATGTTATGACTACCACAGAATTCAATCATGGATTTGGAATTGAATGTTTGGGCATTGTATGTTATAACCTTGTTGGGGCAGCCAAATCTGGAAAAAAGATTGGTTTCTAGGAAATTCATGATCACCGTGTCAGTGGCATTCTTGATGGGCACAACCTTGATCCACTTGGTGAAATAGTCAGTGGCAGCAAGAATCCACTTGTGCTGCCCACTGGAGGGTGGATTTATCTCACCTACAAAGTCTAACCCCCATTGTTGAAATGGACCACTAAAAATGATAGGTTTTAGGGGTAGTGATAGTAACTTTTGTTTTCCTGCAAATTTCTGACATTCATTGTAGGCCCTAACATTAGTAAATACATAAGAAAAAAGGGTGGGCCAGTAGTACCATTCCCTTAGGATATTGAGAGTTGTGGCCTTCCAATGCTAGTGTCCTCCACATACTCCTCTATGCATTTCTATTGTGACTTGTTTGGATTCATTTTCATCAAGGCATTTTAACACGATGCCAGCAGGATCCCTCCAATACAAGTTCTGGTTTGAAATGAAGAATTTGATAGCCTTCAATTTGAGAGACATGGCCTTTGTATTCTTCATATCTGGTGGACATTCAAGATGCTGCAAAAAATAAATGATGTTTCTATACCAAGGTGAAGAGGAATAATTTTCAAATACCTACACGATGTCTTGTTCAGGCTGTATTATGGGTGCATCTAATTGGGTGAAAATTTTATGTAATTCTAGCACCTTACAGTTTGATTATGATAATAACTTGGAAAGTCCTTGTCCCTTGATCATCTTGGTAGGTTTTATGTGAACATCATACTCCAATAGTTTGACAATCCACTTCCCTCTTTTCCCCTCATTGTCTGGATGGACCAGAATCTCTTTGACACTATTGCTAGGAACGAAGGATGTTATGCTAGACTGTAGCACATATACCCTGAAGGCCTTGAGTTCTTTGAACAACGAACAAGCTTGATTTTCTAATATATCATACTTCAGCTCAACATCTCAGAGAGATTTTATAAAAAAGGCTATGGGTTGTTCATGACCTTCTCCATTTTTCTGTAGTAGTACAACAACAATGGTCTCCTCGGAAGAAAAAGAGAAGATGAAGAAATCTTTGGCATAGTTAGGGCTGGATAATACAAGAGATTCAACTAAATCCTTCTTGATCCTTTGGAACGTTGACTTTTCCTCTAGCGACCATTTTATCACAACATATTTCTTAAACATGTTAGTGATAGGCTTAAGGATTTCGATGAAATTTCCCACAAAGCACCTTAGAAATTTTATCTTGCTAATGAAAGACTAGATAGACTTTTTATTTCTGGGGATATCGATCTCTTGAATGGAATAAACTCGCTTCAGATCAATTTTTATACCTCCTGATGATATTATGTGGCCCAAGAGCTTCCCTTCTGGCATGACAAAGTGGGACTTCCTAGGATTCAAAGATATTTTGTATATTCTGCATTGCAAGAAAACCTGCTCCAGATGTTGCAAATGTTCATCATCATAATTGGATAAAATGGGGATGTCATCCAAATATATAACCATAAATTTTTCTTTTTCCCCCTTGAAAGCTATGTCCATGGTCCTCTGAAAGGTGGCCCATGTGTTCATCATCCCAAAAGGCATCTTGTCGTACATGAATGTTCCCCATGGGGTGGTGAATGTTGTTTTTTCTTTGTCCTCTTCACACACCGCTATCTGGTTATAACCCAAGTATCCATCTAATAAGGAAATAATGTGGGAACCTACCACCCTCTGTAAAATATGATCCATCTTAGGGAGGGGTTAATTGTCCTTTAAAGAACACTTATTGAGATTTCATAAATCAACACACAAGCGTATCTCTCCATTTTTCTTCATCACAGTTACCAAGGTGGCCACCTAGTTTGAGTACCTCAATGGTACAATAATCCTTGCATCCATCATTTGTTTCAGTACTTTCTTGATTATGGACATCAACATGGGATTAAATTGTCGAATATTCTGTCTAAATGGCTTGGAGCCATCCTTTAGAGGGATCTTGTGCAAGATGATGTTAGTGTCAAATGTATTTATATCCTCATACGACCATCCAAAAGTATCAGAATTTTTTTTTATGAGACTTACATACTTGTCCTTTTGTTCCGCAGCTAATGATTTGGACAACTTGGTGATGTTGGGATTCCTAGTGGTCCCAATATTGTAATTTGTTATCTCTTCTTCTTGATTCTTCATGAAATCTTCTCTAGAAACATCATTACTGTCAAACAACCTTTCCAGTGGCACGAGTCCTCTTGGAATGTGATTGTTTTCTAGCTCCACAATATCGTGGCCAACTACTATCTTTAACAGATGAGATGCTTGCTCATTTTCTAATTCATTATTTTCACCTTCTTGTCTTTCTTGGTCGATTGACATATTAGAGAATTCATCAATGGTGTGTAGAAATCTCTACAACTCTAGATCATCACTAAATACTTTCCAATGCTTTATGTTGTCTAGTATGGTTGTTATATGTCTTATTTCCACATGATATTTAATATTTGGACCAATGGGAGGTATAAAAGTGCTGGCAGCTAAGGCCAGAGAATATGCCTTCTGATTCTCCTCTCTAGGGATGAAAGATATATTAAATGATAGAAATAAATTGTTGATCAGGTTCCATATCTCATTTCTGTATTGATTGAGCCTCTGTTGTTTAGCTTGATATATGTTCTTAACATGATTGATGATTAACTCAGAATCAAAAAAAACTGCTAAACAATCAATGGCCATGTCTTTGGCAACCCTCAATTCCAACACTAGAGCTTCATATTCAGCTATATTATTAGTAGTTTCAAAATCCATTTTACAAGAGAGTGTTATTACCTCTTGTGAAGGGGAGATGAGGAATATACCTGCCCTAAATCCTTCCTTTGATGAAGATCCATCAAAATACATCTTCCATACCTTTTTTTTTTTAATCTTCCAGTGGCTCATCTTTGTGTTGGCTAGTTGATATTTCGGGTTCATCATCATTTAAATGAAAATCAGATGAGCCTATCTCACCCTCAACAACATAAATTGGGCAATTTCTTGGGTTCTGATGGTCACTGACGATATAGGCTAATCTTAAATCTCTATATAGCATCCTATGTTCCCCTCTAAACACGGGGATGGTGGCATAAGTGAGGTCCATTTGTAATGATCCTCCAACCTTCTTAGCCCAAGTTCTGGATAAGAGCATACTAAACTTTGGAGGAATGTTAGCCACAACAATGTCCATTACTACACTCTTCATTGCCAATTGTGCCAAATAAACCACCATATCTTTTATTAGTCCAAGACATTTTACTTTCTTAGAATCAAATGAGTACAGGTCTTGGTAGGGTTTGGTGATCTCCAAACCTAGTTCTTCCATAACAACCTTTGGCATAACATTGTGCGAGGCTCCTGAGTCCATAAGACAGTTATGCATCATCTTATCATGGAAATTTAAATATATATATAATGGTGGGGAAGTATAAGAGCCATCCTCAATGTGTGAACCCACGGTAATGGTTGGTTTCTCATCCTGTAGACTAATCACATCAGAAGATACAATAGAAGTAGTTGGCTGCAGAACTTTCATGATGGATTTTTTGAAAGGTTCATTCTTCATCAATTCTTTCAAAGGCACGTGGATCTTGATCTTTCTCAACTCATTCTCTAGGATGAAAGAGGTTTGTGTCCTATCAACTTCCTTTATTTCAAGGACTGCAGGTTCGGATGGGTGAAGTTGTTGAGCTTTAGATGACATACCTTTACTTGGATTTGTCTTGGGAGGAACTTTAGCCTATTTTTTATTATCAAAGATAGTGGTTTTGGGAGCCCCCTCTCTAGGCCTCAAATCACATTTTTTCTAGGGTTGGACTTGAATAAATCCCTCTTCCCCTATCTAATTATCAAACTGATTTGCCAGTTGTGTTACCTCATATTCTTGCTGCATTAACTGACTGGTATAAAAATTTGTTTCATTGAAAAGTACAAAAATAGTATCATGTACAACATCGTTGTCTACATCCATCTCCTCAATCTGATTGTCTTGCAAAGGAGGCACTATCCTTTGATCATCAACATTCCTCCTTTCTCTCTACATTATTTGAGGGGCATCATTACGCCTTCTAAACTGGTTTGGATTTCTATTTCCCACCCCTTGAAAATATCTGTTTGGTTTTTTAGATTCCCATTTCAGCTTATCTATTTCAGATGTTAGATCCTTCAAAGTTTTGTTCACTTCATCAATTTTGAGATCAGATGTGGTCAGGTTAGAGGAGGTAGGGAAATCTTCTCTTTGTTTATTCTTGTCTTTATCAGATCTAGTCTTTAACCTATATGATGCCAAGATATTGGATTCAACCTCAATGGTTGTTTCCTGCATGGACAACAAGGTGGTGGATATTCTCTCCCTCAGCAGGACAAAGAAATATCCATCAAATTCATTGGAATAAGTGATCTTGGCAGAGGATTTAGTTGGTTTGATCTCATTTGGGATTATACCATACATCTTATTGAATCTCTCGGTGAATTCTGAAATAGATTCACCATTTTTTCCCTTTAGATCCCCAAACTTAGTGATGTAGTAGAGATAATCTCTCCTATCTCCCCATTGCTTTATGAAAGCTTCATCTAACAAATCAATATCTGCGATGGAGGTTGGAGGAACACCCTGGAACCATTTCCTTACTTCCCCATCCAGAATCTGCACAAACAACCTCATCCACACATCTGCATAGTCAATGTTAAAGTTGTCTGCAAAGTTGTATAAGGCTACAAGATGTTCCTCAGCTATGACATTACCTTCCCCATAATATCTTGGTAAATATTTCATGTAATCTATGGCTGGGAGTGCATGCAATCATATAGGAAGAACTAGGGGTGCATATCTGGAAGAAATTATGGCATTCATCATGTTAGCCGCCATTGCTTGGGAAAAAGGAATATAAAGATTTATGGGAGATACAGGGGTGGATGCTAGACTGGATGATGAAGTAGAGGCAAGATTTGAATATGTCTAAGGTTTCTTGGAATTGTGATTCTCAGGGATAGAAAATTCAAGTTGCTTGTGATGATGAAGAGAAGTAGACTCTTTGGGTGCAACTTTAACCTTAAGGGGGGAGGTATATATCTGAGATACGGTGAATTTTCTTAGTTTCCTTTATGGCTCAGAGATTACTGTGTCCTTCTCAGGGATAGGATGAGTCTTGGTGGATTTGATGTGTTCATATTTGGATCTTTTGAGAACTTTTATAGGCACCAATATTTCTTTTGTAAATTCTACTTAGTGGAGTCGCCAGGTGAAAGATGGCAGTTTGTCTATGTATGATATTTGTTCACCATAAAAGGTCAGAGATATTAAATGTTGTTCTCCCAAGGAAATATATTTTGTTACTCCATTCCTCGATAACAATGCCAGAAGATGTTGGTCCTAAAGTTTGCACTTGACTACTAAAGGTAAAAGCTAGGCCACCTCAAGTTTTGGAATGATTATTCTTTGATAATTTTATTTTGTTCGTCAACTCAAGGATGGGTGTTGGGAAGATGGTGATCTGGTTGGAAAACCCGCATAGTATGAAGGTAGTTTCTCTTTTTCTACTGGTATGGATATTAATGGAAATTTGGGAATATTAAAGACACACATAGGAGACAATAGCCAACAATGCAATGAATCGCTCGCTATACGAGAAATAAAGACTTAAAATAATATCTTAAGACTTCAAAAAAAATATAGATGTAAATCATCCAAAAGGTGGTCAATTAGTTAATATATTCAGTAAACAATAATTGTATAATAGGTTGCATAATCTGTGAACAAGTAAACTAAAACCATGGATGAAAGAATAAGGATATGTACTTTGCACACAACACAGAATTTGCAGTCAAGGTCGCATTAAACACATACATGTTTGAGTAAGAAAAACAACCACCATCAACATATATTCAATAGGTAGACAAATTTACAATCTTGTAAGCAGGCCCAAACATTCTGATACTTCTCTTTTCCACCAAAAAATGAACCCTGAAAAGATACGAAAACTACATATTTATCATAGTTGTAAAGGCTTTCGTCCATCTAGAACTGAGGCTTCACTATGCGCTCATAGTTGTAAACAATTTATTAACTTAAAAATGACATTGTTGGAGGGCAGTGATGCATACTTTAAACTTAACTTAATTAAAAGGGACATGATTCATATCAAACACAAATGACCACTTATTATTCATTAACTTGAAATGTTTCAACTTAAATAACTGAAAATTGTTATTGATGGTAGACCATATTGATGCATAAGATGAATCACATTGAGCCTTTGATAGAAACTGATTCAGAGTGAAAGAGGTGAGTGAAGTTTCGAGCATTGGCATGCCTGCACATTGTTTGAGGCCACTGGAAATGATTGGATGTGTTGACATCTCCTTCTTGATCTATACCATGCTTTTCAATATCATAACTATTCTAGGAGATTAACATTCAAACGTATTTTATTCCTGAAATGAATCTGAGCTGTCGATTATTTTTGAAAATCTACGATCTGAGGGACCTTGATACCTTAGTGCCCTTGATAATTTTTTCTTAGTTTGATAGTTTTATATTTCCTCTAACCCTATTTAGCGATCGTGCCAATTCGGAACTTCAGGAGTTTTTGAATGTGCAGTGTGAAAATATCCTGGAGTGACTTTATCCTAGAGTCATTAACTCAAATTTACTATTAATTAGATCGTGATTACTTTAACCATCAAATTTAATGAATTCACGACTACGGAATTTTGACCCTTCGGTGATATTGGCCTAAGATGAGTTGAAAAACACCTAGAGTGGTAGGGTCTAGAGCGAGATGGAATCCTTATGTCACTTCGAGACTTTGGCGGTTCAACACTTTGACGTTCGAGAGTTTCTATACGTAAAGCATGGAAATATCCCAGAGTAGTATGGTCCGTAAGTGATGTGTATCAGAAGGAGAGTGACATGTGTCACTTGAAATTGAGCAAATGACGTGCCCCAAGGTGCCTGAAATGAATGCCATATGCCAATGCCAGATGGATGCCACATGTCAGCGCTAGATGGCTACCACATGTCTTCGTAGATGAGTGTCATGTACTTCGTCACTTCGAGCTTCAACAATTTTTAGATGTGTAAGGTGAAAATATCCTGGAGTGAATTTCTCCTAGATTCATTAAGTCACATTTATTGTTAATTATATCGCGATTACTTTAACCATTAAATTTAATGACTTCGGGACTTCGTAAGTTTGTCCCTTCGGTGATTTCGGCTTATAATGATTTGAAAAACTCCTGGAGTGGTAGGGCCCGAAGCAAGGTGGAAACCTGATGTCACTTTAGGACTTCAACGGTTCCACACTCCGACATTCAGGAGTTTCTAGATGTAAATCATGGAAATCTCTTGGAGTAGTATAGTCTCAAAGTGATGTGTCTCAGAAGGAGAGTGACACGTGTCACTCGAAATTGAAATGAATGCCATATGTCAACACTATATGGATGTCATGTGTCAGTGCCAAATTGATGCCACATGTATTTTTGGATGAGTGTCGTGTGCTTCAGTACTTCGAGCTTCGGGAGTTTTGGATTGTGAAGTATGAATATCTCTCAGAGTAGTACGGGCCCAGAGTGACGTGGCATCCTAATGTCACTTCGAGACTTCGACGGTTCGACACTTCGTCACCGTTGGTTTGATCGACAAGCTTGGATGTCCGAACGTCGAATTTCTGAAGTGAAGTTTCTTCGTTCTTTGTTTCTTAAACTGCTCGCGACTTAGAAACCCCAAATGCATGGGAGCTGTTGATATTAACTAACTATCAGATATTCATCGTTGAAAGTTAACCTATTGTTTTCTTATATTTCAAGCCCAAAATGGACTGCTCTGAAGGATACATTTTTTTTCATGGTTGTTCCATGTTCATACAATATACTTAATCGACCTACAGTAAGATCAATTAATGGAAAACAAGATGACAAGTAATTTGAACCAAATCACGACATGTGTTTAGCTTTCAGGAAAAAAAGAAAAACTATGTGCAAAGAATCAGTCAAGAAAGACAATAAGGAAAACCAAGTCATTGAACAAAAGGGAAACTAAATTGACCAAGCTTAAGAGGAAATATTTCTAGGAAGGTATGGAAAAGAGAGAGGGGGGGGACAAGGGTGCAAACTTAGGTATTAATAGGTAGAATAACATAATTCCATATAATAAAGGCCAATATTAATAAGGCCTAGCAATAAGGAGGAATACATAAAATGTAAGAAGACCTAATAGAATCTTCTGCTTCTAAAAGGATCTTCCCTAGATTGTTCTTTTGGATAGATAGATTTAGTATAAATAGGAATAGAGAGTATGAGAAATATTGTATTGGAGATTATTGTAATAGAGATCTTCTCTAGTGGAGGTTTCCCCCTCAAAGAGGAAAGTAAACATTGCTATCATTAATCACAGTGCTCATTGTGGTGTTATGCTGGTATTATTATGGTTATATCATTGTTTCTATGCCATTTCTATACTAAAATATTTTTGTTCTGCATATTATTTTATATTTGGAATATTACAAGTGATATCAAAGCACTTTCCTCAACCAAAATTTTTGGGTTAAATTTTTTCAGGGTAGAGACGAATTGTGGCATCTTAAATCTATAGATATCTATCGTTACATGCATAAACCCATGGTTGGGTAGTTATACACGCAGGAAATAAAAGAGGCACTTAAGCACACATCTGTTGGCCACCCTTGTAACCCATGTTGGCACCCCTTTTAGTGGTAGTGCATCAGAAAGAACCTATATACAGATTGGCCTAGATCTCTTGAATCCCTCCATAGATAAACCAATTGGTCACCTAACTTCTATAGTTCCATCGAGAGAAACACTTGGGAATATACTCTCTAGTAACTAGGTAGTCTATAGTACGACTAAGGGAATGATATATCTTGCTTTGTTGGTGCCCTCAGATATTGGGCCGAGTACTATTGTTGGTCCCCACACATATATTAGAGAGATATAGAACATGGACAACCCTTTTCTGTAGAAACCATGAATATCCTACCTCTGGGGACGAACACAAAAATATAACATACAAGATCTATTTATGTGCAAGTGTTCCTTCTACATTCTGCTTGCGAAATTAATACACATTTCTTCATGTTAATCATTTTTTCATTTGGTCACTGTAGTATTATTCAATCCAGAGTATGACTCCATGATATTTAGAAACAAAAAAGTGTAGCGGTCCCACTGACACACTTATTTGGTACCTATCCCACTGGGTTCATCTCTTCGCCCTGACTCCAATGATACCTATCATTTTTAACACAATTTTTTTTTGTGGACCCAACCCTTCTCCGACACCCTTATTTGGCCCATATACCATTGGATCCCCCTTTTATCCATGATCGTAGTGGTACCTATCATTTCACAACCTTCTTCTCACTAGTCCCACCCACCCCTACAGACCCCTTTTGTTTCCCCTATACCATTTTCTTGCCCATTTTTCCAAATGGCTACCACACGAGCCCAAGAACTCAATACCTTGATTACTGTAAACCAATAAGACATCAAGAATATTAATTCCAACCTTATCTCAATCAATTCATCTATTGAGATCCTCCAAGAACAATGTTCCTACATTAAATACCTCAAAGACCTCAAATCCACCTTTGAACACTTCATGGGCCATTCCTAGAAACCTTCCTCTTCTGAACAACCATATTATCAGGATGACCATGACTCTTCCCATTACCAAGTTCCTCATACTACCCACTTTTCTTGAGACCTCTGCCCTCTGACAATTGATGGGAACAAATTTGATGGTTCGGATCCCACAAGATGGGTCATCCAAATGGAACATTATTTGTCTTTGCATGGAATTAATGATGATTTAACCAAGCTTCATTATGGTGTCCTACATATGGATCATGAACAATGGAAATAGTGGAAATTGAAAAAAAATGCACGCCAATGGTATTTTGCGTCGACATAGTTTGTGGATGAACTTTATGACTGCTTTGACTCTGACACCCACAATTTAAGTCGTTTGACCAAGTTAAAGCAGTCTGGGATAGTGGAATACTTGATTTCTACATTTGAACACTTGGTTTTCATAACAAAGGGCATGTTATATGCTTTATTTAGGGAATTATTTATCAGTGACCTCAAAGATGAAATTCATTCCCATGTTCTCATGGCATTCCCCTAGACTTGGTTGGAAGATACCCAACGAGCCAAGGAAGAAAAAGAGACTGTATCCTCCCATACCTGCAAACCCTGCTTTCTTCCTCGCCCTAAACCTACCAATTATGCCCCTCCTGCAAGACCCCTCAAGATCCAGAAATTAACCAGGGCTCAATGGTTGAACATCAAATCAAGGGACTTTGTTATAATTGTGATGACAAATATTTTCCCAGGAGCAAGTGTAAGGAAAAAAATATTTTTATGGCTCTGACTGAGAATATTTCTAAAGAATATGTTGTTTTTCCTTCTGTGGAGGAATTACCACCACAATCTGATATGACCCCACCCTCTGATCCACCAGACATTGACCCTGTGATTTCACTTATTTCCCTCACTATATTATCTACTCCCTAGACTCTCAAATTAATATGTTACATCAAAAATAGGAAATTCATCATCCTTGTGGACAGTGGTAGCACCCATAATTTTATTCATCATTGCATTTCCCAATAAGTCAATTTTTACATCCATGTCATCAATAATTTTCAAAATGTCTGATTCCAAATTGGTCAGCATCACCTAAAATACCATATGTTTTCTATATACATGGGTGGTTGTGACATTGTTCTTGTCTCCAAATGGTTACACAATCTAGGCCCCATTCACATGGATTTTAAGGACTTAACCATGAAATTACAACAGGAGGGACAATAGTATAAGTTCCAAGGAAACATAGCAGGATCCCCTGAGATCATCAGTTCCCATCACATGGAAAAGATCCCCCAAAAAGGTCTATGGGAATTATATCCCAACTACACTCCATTCATGTTTTTGAGATACCTTTTGTGAATCCCAACCTCCAAACTATCCTTTCCCACCACCAAGTTGTTTTTACCACTCCCAAAGAACTTCCCCTTTCTCTTGTAGTTCATTATCATTCCACCCTTCTCATCCCAGGTATTCTTCCTCCCAATGTTCAACATTATCATCATCCCATTTCCCAGAAGAATGAAATTGATAAAATTGTTCATGAATTACTAGAAGATGGTGTTACCCATCCCAGTACTAGCCCCTATTATTCCCATGTAGTCATGGTACTCAAGAAATAAGGTACATGGCACATGTGTCCTGATTCTAGTTCCCTCAAAAAACTCACAATCAAAGAAAAATTAGCCATTCATGTCATTGATGACCTATTGGATGAATTGAGTGGTGCTCAGTACTTCACCAAACTGGATCTACGTTATGGATACCACCAGATCCATATGAAATATGAAGACATTACCAAAAATGCAATTCTCATTCATGAGGGTCATTATGAATTCCTCGTAATTCCCTTTGGATTATGTAATTCTCCTTCCACTCTCCAAAATCTTATGAATCATGTCTTCCATCCTTTTCTCCATCATTTTGTCTTAGTTTTCTTTGATTATATTCTCATCTATAGTAGAAATTGACCCTCCCATCTCTCCCATGTGAATCAAGTTCTCCATTCACTCTCTAAGAACCAAATTTTCCTCAAACAATCTAAATGTTCATTTTGTGCCTTAGAAGTGGAATACCTGGGTCATATTTTTGGCAAGGATGGTGTTCAAGTGGATCCTAAGAAAATTGAATATATGCAAGATTGGCATCGCCCTAAAACTATTAATAGCTTGCATTTTTTTTGGGTTTAACGAGATATTATAGGAATTTTGTTCATAATTATGGAAAAAATTCATCTCCTCTCACATATCTCCTTAAAAGGAACTCTTTCACTTGGACTTCAGTTGCGAATCATTCCTTCCAAGCCTTGAAAAATGTTATGTTCTCGACCCCTGTCATAGAACTTCCATACTTCACAAAGACATTCATATTGGAATGCGATGCTTCCGAGAAAGGAATTGGAGTTGTCCTCATGTAATATGGCAGGCCTTTGGCCTTCACTAGAAAAGAAAAATTATGAGTGGAATTTGGGAAAATCCATTTATGAAAAGGAAATTTTAGCTATTATGCATGTTGTGCATCTCTAGAATCCTTAATTTATTGGGTCATCGATTCCAAATAAAAAATGATCATAAGAGTCTCAAGTATTTTCTGGAACAACGAATTTTATCCCTGGTGCAACAAAAATGGGTGACCAAGCTATCTGGCTATGATTATGAGATCATTTACAAGAAGGGAAAGGAAAATGCAGTGGCCAATGCTCTTTCTCAGAAATATGAAGAAGACGGTTCCCTTTTCTCCCTCTCCTTCATTGTACCAAATTGGCTCCAATTTGTTTGTCAGGAATGGCTACAAGACCCCAAAATTTCTCACATGCTCCACCAATTGCAACACAATTCTTCAGTTTCTCCAGGGTACTCTTAGAAAAATGAAGAGCTTCACTACAAAGGCCATTTTTATTTATTCAATTGATCACATCTTGAATCTACAATGATTTCTGAACTTCATTCCTCACCCACAATTGAGCACTCAGGGTTTACCAAAACCTATGAAGGGTCAAATGCCTTTTTTTCTTTTTCTGGGATGGTATGAAACAAGACATCCACACCATTGTGGCTAAATGTCAGGTTTGTCAATGCAACAAGGGAGAAATTATCAAATCTCCAAGCACACTCCAACTGCATCTGATCCCCCTGCTATTTGGTGATATATTTCTATGGATTTCATTGTGGGCTTACCTAAATCGGGAAATAAGTCAGTCATCATGGTGGTCGTAGATCATATCTCTGAATATTCTCATTTTGTGCTCTTCAAAACCCATTTGCAACTGCCACAGTGGCTCAAATATTCATGGATAAAAACTTCAAGCTTCATGGCATGCCTAATTATATTTTCTCTGACATATACCCCACTTTCACCAACAATTTTTGGATAGAATTGTTCAAGATATAGGGCACCCAATTGCATCTTAGCACTACCTATCACCCCGAGACGAATGGACAGACTAAATTTTTCAACAAGTGTTTGGAAACATATTTTAGGTGTTTTGCATCTAAGAGGAAAAATTGATGGGCTCAATGGCTACCCCTATATGAATGGTGGTACAACACATCTTACCATACATCTACTCACATGACTCCTTTTGAAACAATCTATGGCGAAACGCCCCCATTGGTTCTCTCATATATGTCAGGTGTCTCGAAGGTTCAGTAGGTTGAAAAAAATATTACCGTCCAAGAGGCTATTCTTCATTCCCTCAAAGCAAATTTGGTCATGGATCAGAGTCACATGAAGAAACACGAAGATCAAGGTCGTTTTGAACGAATTTTTGTTGAATGGGACCAAGTTTTTCTTCTACTATAACATTATCAGTAAAATTCACTCAAAGTTGAACACTATCAGAAACTTGGGAAAAACTTTTATGGTCCTTATATAGTTCTCAAACATGTGGGATTGGTGGCCTATCAGTTATCTCTACCCAGTCAGTTGAAGTTTCATCTTATTTTTCATGTTTCCTTCTTAAAGAAGGTGATTGGAACTAAGTTTCAAACTCAAACTAGTCTCCCTGAGTTGGATGAAGAAGGTTCCATATGGTTGCAGCCACAAGCAGTCTTTGCCCAACGAGAACGTCATCTCTGTCAGCATGCCATTAAGGAATTTTTATTACAATGGAAAGATACAACTCCAGAATATGCCATCTGGGAATCGACCACCATTTTACAACAATTTCCTCATCTTAAGCCTTGAGGACAAGGTTTTTCTTCAAGTGGGAGGGAATGTTAGGGACCTAACCTCCCTAACCCCTCACATAGGTATACTATTATAATTCCATGTAATAAAGGCCAATATTAATAAGGCCTAACAATGAGGAATAATTCAAATGGAAGAATACATAATAGAAGCTTCTGATTCTAGAAGGATCTTCCTTAAACTGTTCTTTTGGATAGATACATTAAGTATAAATAAGAATAAAGGGTATGAGAAATATTTTCTTGGAGATTATTGTAATAGAGATATGCTCTGCTAGAGTTTTCCCCCTTAAAGAGGAAAGTGAACATTGCTATCATTAATCAAGGTTCTCTTTCTAGTGTTATTCTGGTATTATTCGGGTATTGTTATGGTTATATCATTGTTTCTCTGCCATTTGTATGCTAAACTATTTTTGTTCTGCATACTATTTTATATTTGAAATACTACACGTGCACAAATCATTTTGATCAAAGGATATTTATTACAGATGATGACATCATATTTTTCCCATACATATTTTGGAGTTCTGTTTGGTGTCACAAACTGTAAATGTAGAATTTACAGTTGCACGGAAACCATGGTATGCAACTATGATAGTCTTGTTTTTTAGAAGAAAAAAGGTTTTTTGTTGTTATTTTCAACCCAAAGCCTAATCAAAGGGATGGACAGAATATAGCCACTGTAAATGCAACAACCTAAGCAAGTTTACCATTCATAGGTAATTTGAGTAAGATGTTTACAATTTGACAAATATTGGGGTTTGAGGTCTTAAAAATGAAAATGTCATCTTCAAATAGGTACATGGATTTTTAGGGCATCCTATCATTTTCATGAAGCTTTTATCACCATCAGCCATCATCATCTATCATCCTAAGTTAAAAATAATGGACAGAGTAAAAAAAAGGGGGTTTTGTTGCGCAAGTTTGTTGTGTTTTTGTTGTAGGTTCTTGTTGTGCAACGAACTTGCTGTGCAACTATGACATAGCATTGAGGGAGCCTCCATATCGACAAGGACAGGTCAACAAGTGTGCCATCTCATATCAAGTGAATTCCAAGGTCAAAGAACATCAAGATATGGATTCAAATATGTCTTTTGTTTAGTTGTTTTGATGTAATTAATGATTCAAGTATGACTCCTTCCTTTCAGTTGTTAGTTCCGATTTTATTGATAGAATATCTTGTAACTATATCTTAACTTAGGTAGGAAGTTAAAATCGAATTAGGGAGGATATGAGATGTATTATATATATATATATATATATATATATATATATGTATATATATATATATGTAGGATCCTTCATAAACTCATGGTTGGTGAGTGAGTGAGAAAGTGTTATTGATTGCATATTGTAAGTTTTTCTGAGATTAATAAATTTTGAGACCAGAAGTACATGGAACTTGACATCAAACTTACATGTGATTGTCACTTTTTTATCCTTGTGATTTCTTTGTGTATGTGATCTCATTGTTGAATCTATTTATGTTCTATTTTTTCTTCTACATGTTAAGGTGAAATATGTGTACATGAATTCATCTGAAAATGATGCTATGTTGCATAAATTGTTATTTCTTTTTCTTCTAGAATAACCTTGGGATTCATCCTTGATATATTCCTTAAGGGATTAGTGTATTATTTCTGTTATTTATACTACAACTACATCTAATTGGTATAAAAAAGTTTCTATCTTTCCTCTGATAATCCATTTTCCAAACCACCAGTGTCGAAGAGTTTGTTAATCTTTGAGCTATGACTCCATTTCCCAATGGACTTTCCATATGCTTTGCCACCAACTCTATAAAACCTATTTTTTTCTAGAGATCTAGTCTTTGAGTTAAACCAAATCAATCCTTTCAGTGATTGATTTGAAAGAGAGAGCCCTCTCTAAGTTGGAAGGGCTCTCTTCCAGCCTCAAGTTGGTTTTTGGTTACCTTTGTGATTTGCTTCCTCAACCAAAAGTAATTTACAGAGTGATAACATGTTGATGCAGGAGCATCGCCCACATCAAGCGAGCCAGCGTGGAACAGAAGACAACTGGACTGCACCAGTACAAATTTCGAACACTTGATATTGTTGCACCAAACATTAATGTGTAGAGTTAATAAAGTGCACTATGTATATTGTAATGGACCTTGAGAGGATAACTCATGTCCTTAGGTAGCTGAGGCATTTAATAGACTTAATGTTGTTAGATAAGAAATGTAATTATATATTTGATAGTTTAGGAGTTCGAGAGGGAGAACGGGATATAGACACCCTCCTTTGTACATTGTAGAGGAGTGAAAAGCATTCAGAAGAGCAGAGCAGAAGCAGAGAACTATGTAGAGAACACCCATGTATAGACATTGAATTAATAGAGAAAGCTTTGATTCAATTCCATGGTTTTGTTATTCTCTGTGTATTGTTGATATTGTGCTCATTAGTATTTGCTTCCTATCATTCATTTTCTTTTATATGCCGTGTATGTGATTTCATGGTTGATTTGAAATCTGAGAGAAAGAGTGAATGAGTTTCAATTGTTTCTCTAAGTGAACCAGAGAATTCCTGCAAGGAGTGCAGTTGAATTTGTCTGCAAGGAGTGCGTGACTGCAGGGTTTTACTTAGAGAAAGCTTTTGTTTTCATTCATCTCAAAAGTTAATATTTGGCACTGGAGCCATGCAAGGCATGCATAGGCTAGATGAAGACTCAGAGTTGCAATTCTGAGCAAAGAGTTGAAGACTGCTGCTGCAGGAGTGTGCAGGGTCGAAATTTTCAAACACTTAGCATGTTTTGAAGGATATACGCAAGGAGTGTGTGCAAGAACTTATTCCTGAGGGAATTGAAGTCGTGAAGCTCAGGAGAGATAGGCCTTCAAAGTTGTTGAAGGACAGTGGAGCCAAGTTGTGTGAGCAGGTAGAACAGACGAGTCGTAGGTTGGCAACAAGTCCCGCAGAGAGACACTTCTTGTTTGAGGATTTCGTAAGGAGGAAAGTGGACGTGAAGTCCACAGTGCAGGCGGAAGAAGTTCGAAGTCCGAGAGAGTAGGGGCGTCGATCAGAATCACGGGGAGTGTGTCTCTATTCGTGGATCGGGCATATCGGCGTTTCGCGTGAAAGCGATTGGAAATTTGGCCGTGGAGATCGCGAGGTGTGAAGTTTCGAGGAATTTCGTAGATTGCGGGGACCACGAGAGTGGGGACGTGGCAGGTGATCTCGGGACATCGGTTCTCATAAATTGGAGGGTTAAGAGATTGGTCTCGCAAGTGGCGAGAACGTGAAAGAGCGATATCGTGAGATCGGTATCTCGGCGCATCACGCATCGGCGGTTGGAACCGTAAGTGTTGATCATCGCGAATCGCGAAGTCGCAATATAGAGAATCTCCGACAGAGGAGAGAGAAGGTGACATCGATTGACACATCTTGGGTCTTGGGGTCTGAGATCCCAAAGGATAGATAGAGAACTCACAAAGCAGCGAAGTTCTGATCCTTTGATAGATCAAAGAAGGGGGATTGAAGCGAAGTAAATTGTAGGTGCAGATTTCCCGATAGGGAAATAGAAGAGTCTTGATACTCTTCGGGCCGAGAGGAAAGAAGGTCCTGGAGGTAGCGAACGTACCAGTGAGGGTACGGCTACATCAATTGGTATCAGAGCGGGAATATCTTTGCTTTCTATAGCAGAGAAGAGGATTCATCATGCCCCCCCAGAAGGGAGAGGCAGTCACCAGATCCCGAAGACAAGGAGGTGCGAAGAAGAGGTAGGCCAGCAGGAAATCCAGAGATGGAGTGCCAAATGAGAGATCTCCGAGCAAGACTCAAGGAGATGGAGACAGTGCAGAGACGCAGAGTTGGTGCTGGGGATCTTAGCGATTCCAAAGTTGAAGAGGAAGTTGGACATGCAGAAGAAGTCACAGTAGAAGATGCATCGACCGAGCGATTGATCAAAGCCATCGCCAGAATGGGTGTGAAGGCAAAAATGGACATCCTAGTCTACGAGGGAAGTCTAGATGCAGAAGAGCTGTTGGACTGGATCTAAGCTCTTGACACCTACTTCGATTATGAGGAGATCGAAGAGGACAAGAAAGTCAGACATGCTATCACCCGGTTGAAGGGACATGCAGCATTGTGGTGGGACGAGCTACAGGAAGATAGACGTTCCAAGGGAAAATAGAAGATCAAGAGTTGGGACAGGATGATCGCGAAGATGAAAGCGAATTTCATCCCAAGGGATTATCAAATCACACTGTTCAGGCGAATGCAGAACCTAAGACAGAAGTTGATGATGGTGAAGGAATACACCGAAGAGTTTTACAGACTCAACATCAGAGTAGGTCATCGGGAGAGCGATGATGAGAAGCTGGCGAGATATCTGAATGGTTTGAGATATGACATTCAGGATGAGTTAATCATGGTAACCATCTAAACAACTGAGGATTCTTATCAGATGGCTCTGAAAGCCGAAGAGAAGCTAAGCCGCAAGCAAGGTCAGCGAGGGAGAGGCAGGAGTCAACCCAGAGGCAAGGTAGTTGCCCAAGACAAATACCAGAATCCCAAGGAGGAATGGCAGAAACCTCAGGGTAAGGTTGAGAGAGGTGGAACCTCACAGCGAGGACAGCCACAGGTTGAACAAAGAAGACAACAAAATGATCAGCGGGGCGATTATGCTGATGCAAACACTCTTCCTCATACTAGAGGTTGAGGTAGAGGAAGAGGTGGAGTAATCACATGTTTTACATGTGGAAAGAATGGGCACAAGTCATTTGAGTGTCCATAGAAAAAGAAAGCCAGAGGAGAAGCTCACATCACAGAAGCGCAGAGGCATGATGTCGAGAACGAAGATGCAGACAGTGGAAGATCGCTTGGGATGCATAAAGTTCTCTTAACACCCGAGAATGAGGTGGAGAACACAGCTCAGAGGAGTCGACTATTCAGGACAGCTTGCACAGCCAAGAACAGAAAGTGCAAGGTCATTGTGGACAACGGAAGAACAGACAATCTCGTTTCAACCGAGATGGTGGAAAAACTGGAGTTGGAGACGACCAATCACCCGAGTCCATACAAAGTATCATGGCTGTAGAAGGGACATCGGGTGAGTGTCACTAAACAGTGTTTAGTTGAATTCAAAATTGGGGGATATAATGATAAAATATTGTGTGATGTTATTCCCATGGATGTATGTCATTTATTGTTGGGTAGACCATGGCAATATGACCGAAATGTGGTTCATGATGGGAGGATGAACACATACACTTTAGAAAAGGATGGGAGAACACACAGGTTGCTTCCGATAAAGGATAAGGAAGTGAAACCAGAAGTAAGCAATACCATACTTCTCATGAGTGGGAAGGAACTTCTCAATGAGATGGAGAAGAAGGAAGATCCACAATTCTTTGTGGTTAGGAAACCGAGAATTGTCTTGACTAGCACAAGAGTGGATGACTTGCCAGATGAGATTCGGGAACTATTGGGAGAGTTCGCTGATATCATCGTGGACGAACTACCTCGTTCATTGCCACCGATGAGAAGTGTAAGTCATCACATAGATCTCATACCTGGAGCCAGTTTTCCAAATAAAGCCGTGTACAGGTTGACGCCGCAGGAAAATGAGGAGGTCAAAAGGCAGGTACAGGAGCTGCTGGATAAAGCACTAGTCAGGGAGAGCCTGAGTCCATGTGTTGTTCCGACAGTACTAAGTCCGAAGAAAGATGGAGGCTGGAGAATGTGTACAGACTCCAGAGCAATAAACAAGATAACCATCAGGTACAGATTTCCACTGCCGAGAATGGATGATCTGATGGATTGCCTGAGTGGGGAAAATTACTTTTCAAAGATTGATTTGAAGAGCGGATATCACTAGATTCGCATGAGAGAGGGTGATGAATGGAAGACAGCATTCAAGACAAACGAAGGTTTGTACGAATGGCTGGTCATGTCGTTTGGTTTGACAAACGCGCCAAGCACATTCATGAGATTGATGAATGAAGTCCTGCGAGAATTCATCGAGAAATTCGTTGTCGTATATCTGGACGACATATTGATCTTCAGTAAGACAAAGGCTGAACATTTGAAACATTTGGCCATTGTGATGAGGAAGCTACAGTAGGAGAAGTTGTTGATAAATATGAAGAAATATTCATTTATTCAGACATAGCTCATTTACTTGGGTTTTGTGATTTCGGCGAATGAATTGAAGATGGATCCGAGTAAAGTGGAAGTGATCAAGAATTGGCCATCACCCCGAAATGTTTTCGAGGTGAGAAGTTTTCATGGTTTAGCTAGTTTATATAGGAAGTTCATCAGGAATGTTAGTGGAATTAGCGCAGCAATGATGGACACCGTGAAAAAAAGAGATAAAGTATTTCATTGGACAGTCGAGGCTGAGAAGAGCTTCACTCTGTTGAAGCGGAAGATAACAGAGAAACCGATGTTGGTGTTGTCGGACTTCAGGAAGACATTTCAAGTGAAATGTGATGCAAGAGGATATGTCATAGGAGGGGTCTTAAGTCAGGAAGACAGGCCAGTGGCATATTTCAGTGAGAAGCTAGATGATGCAAAGCTGAAGTACTCCACATATGATAAAGAGTTTTATGCCATCATACATGCATTGAAGAAGTGGAGGCATTACTTGATACCTAAAGAATTTGTACTGTACAGTGACAATCATGCATTGCATTTTGTGAGTCAACAGGAGAAGTTGAACCAGAAGCATGCAAAATGGTTAGAGTACATGCAGAATTTCACATATGTGATCAAACATATTTCAGGAACTGCTAACAAAGTGGCTGATCCTTTGAGCAGGAAATGTTCGTTGCTGCAGGAATTCAGAGTCAAAACATTGGGTTTTGAGAACCTGAAAGATATGTAAGAAGGAGATGCAGATTTCGGGGAAGAATATGAAGCAACTGAGAATCTAGTTCTCAGGGATCGGATTCCTTGGATAGATTACATGATCCAGGATGGATTGTTGTTCCAAGGAAATCAACTATGTATTCTGAATTGCTCCATGAGGGAGAATTTAGTGAAGGAAAAGCATAGTGGCGGATTAGCAGGTCATTTTGGTCATGAAAAAACATTCGCAAAGTTGAGTGAATCATATTTTTGGCCGGGCATGCATAAAGATGTTAAGAGGTTCATTGACAGGTGCAGGATTTGTCAACATTCGAAGGGCCGAAAGTAGAATACAAGTTTTTACCAACCATTACCCATACCCGAGAGACCACGGGAGGCGATAAGAATGGATTTTGTATTGGGTTTGCCAAGGACGCAAAGAGGTGTTGATTCCATCTTTGTGGTGGTAGACAGGTTTTCGAAGATGGCACATTTTATTCCATGTCAGAAGACCAGCGATGTGACCCACATCGCAAACTTGTTTTTCAAAGAGGTTGTTAGACTTCATGGATTGCCGAGAAGCATAGTCTCGGACAGGGATACCAAATTCATAGGTCATTTTTGGAGGACGCTATGGAAGAAGCTAGGGACTAATTTGGTGTTTAGTTCTGCTTACCATACGCAGACAGATGGACAGACCGAGGTGGTCAACAGAAGTCTGGGGGGCTTACTGAGAAGCTTGGTGACAGAACACCACAGCAGCTGGGACAACGTATTGCCATAGGCAGAATTTGCGTACAATGATTCACTGAATCGGAGTACAGACAAAAGTCCATTTCAGATTGTGTATGGAACACAACCGAGGGGAGTTTCTGAACTCAGGGAGTCAGAGCATGGTGCGACTAGCAGTGCAAGCGCAGAAGAATTCGTTGAGGCAATGGAAGAACTTCACACGAAGGTGAAGCAGCGACTGCAGAAGTCCAATCAGGAGTATACGCACAGAGAAGATCAGCATCGGAGACAACTTTAGTTTGGAGTTGGTGATCCGGTTCTCGCACACTTAAGGAAAGAGAGGTTACCAAGGGGAACATATAACAAGCTCAAAATGAAGAAAATTGGGCCATGCAAAGTCCTGAAGAAATTCAGGGAGAATGATTATGAAATTGAGTTGCCGGATGGCATCGGGACATCTCCGATTTTTAATATTTCAGATTTATACCCATACAGGACTGGAGAAGAAGAGGCTGGAAATGAGGTACCAGTGGTCCAGTGGCAGAAGCAATTACCAGTCACAGATAAACCGCAAATGGAGTGCATACTAGACAAGCGAGTGGGAAAGAAGACCAGGAGAAAGCAATATTTTGAGTACCTAGTGAAATGGAAGAATCACCCAGCCGAAGATGCTAGCTGGGAAAATGAAGCAATGATATAGAAGCATGGAAAGA
Source organism: Picea engelmannii (assembly GCA_009831015.1). Classification (NCBI taxonomy): domain Eukaryota; kingdom Viridiplantae; phylum Streptophyta; class Pinopsida; order Pinales; family Pinaceae; genus Picea; species Picea engelmannii. The sequence continues at coordinate 320,238 of ML793354.1, read as the reverse complement.
CCGTGCGGGAGCTCATGGACAGGAGCCCATGAAATTTTTCAAGCCGAGGAGTATGATGCAGGAGCATCGCCCACATCAAGCGAGCCAGCGTGGAGCGGAAGACAGCTGGACTGCACCAGCACAAATTTTGAACACTTGATATTGTTGCACCAAACATTAATGTGTAGAGTTAATAAAGCGCACTATGTATATTGTAATGGACCTTGAGCAGATAGCTCACGTCCTTAGGTAGCTGAGGCATTTAATAGACTTAATGTTGTTAGATAGGAAGTTTAATTATAGATTTGATAGTTTAGGAGTTCGAGAGGGAGAACGGGATGTAGACACCCTCCTTTGTAAATTGTAGAGGAGTGAAAAGCATTCAGAAGAGCAGAGCAGAAGTAGAGAACTGTGTAGAGAACACCCATGTACAGACATTGAATTAATAGAGAAATCTTTGATTCAATTCCATGGTTGTGTTATTCTCTGTGTATTGTTGATATTATGCTCATTAGTATTTGCTTCCTATCATGCATTTGCTTTTATATGCCATGTATGTGATTTCATGGTTGATTTGAAATCTGAGAGAAAGAGTGAATGAGTTTCAATTATTTCTCTAAGTGAACCAGAGAATTCTTGCAAGGAGTACAGTTGAATTTGTCCGCAAGGAGTGCGTGACTGCAGGGTTTTACTTAGAGAAAGCTTTTGTTTTCATTCATCTCAAAAGTGCATATTTGGCACTGGAGCCATGCAAGGCGTGCGCAGGCTAGACGAAGACTCAGAGTTGCAATTCTGAGCAAAGAGTTGAAGACTGCTGCTGCAGGAGTGTGCAGGGTTGAAAGTTTCAAACACTTAGCGTGTTTTGAAGGGTTGCCGCAAGGAGTGTGTGCAAGAACTTCTTCCTGAGGGAATTGAAGTCGTGAAGCTCAGGAGAGATAGGCCTTCAAAGTTTTTGAAGGATAGCGGATCCAAGTTGCATGAGCAGGTGGAACAGACGAGTCGTAGGTTGGCAACAAGTCTCACGGAGAGACACTTCTTGTTCGATGATTTCGTAAGGAGGAAAGTGGACGTGAAGTCTACAGTGCAGGCAGAAGAAGTTCGAAGTCTAGGAGAGCAGGGGCATCAATCAGAATCATGGGGAGTGTGGCTCTATTCGTGGATCAGGCATATCGGTGTTTCGTGTCAAAGAGATTGGAAATTTGGCTGTGGAGATCGCGAGGTGCGAAGTTCCGAGGAATTTCGTAGATCGAGGGGACCACGAGAGTGGGGACGTGGCAGGTGATCTCGGGACGTCGGTTCTTAGAAATAGGAGGGTTAAGAGATTGGTCTCTCAAGTGGCAAGAACGCAAAAGAGAGAGATCGCGAGATCGACATCTCGGTGCATCGCGCATTGCCGGTTGGAACTGTAAGTGTTGATCATCACGAATCGCGAAGTCGCGATATAGAGAAGCTCCGACAGTGGAGAGAGAAGGAGACGTCGATTGACACATCTCGGGTCTCAGGGTCCAAGAGCCCAAAGGATAGATAGAGAACTTCCGAAGCAGCGAAGTTATGATCCTTCGATAGATCAAAGAAGGGGGATTGAAGCGAAGTAAACTGTGGGTGCATATTTCCCGATAGGGAAATAGAAGAGTCTTGATACTCTTCGGGCCGAGAGGAAAGAAGGTCCTGGAGGTAGCGAACGTACCAGTGAGGGTACGGCTACATCACATGTTCAATCCCGACTGTTGAATGTACCCCCCTAGAGGCTAAATACGAGTTATTAACCCTAGTAACCTTTATTAGGTATATACATAGGTGACTCTGGGGGGTTTCTCACCCTACCTAGTGGATATTTCGCATCACACTTTCAATACCCTTGGAGGTTTACCCCATGAATCAAGGTTTTATTGCAACGAGAAGAGTTGTTACATGGAGTTCGGGGTAACAGTTTCTCATATCTTCGTTAATGGCTTCACCTCACATCTCCAAAATATCATTACTTATTTTTTTCCCTATTAAAAATGAGTTGTTTTCTTTCTATTATATTGTAGGGACCTTGGTAGTGTGTTCTCTTTGATTTAGCAACCTTAGGTTGAGTCTTTGTCTATGGAAACATTTCCTGGGACTACCAACTAAGGAACCCCTTTTCACGAGGAACCTTTTGTTTTTCCTTGTTTTGGAAATGTTGGTCCTCCCAATATTTATACACTGAGTCTTCCTGGAATTCACCATAGGGTTACCGTTATGGTTTTTTCTCACTCCCATGATCCCAAATGATCCTAGTCATTTACATGTAATCCCTCCACCCTAATAACATCAACCTCATGTTAACTCTTTTCCTTCTTCTCTCATTGTGCCTTATTCTGTTTGTTCTTCTTCGCCTGGTGAAAGTCTTAATGATAATAACCAAAAGGTTGAGAAGAAGAAGAAAAGGAGGAGAAGAAGAATACAAATAAGAAAGGGGGAAATCAACCAACCATTGAGTGTTGATGATATATATAAGTCTACCAACACATGTCACAAGCTAAGATTCCATTTCAAGATTTGTAATGATGACCATCTTCTTAAGAATTGTTGTTGTATTCCAAAGTTTTTAGAAGTGTGGTCTCTGGGTTCTCAACAACCCATGTCTCTAGCCATTGCAGGTCATGATCATGACAACCCATCGACCAATAATCATCAAGTTTGGGGAAAAAAGGGTCAAGTCAAGATTCCTTTCTGGTTATGTGGAGAAATGCACCACACTTACATTTTCACAATTGTTGGAAGAAATTTGTAATTCCCAGCAACAACCTCCAGGTGCTTCCCATGAACCTTCTCCCAACCAACCATTGGTTGATGAAGTTGTAGGTTATATTCCATCCTCAATTGATCTCACCCTCTCCTTGGAGAGTGAATTTAATAAAGTGGTCGGTCCAATATAATCCTCGATTGATCCTACTCTTCCTTTGGAGAGTGAAGTGGGTACTACTCATGTTTTTCTGATCACTTCAGATTCCTCCGAACAAGTGAGAATTTCACCCATTTCAATGGAACCCCCTCCAAGTACTGAGGTCATTTCCTTTTATTGGAATATTCTGACAGAGCCTCACCTTCCTTCCTACCTTCCTTTCCAAATTATCATGCAGGTTTGTGATAAGATTATGGTACATAGCACTATTGTTGATGAATGTGCTTTTGTTAGCATTTTATCCTCAACGACTTGGAAATCTATGGGTTGTCCTCATATTGTGTTGGTGACCCATCATCTATGGGATTTTAATAGAATACCTAGTGAAACTTTAGGGATCCTTCCTCAGCTTCCCATCACCTTTGGAGGTAAAACTCTACGTATTGATGTTATGACAGTCCACAACCCCTTGCACTTTAATTTTCTCCTTGGGTAGGAGTATGTTTACGCAATGAATGTTGTTGTTTCCACACTCTTTAGAAAGATACATTTCCCTCACAATGGAAACATTGTGACCAATGACCAAATTTCATTTGTTGGTATTGATCTGACTCCCAAACATCTCACTCCCTTGAATGTTCCTTATATACAAGTGGTATACCACTCACCACAAGTTAATTATGTGGCATCATGTCCCATGTGTTAAACTCAAAATGAGAAGGATCCTCTCTTTGTATTATTTCCTTCTTTAGACTTATATTTGATAGTTGACATGGTGAACCACTTAATAGGGGATTTGGAGCTTTATCTTCACCTCATCACCCCTACTGAGTCCCTTTACATGTATTCCTTCCAGAGTTTTGTTCTTCCATCTAATGAATACCTATTGGAATCCATGGTAAAGGCTGTCGATAAAAGTTCCCATTTATGTTTCAAGCTCGTTAAAACATGAAAAAGAGTATTATGAACATAGTTCTCATTTATGTGTCAATATCGTTAAGAAATGAAACATATAGTCATGAGCATAGTTCATTGTTTGTGTCAAGATCATTAAAAAATGAAACAGACCCACATGAGCATAGTTAATTTTATGTGTCAATATCATGTTGACGCTTGAATCCATCGGGAATGAAATGGAAACCTCACGGGGATACAAATCCCCCTACATTTTTATAGAAGTGGTAATCCTCTTTGTTTTAAGATTTTTTTGGAACTCTAGATTTTTAGAATATAGGACTTTGCAGAAGTCTATCCTGATAATCAAAGAAACATAAAGGTTGCAAGAAAAGTTAAAAATAAATAAAATGTTTTTCTTTTTAAAGAGATTTCTTGAGAAACGACCTGGAACCACACACTTCATACACTTGAAAAATATAGACAAAATTTCCTCACAGCCATCATAGTTAAACTAAATATTTTTTATCACATTAAATAAAAGAAGATGGTATGCATGCATAAGAGAACTTTAATAGAGTAAAAACATGGAGAGCTCAAATAACTATAATTATAGATCAATCTCAAATACTTTATACTCAAAACTCAAAGTTACAAAGTACATTCAAAACTGATCCCGAAATAGTTCTCTTGGGATTTCTGATAAATATATAGTATATTACAAACCCTTGAAATTTAAATGTGTTTGTCCTCAGGACTGGGATTGGGGCTCCTATGGACCATAAAGAAAATATGAACAAGAATTAATTTGTATAAGGAGGATGGTGGGAAATGAAAGAGTAGCAAGACCTAGAAAGAAGACATGGAGAAGTTATCAGATTTTGATTAAACCTTTCTAGTCAAAGAAGTGAAGTAACTAGATGAAAAACTGATAAAGAAAGAAATATATGATCAGCATGAACTTACTATGATGGTATCTCTTCTCTTCACATGATTGTTTTTTTCCTTTTAATGTATTCATTGACAGTTATAGGAACCATATCAACTGTTTCTTTCCCTTCTTTGGTTAAATTGTCGATTTCCTTTCTGAACCAATCTTCAATATAAATTTTCATTGGTACGACATTTATTTCATGCTTGATTTTATTGTTGAATAATTCACCTTCCAAGTATCTTAAGTCAAGAGAAACACTATGTATTGCTTCCTCAATATCTTGATTTTTCACGGAATAATCAACTATCCAATTGTTTATTTCATCTTCATTATATTTGAGTATGCCATAAAAAATTTCAACTGACAACCATTTGAATATCTCAACTTGTTGCTTTGTTAGAAACATTGTGTCGAGAATTAATTTAGGGTATTGTACCATGTTATTACCTCTTGCTAGATCTATCTTTGTGAGTCTCTTGAACAATTCTTCTCTTTTTAGGTAAGTGTTGGCACTGGGAGCTCCAACATCTTGCAAAAAACTTGCGGTGAAAGGGAAATGGGGGAATGATCTTGGAGTTGTATAATTCTTTGGCTCACGACGTACTTCTCAATGCACCATGAAACAAGTTATTTGTAATCAAAGACTTCAGGAACACACCCTGTGTGAGCAATTCTGGATGCCCATATTATGCCTTATTCTGCAAGAGGAGATGAGTAATATGAATAAGATTCATACCACTGAAAGTTTTGGTCTTCACGACAAAACGTATTCAAAGTATCTCCGCATAAGTTTTCTCTAGCTATTGCTACCATTAGGTTGACAGGAGTATTTTTCAGCTAAATAATAACTTGAAATAAATCTTTTTGGAGAGATGACAATAATATAATCCTTTGGAAAATGGCGAACTAATGCAATTTAATGAATAATCTCCTTGATTCTTTCACCATTAACGACAATCTCTTTGAAGAATGCACAATTAGTTTTTAGCACTAAACAACATTCAATGCATATTGGAAAAAGCACGAGAATGGCGAGGATGGACGAGAGTAGTTTTGAATATGAAGTTTTTCACGAACCCACCAACCTGGGAACCCACAAACCCACGGTTATGGATGATAAAAAATAAGTTAAAGTGCAGAAAAGCGGTCAGTTGGACTTGCATGTAGGAGAAATAAAATGATTTTAGGGACTCAAGACCTGCGACAAGTATGATGATTAAAATGAGGATCATCGAATTTTGGGTGCAAAGTGGAGATCGTGAAATTTGGAGGATGAAATCTCGACTCCACGAACCTACGAAGTTAAAAAAATGCTAAGTATAGTGTAGCAGTGGACTTATGACATGGGACAGTGGATGGAGATGAAGGTCTTCCAACCTACCAACCTGCTAACCCTATGAGGATATGAAATATTTAGTATTCTAGATACAAAATAGTATGAAGAACATAAATAATTAGCTAGAAATGGAAGAGAAAAAATGATATAACCAGAACAATACCACTATAATACCAGAATAATACTAAAATAACACTACAAAGAGAACTTTGATGACTGAGATAAATTTTCACTTTCCTCTTCGAGAGGGAAACCTCCAATAGATCAGAGCTCTATTACAATAATATCCAAGACAATATTTCTCATGCCCTCTACTTCTATTTATACTAAATCTACCTATCCAAAAGAACAATCTAGAGAAAGATTCTTCTAGAAGTGAAAGCTTTTATTAGGTCTTTTTACATTTGACTTGTTCTTCCTTATTGTTAGGCCTTATTAATATTGGCATTTATTACATGGAATTATATTATTCTACTTACATAAGGGGTTAGGGAGGTTATGTCCCTAACATGCCTTCCCTCTTGAAGAACAACCTTTTCCTCAAGGCTTCAGATGAGGGAATTGTTGTAGAATGGTGGCCATCTCCCAGGTGGCATCTTCTAGAGGGGTATATTTACATTGGAATAACACTTCCTAGATGGCGTTGACGGAGACGATGTTCTCTCTGGGCCAAGACTTATTCTGGATGAAACCACATGGAAATTTATTCATCCAACTCAAGGAGAATAGTTTGAGTTTGGAACTTAGTTCCAATTACCTTATTTAAGCATGAAACATGAAAAACAAGATGGACTAGGTAGATATAACTTATAGGAGACCGTTCCCACCCACTTGATCAATGTATAAGGACCATAAAATTTGGGCACAATTTTATAACAATGGTGATATTTGAGTGAAGTCTTCTTATAATGTTGTAGTCGAAGAATACCTGGTCCCCTTCAACAAAATGGTGTTTGGAACGACCTTGATCTACTTTTTGCTTCATGTGATTATGATCCATGACCAAATTTTCTTTGAGGGAAAGAAGAATATCCTCTTGGACTGTAAGATTTGTGTCAACCTCGTGAACCTTTTGTTGATACTGAGAGGGGGGTGAATCAGTATCAAGTACAATTTAAAACCTTTTTCAAATTATACTTAAACAATTCAACTATATCCAATGAGAAATGAACAATAGTATAAGAGTTACACCAATACACCACAATACACCATGCAC
>ML793354.1:257025-296660 GCA_009831015.1 Picea engelmannii | reverse complement strand
GAAACAACATGATGTATACTATCCATTCATGGGTTTTGTATATGCATGTGCATTTTCCTTCATGTCCAAATACCTTTATCAATCTTGCGGTCCAAAACCCATGACTAGGGTTGACATCAATGACAACAACCAATCTTCCAACACCTTTCAAACCCCTAGAATATAGGAGAGAACTGATTGAGGATTTTGGACATAGACTGCTTCAAAATGAGTCATATGAGTAGTTGTATGGTAAGAGTTGTTGTACCACCATTCATCTAGGGGTAACCATTGATCCGACCTATTTTTCCGCTCAGATGAAAAACACCTCAAATGTGTTTCAAAACACTTGTTGACAACTTCAATTTGGCCATCCATCTAGGGGTGATAGGTAGTGCTAAGATGCAATTGGGTGCTCTATAGCTTGAAGAATTCTTGCCAAAAATTGCTGGTGAAATTGGGGTCTCTGTCAGAGACAACATAATTACCATGCCATAAAAATTGAATATATTATCCATGAATATTTGCACCACTATGGTGGCTATGAATGGGTGATGAAGAGAACAAAAATGAGCATATTTGGAGAGACGATCAATGACCACCATGATGACTGATTTATTTTCCGGTTTAGGTAAGCCTACAATGAATTCCATAGAAATATATCTCCAAATAGCAGGGGGAATGGGAAGCGGTTGGAGTGTGTCTGGATCCTTGACAATTTCTCCCTTGTTGCATTGACAAACCTTTCATTCAGACACAAAGTTGTAGACATATTGTTTGGTACCCTCCCAGAAAAAAGAATGTTTGACCTGTTCATAGGTTTTGGTAAATCCCAAATGTTTGGCTCTGGGTGAGGCATGAAGTTCAGAAAGCACCATGGATTTAAGTTCGGATTTCTTGCATAAGTACAAATTACCTTTGTAGTTAATCTCTTCATTATTCCAAGAGTACCCTGGAGAAACTGAAGAATTGTGTTTCAATTGGTGGAGCAGGTTAGAAATTTTTGGGTCTTGCAACCATTCCTGATGAACAACTTGGAGCTAATATGGTACAATCAAGGAGAGGGAGAAAAGGGACCCTTCGTCTTCATATTTATTGGAAAGAGCATCAACCACTACATTTTCCTTTCCCTTCTTGTAAATCATCTCATAATCATAGCCAAATAGCTTGGTCACCCATTTTTGTTGTTTCGGGGATGAAATTCATTGTTCCAGGAAATACTTGAGACTCTGATCATCAATTTTGATTTGGAATTGTTGACCCCATAAATAAAGATGCCAAATATCCACAACATGCAGAATAGCTAACATTTCCTTTTCATAAGTGGATTGGCCCAAATGTCGCTCTAAAAGTTGTTTTCTAGTGAAGGCCAAGGGCCTGTCATCTTGCATGACGATGGACCCAATTCATTTCCTGGAAGCATCACATTCCAATACAAATGTCTTTGTGAATTCTAGGAGTGCAATGATAGGGGTCGAGCACATAACATAGTTTAAGGCTTGGAAGGCATGATTTGTAGTTGAATTCCAAGTGAAGGCATTATTTTTAAGAAGGGAAGTGAGAGGATATGCAATATTTTCATAATTCCAAACAAACTTCCTATAATAGCCCGTTAAACCCAGAAAACAACACAAGATATTAATAGTGTTAGGGAGAGGCCAATCTTGCATAGATTCAATTTTCTTAGGATCTACTCAGACACCATCCTTGCCAACAATATGAGCCAGGTATTCCACTTCTGAGGCACTAAAGGCACATTTATATTGTTTGAGGAAAATTTGGTGCTTAGAGAGTAGATGGAGAACTTAATTCACATGGGAGAGATGGGATGACCAAGTTTTACTATAGATGAGAATATCATCAAAGAAAAATAAGACAAAATGATGAAGAAAAGGATAAAAGAAATGATTCATAAGACTTTGGAAAGTGGAAGGAGCATTACACAATACAAAGGGCATTACCAAGAATTCATAATGACCCTCATGAATGCAAAATGTAGTCTTTGGAATGTATTCTTCTTTCATATGGATATGGTGGTAGCCGGAACATAGATCCAATTTGGTGAAGTACTCAACACCACTCAATTCATCCAAGAGGTTATCAATGACAAGAATGGGGTATTTGTATTTGAATGTGAGTTTGTTGAGAGCGAGGAAATAAGGACACATGTGCCAAGTACCTTATTTCTTGAGTACCATGACCACAGGAGAAGAATAGGGGCCAGTATTGGGACAAATAACACTGACTTCTAGTAATTCATGAACAATTTTCTCAATTTCATTCTTTTGGGAAAAGGGATGACGATAAGGAAGAACATTGGGAGGAATAATACCTTGGATGAGAGGGATGGAATGATCATGGATGCCACGGGAAGGGGGAAGTGCTTTGGGGGTTGTAAAAACAACTTGGTGGCACGAGAGGATAGATTGGAGGTCGGGATCCACTGAAGGTGACTCAACAACATGAATGGAGTGGAGTTGGTATACAATCCCTGAATGACCTTTTTGAGGAGATTTTCCATGCAATGGGAAATGATGATCTACGGGGATCCTGCTATGATGCCTTGAACTTATATTGTTGTCCCTCCTATTGGAATTGCATGGCTATGTCCTTAAAATCCATGAGAATTCGACCTAGAGTGTGTAACCATTCGACACCAAGAATAATGTCACAACCACCCATGTCTATAGAAAACATATGCTATTTCAGGTGATACTAGCCAATTTGGAGTCTCACATTTTCACATCACCCCCCACATTTCATGGAACCACCATTGGCAATCATGATTTGAAAATTATTGATGGTACAGATGTAAAAATTGACTTCTTTGGCAATGTGGCGAGGAATAAATTTATGGGTGCTACCACTTTCCACAAGGATGATGACTTTTTGATTTTTTATGTAACCAATTAACTTGAGAGTATGGGGCGTAGAGAATCCAGTGAGGGAATTAAGTGAAATCATTGGGTTGACTTAGGGTTGGTCAGAGGGTAGGGTGAGGTCAGATGGTGGTGGTAGTTCCTCCACTGGAGGAAAAACTACATCTTCGTCAAAAATATCCCCAGTCACATCCATAAAACGATTTTTTTCCTTACACTTGTGCCTGGGAAAACATTTGTCATCAAAATTATAAAAAAGACCCTTGAGTTGAAGTTCATCCATTTCATCCCCGGTTAATTTATGGATCTTGAGGGGAGTTGCAGGAGGATAAAAATTAGTGGGTTTAGGGCGAGGAGGAAAGGAGGGTTTGTGGTTCTGGGAGGAGACAATATGTTGGGCTTCCTTGGCTCATTGAGTATATTCCAACCAAGTCTGGGAGAATTCCATGAGAACATGGGCACGAATTTCATATTTGAGGCCACTGATAAATCATTCCCAAAAAAAATCATCATACATGCCCTTCATTCTGAAATCCAAGTGCTCAAATGTAGCAGTAAAGTCTTCCATTGTCCCAAACTTCTTTAACTTGGTAAAACAACCTAAATGGTGGGTGTCAGAGTCAAATAGGTCATAAATTTCAGCCACAAACTGTGTCCAAGAAACATACCCTTGGCATGCCTTCTTTCTCCATTGCCACCATTTCCATGGTTCCAGATCCAGATATAGGACAACATAACAAAGCTTGGCTAAATCATTAGTATTCCCATGCAAAGAAAAATAATGTTCCATTTGGGTGACCCAGCCTATGGGATATGATCCATCAAATTTCTTCACCTCAATTATGGGTAGGCAAAGGTCTCGAGAAAAGTGATTAGTATGAGGACCTTGGTAATGAGAAGAGTCATGGTCATCCTGGTAAGATGGTTGTTCAGAAGAGGAAGGGTTCTGGAAATGTCCCATGAAGTGTTCAAAGGTGGATTTGGCCTTTGAGGTCTTCGATGTGGGAACATTTGTACTTCAGGATATTAAGAGACAAATTGATTGAGCTAATGTAGGTAGTGATATTCTTGATGTATTCCTTACTCTAGTGGTTGTCACCAATCAAGAAATTGATTTCTTTGGCTCTTGTGGTATCCATTTGGAAAAAAAGGGCAGGTAATTAGTACAAGGGAAACAAAAGGGATATAGAGGGTTGGGTGGGACCACTGAGAAGAAGGGTGTCAAATTATAGGTACCATTGGGATTAGGGAAAAAAGGGAGATCCAATGGGATAGGGGCCAAATAAGGGTGTTGGAGAAGGGACGGGTACACAAACAAATTATGGTAAAAAGTGATAGGTATCACTAGGATCAGGGAAAAGAGAGGAACCCAGTGGAATAGGTCCCAAATAAGTGTGCGTCTTGAACACTATTTGTTTACTCTGGAATGAAGAATAATGCAATGATGAAATGCCCAAATTATTAATTGGAAGAAATGTGTAGTAATTTCACAACCCGAATGCAAAAGACACGGTTTCATGGAAATAGATCTTATTTGTTCTATTTTTTTTTCCGCCAGAAGGGTTAGGGTATTCAAGGATTCTACAGACAAGGATTTTCTCTATGCTATAGCTCTTTGATATAAGTTTGGGGTCCAACAATAATACTCGACCCAATATCTCAGAGCACCAACTAAGGAGGCTAAACCGTGCCCTTAGTTGTACTACTCGACTACGCAGGTACTAGAGATTATCTTCTCGAGTGTTGTTCAGGGTGGCACTATACCAGTTGGGCGACCAATCAATTTATCTATGGAGGGCTTCATGACATCTAGGTCGATCCGTATACAAGTGTTTTCTTATGGGTTGCCACTCAAAGGGGTACCAACAGGTTACAAGGGTGGTCAACAGATGTGCGCTTAAGTACTACTTGCATTTATTATGTGTATGAATCCCCGACCGCGGGTTTATGCATGTAACGACAGATCTTTGTAGCTTTAAGACATTGAAATACGTCTCTACCCTGAAAAAAAATTAACCCACAATTTTATGCCGAGGATAGTGCTCTGATACCACTTGTAGTATTCCAGATATAAATTAGTATGAATAACATAAATAATTAGCTATAAATGGCATAGAAACAATGCTATAACCAGAACAATACCACAATAATACCAGAATAATACCAGAATGACACCAGAAAAGAGCACTTTGATTACTGAGAGAAATATTCACTTGCCTCTTCAAGGGGGAAACCTCCAGCAAAGTAGAGCTCTATTAAAATAATATCCAAAACAATATTTCTCAAACCCTACACTTCTATTTATACTATATCTATCTATCCAAAAGAACAATCTAGAGGAAGATCCTTCTAGAAGCAGAAGCTTCTATTAGGTCTTCTTACATTTTACTTACTCTTCCTTATTTATAGGCCTTATTAATATTAACCTTTATTACATGGAATTATATTATTTTACCTATGTTAGAGGTTAGGGAGGTTAGTTCCCTAACAAAGGAAGAGTCCCAAAAATGTTTAAGTGTAGAGACTAGTGGAGCATATGGAGAAGAGTGGTGAAAAGAGGAAAATGGTTAAGTGTGGAGATGGAAGGTGAGGGAGATAAGTGATGAGAGTACTTCACAATTCAAAAATGGAGAGGAGAACATGATACTTCGAAAAATTCTTCATAATTTCTCCTTCAAACCTTTAGAACAAATCTTGAATAACTTAGGCACGCAGAAACAAATTTCTGATCCAAAAAGTGCATGAAGAAGCTCAGACTGACGGCTCAAGAGTGAACTTATAAGAGTTGAAAAAATTTCTTCTTTTTATATCAAGGATTTTATGAATCCAAGAATGGAAAAATATAGATGATAAAATTTTGGTTAACATCTCATTATAAAATGAAACAAATACCCATGAGCATAGTTCACTTTGTGTGTCAAGCTCATTTAAAAATGAAATAGATAACTACGAGCATAGTTATTTTTTGGTTTCAATCTTAAAAAACAAAATATACCCCCCTCCAATTAAGTTGATTCTTCCAATAGATCTCATACCTAAACCTTCATTTCATCCATCTGTGTCATTTGATCCTCTTTGTTCCTCCCTCTCTAGTGAACCTATTCCTATTGGTAGGCATGAGTCATTTCGAGTGAAAAACAAGAGTCAGTGGATGAAACGAAGCTTAGGGGGCATGTCTCTAGCCTTTGGACATCATACTGGAGTTAATCCGCTAGCTTTTGTCTATCATGTTGGGGGGAAATTACCAACCTATGGACATCATGTTGGGAATAAAACCCGCTAATGGGCATCACTTGAGCATAGTTTCATTCTCTTTTTCAAGATCGTGTAAAAATGAAACCATCCCCGAGCACAGTTTTATCCTTTGTTTTAAGCTCATGTAAAAATGAAACCAACCTCGAGAAGAATTTTATTCTCTGTTTCAAGCTCATGTAAAAATGAAACTGACCCTGAGCATAGTTTTATTCTCTGTTTCAAGCTCGTGTAAAAATGAAATTGATCCCGAGAAAAATTGTATTCTATGTTTCAATCTCGTGTAAAAATGATACTCACTCTGATCACAGTATCATTTCTATGTCAAGCTCATTAAAAAATGAAGTAGACAACCGAGCATATTTTTATCACTTTTTCAGTCTCATAAAAACTATATGAAAAAGGAACTCTTTGGGGTCTCCTTTAATCTCTTTTCAGACTCCCTAAACATGAAAATATTTTTGAGTGAGATTGTTTCCTTTCACACTTGTTAAAATTTTTGAAAGTTCATCTATTCGGTATAAGTTTAACCCTTTTTAGGATTGGATTGACTAATTATGAAAAAGGAACACTTTAGTCTACCTAGACTACAAGAGTTATCCCTTGTATTGCTTTACACTTTTTTGTTCTTGGGGGACTAAATTTATGAAAAAATAAAACCCTTAGAGTCATATTTAATATCTTTTCAGACTCTCTAAACATGAAAATACCACCGATATTTCCTTCTTTGGTATTGTAAATTTATGCATTGAAGGACCCATATCTGACCAACTCCCTCCTACTTTAGGTTCATTAAACATGTGATGAGGGACTTATCGAAGATGAGATATACCAAGAATTTGTTATCCTCAATCTCATTAAAAAAAATAGGTACTCTTCGTTCATGATGGGGGGGAAATTTAGGGAAGTGGGTCAATTTTTGGAAAGTGTTATGGAAGTTGTATTGTTCTCTCCCTTGAACTTGCCACATCTTTGTGTCTCATCTTACAGTTGGGTAATATGCTTGTCTCTAAGTCATACCAATCCTATGAGTCTTCATACTCCTTCGACTCACTTGAAGAGTGCCCTAGTGATCGTTGCACTATGCTTTGGTCTATCTCTCAGTTGATTCAATTCTTCCAAGTCATTTTTTGTTCCACATAATGTTCAAGGGAAGTTTCACTTCAAACCAACCACTATGTAGTATTACCAACTTTCATCCTCATGTCAGTCCATACTCATTTGATCTATCATATTACATCATTTTATTGTGTCATTTTCATGTCGATGATGGGGGAAACATCATGGCCATCCTTTGACGATTTTGTTCCTGTCAACTTCAACACATTTTCCAGGAATTAGACTTAGAAACTAGTTTGTACCTTAGAACCTATATGCCTCAATGGAAGGTCTCTTCACTTTCAATAGTAGGTTTACATAATTGGCCTCTGATCGAATGATTCCATGAATGTTCGACTTGAGATCATTTATTCACATTCATTGTAATGTACTAGAGTACCTTGGGAGTCATTGTCATCATTGGTTATTTCCATAGGATTTTTATCATTGTTTTGTTGTCTCCCTTGAACATGGCACTTGTTTTTGTCTTGTCTTATAGTTGGTTAATCTGCTTGTCTCTGATTCATGCCAATCCTATGAGTCTTCATACTCCTTTGGTTCACCCAAAGAGTTCCCCAGTGATCGTTGCACTATGTTTTGGTCTATCTCTCAGTCGATTCAATGCTTCCAAGTCATTTGTTTTGCCTCACAATGTTCAAGGGAAGTTTCACTTCAAATCAACCACTCTATAGTATTACCAAATTTCATCCTTGTGTCAGTTCATACTCATTTGATATATCATATTACATCCCTTTCTTGTGTCAATTTCATTTCGATGATGGGGGGGGGGGGAATCATGATCCTCCTTTGATGAGTTTATTCTTGTCCACTTCAACACATTATCTAGGAATTAGAATTAGAAACTAGTTATTACCTTAGAACCTGTATGCCTCAATGGAAGGTATCTTTGATTTCTATAGTAGGTTTACATCATTAGCCTCTGATCGAATGATTCCATGAATGTTCAACTTCAGATCATTTATTCACATTTGTTGGAATGTACTAGAGTACCTTGGGAGTCATTGTCATCATTGGTTATTTCCATAGGATTTTCATCATTGTTTTTTTGTCTCCCTTGAACATGGAACCTATTTGTGTCTTGTCTTATAGTTGGGTAATATACTTGTCTATGACTCATACCAATACTATGAGTCTTCATACTCCTTTGTCTCACCCAAAGAGTGTCTCGATGATCGTTGCACTATGTTTTGGTCTATCTCTTAGTCAAGTCAATGCTTCCAATTCATTTGTTGTGCCTCACAATGTTCAAGGGAGGTTTCACTTCAAACCAGCCACTGTACAGTGTTACCATCTTTCATCCTCATGTCAGTCCATACTCATTTGATCTATCATATTACATCAATTTATTGTGTCATTTCCATGTCTATGATGGGGGGAACATCATGGCCCTCCTTTGACGAGTCTATTCCTGTCAATTTCAACACATTATCCAAGAATTAGAATTAGAAAATAGTTAGTACCTTAGAACCTTTATGCCTCAATGGAAGGTATCTTCTCTTTCAAAAGTAGGTTTACATCATTGGCTTCTAATCAAATGATTCGACGAATATTAGACTTTATATCATTTATTCACATTCGCTGGAATTTACTAGAGTACCTTGGGATTCATTGTCATCATTTCTTATTTCCCTCGCACTTGTTAACGACATACATCTGTAATGACCCCTCTGTTACGACATCAAATAAGTGAGTACAGTAGAGGTAATTTTTTTTTAACATTAAGACAATTACTACACAGTATTAACATACTTCAATAACACACATTCTATTATCATAATAATCACATCATGACAACAATCAAAATTTATCATCACTTACAACCAATAAAATAATTTCATCGCTAGCGATAACAAGATGTCTACTTGCCCAACCTACCTGCAAGGTTAGGAACTCCAAGAAACATAATCAACACTCAAGTCTAGGATTCATCCAATTGATTTTGACCATTTAAGGTCTCGGGACTATCAACTGTTATGAAGAACAAGGAGATATATAATTCCATTAACCACAATCATACTCCAAATATTTGTGACTAAATCAACAACAATACCCTTCATAAATTCTTTAAATACAAAGTATAATCTACTATGATTTAACAATCATTAATGAAAATTTCTCGTGAACTAATCAAGGGAATTTTATAACACTTATCATGAATCATAACAAGAATTTCCACTTATCATGCATGCACTAAAATCCACTCATAAGTTTTCTAAATAGAAGGTACTACACTTTTCAAAATCCTATTGGAAAATAATCAATTTTGTTCAAGTTAAAACTCACAAATATCATTTAATTCAAGACTCTAAAAACAAGAGTCAACACCAATTCTTATTTGTACAGGTTGAGTCGTGATTCCAAAATGATAATAAAATTTAAGTGTCCCAAAAATAGTTTCAACACCCATAAATCTTATGGCGAATAAGGGGGTTAATCGAATTTCAACTAACACATAGAAATCTCAATGGTCTCAACATAGACTAGAAAATTTTACAGTGGATCAAATCTTAAAAATTAAAAAATAACACATTTTACAGCGACCAAATTATATAGTGATTAATAATTTTAAACACAGTGGCTACGATTTGATTTGACAACAAATCAAGAATTTTCTCATTATAGGAGTTGCAAATAGATTTGGAGCAAATCAAATAATGTTCTAATGATAGGAGCTACAAATAGATTTGGAAGCGATTCAATATTTTTTTCAATTACAAGAGCTGGAATATGATTTGGGAGTGAATCAAATAATTTCTATTGACATGAGCTACAAATAGATTTGGAAATGATTCAATATTTTTTCAATTACAGGAGCTGCAATATGACTTGGCAGCGAATCAAATAATTTCTAATGGCAGGAGCTACAAATATATTTGGCAGCGATTCAATATTTTTTCAATTACAGGAGCTGCAATATGATTTGGTAGAAAATAAAATAATTTCTACCGACACGAGCTACAAATAGATTTGGCATCGATTCAATCCTATTTCAATTCCATGATTTGACAATTAAAAGGGCAGATACAATAAGTCTTAGTTCCATAATTACAAATATTTCAATAGGCATTATCACCTAATAAAATTTAAATTGTCAATTACTTATTATAATGATCATAAGGGTTAAGTATGATATTTCATTTTCATTATAGAGACCCAAAGAGTTCAAATCAAGGTTTTGTTTCAATTTAGACCACAATGAATTTATCACAATACATTTGACAAAGGTAAATCCCAAAACATAGGTTAAAACTTAATTTCTTCTATACAACAAATGGTAATAACTCAACAAAAATCAATTCCTCGGATTGGTATAATAGACAACGACCCTATCCATTCTCTCAATCACCGAATTTCTCATAATTTAAATATCCATACAGTTTCCTATAATCAGAAATTAGGATTTGATTGGGAGGCTATCAGGTAAGTCGCCAAATAGGTTAAGTATCTAATTGGAGACATTCAATAAATTCTGAAGTCAAGTGATATTTTAACGTGCAATGAACAATTAAACTCCAAAATTATGGGTTGGAAATGAGTTGACAACAACCCGAACTCAGAAAAGGGTTAGAATATCAATTGAGTGATACCAAGAAGCATAGTTATGGTGTCGCTTAAACATACACTAATAGTTTAAGTCTTAGTTACTACGAAAGGATAACTACCAGTGTGCTTTACTCAAGGGGGTCTTGTTAGGGACACAATGATCACACCCAAAAAATTCTACTGTAACTCTTTACAAGGTTTAAAAATCACATTTGAAATACCAATAGTTGGGCAACGCTATTCAAGTCAGTGAATAGGGTCTGCAAATAAATGACAGTGACTCAAAATTAAAAAGCGTTTCCCAAAAGTAAAACTCTTCAATGCTCTAGAAATTCAATCCAGATCTTCAATTAAAAGGGTAGTGGTCATGGTAAAGCTTCTGGGATTCAATTTTAAAAATAAAAACAACGATTAATTGAAGTGTTCCAAAATGCAAACAAAGAAGAAACGATTTAAAAATAGATCTCCCAATTTATGTAACAAGTTTGCAGATATCATATTGAAGTAAGGAAGTTCAAAAAAGTAAATTCCAAGTGCACATTCAACTGAATTCTGATCACAGAGAAACAATTTAAAGAAAATCTCGGGAATTGAAAATTCGGGTTGTAAAATGATTGACAATGCAATTAAACAATTAAGGAAAAAATTCACTTGGAAAAATTACAACAATCAACCTCAACATCAAAGTCTATAAAAATTTGACAGTAAAATAAATCGGATTTATGGGTTGTATATTAATTGGACATCATTCAAATGAGACTCTATAGCGTGATACTGTCATTTAATTTGGCAGTGATATACAGATTTTAATTTCGGGAAGAAAAAAAAAATGGTGATTAAAAAAAATGATTTTCATACTCATAATTTACAATAAAATATAATTATTTTCTTCGAAAATGTAAATTTCTTGAAGACATCCATATAAATTCAGATTTCAAGAGCTGTATTTTAAATTGACAGCGACAACTTAACATCTGAATTTTTTTTTATAACATAAAATGGAAGTGAACAAACTTAATCTTAATTACAAATCACTCTCTTTACAAATTACAAAGTCAAATTACAATACCGGAACCGTTGAAGATGGGGAATTGATGAAGTCTGTCAATGCCTTGTGTTCCTTCTTCATCCTACTCCCTAATCACTGATACTTCACACATACCTACCAGTCAATGCTAGGGGTACTCTTCTTCCCCCCTAGCCCCCCAAGCTGCAAATGGGACACACACAAGAAACCAACAAGCAATAGCTCCAAGGCTTTCCTCTCAAGGTAGAGCTTCCACTCTTTCTACAATATTGGTATCCCAACTCTCACAAGTAAAACAAAGTCAAAACCATTTTGGAAGCATAACTTTACCAAGAATAAGTGTGATCCATTTACCTTCTAAACCATTTGTTTTATATAAATATTCCAAATGACACATGTCCTCATGCACAATTAATTATATTTTTAATTCATTTAATTATTAATATTCACCCACACACTTGTCACACTCTCCCCAAGTTGCACAAGTATATACCATTTTTACTTTATTTAAAGAGCCATTTTTCCTTACATTCCCCAATGTGTTCCTATTTTTGCTCTTAGTTGTCCTTTTTTCCCCCAAATTCTCATTTAATGGGTGTCTCCTAACTAGATGATAGTTACAGTTGGATTAGGAGTATTTTTCTAGTTAGACTAGTGGTAGCTAGACTCTAGATACCATTATGTTTGTACACCTATTGTCTCATATTTTATTTCTTTCTATTTTAAAAATCCCTTTTAATATTTTCATTCACATGTGCATTCTATCCAATATTTATATTTTTCTCACTTTTTCTTTAAATTGATTTATCTCTATTCTTTTAATTTATTTAGTATTTTAATTTAGTCCCCTAACTAAACGTAGACTTAGGCTTAGTCGTAGAATTAGGATTAGACTTTTATTGGGATTTATGGTTAATAAATTCACTCTTTAATTAATTATTTTAATCTGACAAGGTCTAATCAATTCAATGTTTTGAAGGCCACCTATATTTATTCACTCAAGTTTTTAATTACGCGACATGCCCTTCAAGACGCACCTTCATGCTCCAAGGGTGTCACTCGCCTTTGACTAGTTTTGGATGTTTGATCCATATTTAGGAGTGGAACAAGCTCATTAACATACTAAATACAATAAACACAAAGATATGAAGAACAACACAGATATCCAGTGAACAATATCTTCTATTGAATAAATGAAATAGGATAAAATTGTAAAACTGCAGAACTGAAACACTTGCTCGAATGATGGTAGCTATCTCTAAGAAGAGATGTGGATTCTACATGCATTCTTTTGAGAATAATGATTATAATGAGGCTCCAGAGGAATTTATAACATTACTCATGAATTCCAAAACTCTAGACATAAAAAAAACCTAACCGTAGGAGATGAAACAACAAAAGTTATGTGGGCCCCTATGGGTAAGTTGGTACCTCAACTTCTCGGGGTCATAAATTGTGGATACAACCTTCGTTTTAGGCACGTGATAACCCATTGGAAAGGTCTTCTCAATAACTATGCATCACTGTGTCAAACTCTGACTCCGTCTATAATTTGATTGTGGCGAGACAAAAAAACACTTTTTAGGGCCCCAAAATGGCCCTGGAAGTACATAAAGATGTGGTGACATGAAAGCATATACAATAATCCAATTGGATTAGGTGGGAGGCCACCAATGTCCACCTGGAAGATGTGTAGGGATTCAGACAACCCTAAAAGTGTAGCCAAGAGCTAATAGGTGGTGGCGAAGTCTAGATCTTGATGATAAAGTTGCGGCCACTCAGATGCTTCATGTGCACAGGAATGGACCACAGTGATGAGTGTAGCCACGGGGGGTTGACTGAGGCAGTCAATGACACAATTTGTGCTCGCTTTCTTATACTTGATGTTGAGATGTAAATGTTGTAGGTAGGTGGACCAATTTTGATGGTGGTCGTTCTGCAACTTCCCATGTGTCTGTATGAACTATAGAGGCTTGTGATCAGTGTGGATGATTGTCTCCTTTCCTAGAATGTAATGTTTAGATTGACATTAAGATTGTAAAATGGAAAACATTTCCTTGTCATAGGTGGGGCATTTCTAGAAAATATCTGAGAGTGTCTCATTATGGTATGCCACTGGATGACCGTGATGAGTGAGAACTATGCCTACAACATAGTCAGATGCATCAATCTCAATTTGGAATGGTTGTTGTAGATCGGGAAAGGAGAGTATTGGAGCCTAGGACAAGCGATGTTTCAAATCATCAAATGCTCTTTGTTGTTCTTTTCCCCACATGAAATTTTCCCTGCCACCTCCCTTGGTCACTTGGATGAGGGCCCATGCTATATGGGAGAATCCCAACATGAACCATTGATGGAAGTTATCCTGTCCCAAGAAGCTCTGAAGCTCAGTTAGTGTGGTCAGGGATGGATAGTAATGGATGACTTGGATCTTAGCTGGATACACCTTAGGTTTCGTAAGTCAAGGATATAAGTGACATATGGAAGCCACTTAGCTAGTGCCAAGCTAGTAGTGACGTCAACAAGTTACCTCACTCCAGGAGTCTGTCCTTCGAGGGAAACCAAGAGCTACCTGAAGCACAAAACGTCGAAGTCAATGCTAATCGTTGATCTAAGATCCTCCAGATTCTCACATGACCATTAGTTCAATACATAGTGGAAATATGATGTAAGCACTCCCATTTTGACCACTTTGGTGCTGACCAACTCTAGTGGAAATTGGAACAAAAAATTGTTGACAAATTGTCCTCAGACACATAATTTTATTGATAAAGAAAAAGTAATTATAATCTGAAGTGAGGACTCATAATCAACTTAACCTCACTTGAAGAAGGATTTAGTTTATATTTCTCAACTCTAAACTATAATCTAGGAGAACAATCAATCACATAATCACATGAGTATGATAGGTGTCCTTTACATAGAAGCTAGGTGTCCTTATCCTAAAAAACTAGAATAAACTAATTTTCTAAAAACATTTAATCTAGAAAATACTTAGACTATAGAACTTTAGGATTATGAGGCTAATAATCTCCCTTTTAATTCAAAAGTTCATTTTTACAAATACCAAGTTCATTTTTGAACTTAGTGAACTTTATTATACCAAGAGATTTGGTAACAATATCTGAAGTTTGATCTTCAGAAAGACAAAACTGGGGCTTGATGATGTCTTTGATGATGAACAATTTGATGAAGTGGTACTTGGTGTCGACATGTTTAGTATTTGAATGAAATACTAGATTCTTGGCCATCTTTATTTCTGACTAACTGTCAATCAATAAGGTAGTTGGTGATTTTTGAGTTTCACCAAGATCTTGTAAAATTTTGCGTAGCCATGCAATCTCACATTCTACTTCCCAAGTTGATATGTACTCTGCCTCTACCGAAGAATTGGCAATTGTTGTCTGCTTTTTGCAATTCCAAGATATTGTTGTTGAAAGCATATTCATTAAATAACCTGAAGTGGATGTTCTGTCATCAATGTCACCTGCAAAATGAGCATCTGAATATCCAACAAGTGTAAACTTTTTGTTCCTTTTGTAGAGAAGACCAAAATATTTTGTACCTTGAATGTATCTTAGTACCCTTTTTGTTGAATTCCAGTGACTTTCCCTTGGTTCTTGCATAAAACTTGAAAGTATACTGACTGAATATGACAAATCTAGTCGAGTATTTGTCAAATAAATGAGACATCCAATCAATTTCTTATACTTTGTACTGTTTACCAATTCCCCCCATTCAAATTTTGAAAGTTTCAATTTATGCTCCATTGGGGTAAGTGAAGGTTTACAATCTTCCATGCCAAATTTCTTTAACAATTCAGTGGCATACTTAGTTTGACTAAGGAATATTTGGTTATCATGTTGAGATACTTCAACTCCAAGATAATAATGAAGTGTCCCTAAATTAGTCATTTTGAACCCTACTTTAAGTTCTTCCTTAAACGATTTGATGTGAGCTTAATTATTTCATGTTATGATTAAGTCATCAACATAGATTACAAGTATCACCATGTGCTTATCTTTCATTCAAAAAAACAATGTATGATCTGATTCACTTCGTTAAAAACCCACCTTTCGTAGGTATTCATCGATTTTTGCATACCAAGCTCAAGGAGCTTGTTTCAATCCATATAAATCCTTCACAAGTTTTCAAACTTTATGTTCTTGTCCTTTAGATTCAAACCCTTGTGGTTGAGTCATGAAAATATCTTCCTTTAGATCACCATTTCTGCTCCATGGGGGTAAGAGAATGTTTACAATATTCCATGCCAAATTTCTTTAACAATTCAATACAAGTATCATTGTGTTCTTATCTTGTATTCGAAAATACAATGTATCATTTGACTCACTTCGCTAAAAGCCCACTTTTCATAGGTACTCATCCATTTTTGCATACCAAGATTGAGGATCTTGTTTCAATCCATGTAAATCCTTCACACGTTTGCAAAATTTATGTTCTTGTCCTTTAGCTTCAAAACCTTGCAGTTGAGTTGTGAAAATATATTCCTTTAGATCACCATTTAGGAAGGAAATTTTGACATCCATTTGATGCAATTTCCAACCATTATGTGCAACCAAATTGATAACCATTCCGATAGTATTCCATTTAGATGTGGTTGCAAAAGCTTCTTCATAATAAATTCCTTCCTGTTGAGAAAAACCTTTAGCAACAAGTCTTTCTTTGTACTTGTCAATTTTACCATTGGGCTTGTACTTTACTCGATAAACCCATTTACAACCGATAGTATTAATATCATGTAGACAATCAACTAAGTTCCAAGTCCCATTTGAAAGTACTGAATCATATTCATTAATCATTGCTTCCTACCATTATTTATGTCCAATTGCTTCAACAAAAGAAGTAGGTTCACTGGAAGCATGAGCAAAATTTGCTTCTACTCTTGAAGATCCCCTAGTTCATGTTTTGTTAATTTCATCAGAATGAACATCTTGGAGAAGTTCTTAGGCCCACTTTGGATTCTTATGTTGAGTGGATTGATGATCCGAATCACCATTATTGTTGAAAAGTAGATTTCAAAAAATGAGGCTCTTCTTTCATTTGAAATATCTGAGGTTGGAGAAGATTCTTTTGAATATTCAGTAACAGAAGAGTCTTTTGTAGTTTCATTATCAGATGAATTAGAAGAATTTTTTGATAAAGGGATGTATTCTGGAGAAACAAAGTATTTTTCAAACCCAAATGTTTGATTTGACTTGTTCAACTTACCTTTATCCTTAGTGTTTTTCTTCTCTAAACGCTTAAGGAGATGATTAATCTCACCTAAACTGTTACTTTTTGTTTCATAAAAAATTACATCTCTACTGACAATGAATTTTCCATCGGAAAGAAACATATAGCCTTTCTATTCATTAGAGTGTAAAATGAAGGTACACTTCATACTTCGGTTTTCTCATTTAGTCCTCTTTTCCTTAGGAACTAAAGCATAACAAGTTGATCCAAAAACCCTAAGATGGTTTACCTTGGATTTAAAATTGTACCAAGCTTCATAAGTTGTTTTTCCATCTAAAGCCAATGTAGGTGATCGATTTCTAAGATAAAATGTAGTATGGACTGCTTCAACCCAATATTTTGTGCTCAACCCTTTAAACTGCATCATAGATATTTCCATGCCCATGAGAGTTTTGTTCATCCTTCCAGTAACTCCATTATGTTGTGGAGTATAGGAATTTGTTAGTTTCCTCTTGATTCCATTGTCTTGAAAATAATCATTGAATTTAGTTCACATGAATTCACCTCCATTATCTGTTCTCAAAGATGCAACCTTTTCTCTTGTTGCAATTTCAACTATGTGTTGAAAATTTTTAAACTTTTCAAAATCTTCATACTTTCCCTTTAAAAAGTATACCCATGTCATTCTAGTGTAGTCATCAATGAACAATATAAAGTGTTGACATCCACCGAAATAATATTCCATTGGACCACATATATCACTGTGAATCAAGTCCAAATACTTTGTTTCTCGCCATGAGCTGGTTGGAAAAGATTCTCTCTTTTGATTGCCAAAAATACAAGCTTCACATTTGGAGTTTTCTTTCTTGAAAGTTGGAAAACCCTTTACCAAATATTGGGACTTAAGTTTCAAGGGACTATCAAAGTTTAAGTGACCAAATCGAAAATGCCATAATCTGAATGAAGACATTTTAGAATTCACTGTTGTTGCAAACTATTCCTTTCTTTGGATAACTTTCCCATTCATTATTAGTAACTTCCAATCTTCATATCCTGTCATTGTTTTTTTCAAGTTATCATTCTCTGACTTAATATTCACCAAACCATCTTGCATGATGATTTGATGTCCAACTTGTTTGATTGTGACTAAGGATAACAATGTTTTCTTAAAAGTTGGTACATACCAAACATTTGAAATCCATTTTTCACCAATTCCAGGGAGAAATACTTTCACTAAACCTTTTCCTTGAGGTATATGAGTTGTGTCATCAGCTAAATAAATGGGATTTAGTTGAACATCTTGATAATTCCAAAAATAGTCTCTACGATAAGTCATATGATGAGTATCCCTTGTGTCCAATATCCAATCATTTTCAAATGAATTGTCTTGATGAACTGCTGAAAAAACATATTCATATTGATCATCCTGGTCATCTTGATCCTCTGCATATTGAGTTGATCGTTGATAATTTGAATTTGATGTCTTCTTAAACTTTGGAAATTGATCATTGCTTGTAAGACAATTTTATGCATAATGACCCATCTTTAAACATCTTTTACATCTCACTTGATTGAAATTTTTGCCTCTTCCTAACTGTGCATTATTATTGGGAGGATAACTTTTAATTTTATTTTTATTAAAATGGCTACGACCTCTACCTTGACGATGACCTTTTCCATGACCTTGATTATAAGACTGATAATAAAAATTTCCAAAATTTGATTTTCTTCTTCCTTTAGAACTTTCGGCTTTAGTGAAAAGAAGATCTTCTCCTGATTTTTTTTGTTTTCCAAAAGATTTACTATGATGATCCAGTAATTCACTAAGTGAATCAAAATAACTTATTATTTATTTGCAAAGTCTCAAGATAATTCTTATAAGATTGAGGCAAGCCATTTATCACAATGGAGACTAGAAAAATATCTTCAAGTTTAGGAAAACCACCTTTGATGATTTCCTAATGAATGTTCTTAATTATTGAAATGTATTCTCATACATCACCATTATCTGCTAATCTTCATTTAAGAAATTTCATTTGTAGATCAACTCTATGAGATGCAACATGTGTATCAAAAATCTTCTTGAATAGATTCCAAGAAGACCATTCATCTTTGTAATTCTCAATATGTACAAACATGTGTTCAGTTACAAAAGAGCGCAACAAAGCAAGTGTTTTTTCATCTTTCAAATGTCATTTAGATAAAGAAGTAGCGTCACTTGGTTTAGTTGGAGCAGTATCACCATCATAAATACCATGCCATAATTCATTATAGATCAAAGTGTTATGCATGTGCCGACTCCAAGATTTGTAATTCTTGGTTCCATCTAACTTATCTGATTTTGTGAATAAAATGATTAATTTTGACATGATGTTAGATTTCCTTATTGCAAGATTGCAAGTGAACAATCCACAAAACTCCAAAATAGAGACACAAGGCACCAAAAATAAGAGTATCTTATCCACGCAAAAATACCACTTTTAAAGGCTTGGACTTGACCTTTTAAAATTCTCGTTGAAAAAGGAGTTTGAGAGAGTATTTCACTGGACTCTTCTCAACTCTTAACTCAAAGGTTACAATCAGAAATTTCATAATTTTATCATTTTACAAGACTTATATTCTTATACAAAAAGAAATAATGTGACCCCCCTTGAATTTAAGCCTTCAATAACATGAATAACCCCGTTTGAGATAAACATTATTCGTATTTTCACATAGACCTTTTATCACTTTCTTTTATACTTTAAATAATTTCTTTTAAAGTATATTCACATATACTATTTCATTTATGCTTTATGATATATTTTAAAAATTTTGAAGTTTTAATAATAAAGGACCTGTCTTTTTATTTGTTGCAAATACATTCAATTTAGCCATATCAAAACTGCCCACCAAAATCACACAAAAGAGGCATTATATTTTTGTTGCACTGGTTTCCATGCTATTCCTCCAGGTAATTCCCAACACAAGAGGCCACACATGCAATGCCAAATTCCTTCGACACTAGTCAATGATTCGATATGTGGTCCAAGCACCAGGCTTGTTTGGAGGCACCAACAACGAGGCACTAATCTCCTGGATCCCAAGTTTATCATATTGGGTGAACATCCATCGTGTGAGCTCTCTACAAATCTTGAAGGAGTTTAAAATCACTGGAGGCACCAAAATTTTCAACAGTGGTCACTTGTCATGATTTGGTCATGCTCCAATTTCAAACTCAAGAGTAAGGAAATTTTGCGTTCCCTAGCAAGATCGTTTTTGGAGAAGATCGCTATCGGAAAATAAAATAGTCTCGGATGCAAATGGCAGTATCATCTGTATTGTGGGAGATCATGTTATACGTGGCCTTTACTAGGAATAGGGATCCAATATCGGGCGAGTTGAACCCTGTTGCATCGACAGATTTGGAAATAATTTATTATTCCTTGATGCAACCTTCTTCTATGGAGCTTTCTTCACTCAAGGATTTCAACTTCCAGCCTCATGAACTCGCGTCTAGAGCAAAGGAAGATTTGGATTCTTTTTCTCAGTGGATTGGTGCCACACTTGTGGGATTCCTCTAATTTGGCTGCATATGATTCTCACTTTGGATGCATTTTGATTAAGAATGTAAGGAAGTCATTGAATGGAGGGTACGATCTCGATAGACACAATAGAATGGAGGATACGTGTTATCAGACTAATCAGTAGGTGCGGACATTAACAGATCTCCCTAGATCCACCTGGATCTAGAACAAAATAGGATAGGACATGACTCTTTCCCTAAGTCATGACCATTGAATTAGCTAGTAAGGAGGAACAAGTGTCATGTGTAACAATACGCTAAAATTTGTTTACCAGATCTGCCCAATGCGAAGAAGAGAGATCGCACAGGTAAAACTCATTTTCACTAGATATATTGGATCTGAATCGATGTAGATTGATTTACTTTTCCAGATTCAAACATAAAACAAATTTCTATCTGCCCAATGCGAAGAAGAGAAGATAAAATGATGGCTCGGGTTAGATTTTTTTTTTTAAATTAACAAAACCTGATTGCCAGATTTTTACATACTTGTTAACTTGTTAAAAAATGATGATTTATCTTATCAAAATTTTCAAAAAACAAGTGTTGTAATCAAAATAACCTTTTCCTTATTGAATTAATAACAAAAATACCTTAGTATTGTTGTCCTTGAATTTGAAGAGATCATGGATGATGTTGTGGAGACTTCCTTACTTCCTCAATCGATCACCATTTCACCATGGCTTTGATACCATGTTGACAAAGTTTCCTTAGACACGTAATTTTATTGATAAGGAAAAAGTGATTACAATATGAAGTGAGGAATCATAATCAACTTAACCTCACTTGAAGAAGGAACTAGTTTATATAGCTAAACTCTAAACTAAAATCTAGGAGAACAACCAATCACATAATCACATGAGTATGATAGGTGTCCTTTACATAGAAGCTAGGTGTCCTTATCCTAACAAACTAGAATAAACTAATTTTCTAAAAACATTTAATTAATCTAGAAAATGCTTAGACTATATAACTTTAGGATTATGAGGCTAACAACAATTACCTAGATCTATGAACCCCTGACGTCCCAAAGTAAATAGTGGCCGTCCATATCAATATTTGATTAAGTCATAGTCGTTGGATTAAGAAGTGGAAGGATAGTGTAAGGATCACACTAGACCATTGATTTGGTTCCAAAAATCATGCTAACCATTGGATAAATCCTTGTGAGAAGTAACCACTTCGGGAAGGTCAAACTTTGGAATACTGGATGATTCTAAGAGAGAATTTTCTTGAAGGCCGAAGTCTGGAGGACAAGTTTCCAACCCCCGGTCACAGGTTATGAACACATTAAGTTGTGTAGCATTGGGAACATCACTTAAATTAGTAATCTCATGGTTTACTCATATGGTAACATCTAAATGGTTTGATGGAAGTGCCTCTGCAGAATACAATTTCTGTAATATTTGTGGATACATGGAATCGAGTTAAAATAAATCGATCCATACATGTGATCGATTTATGCAAATCCTTCACAATAATGTTTAAATAATAATAGAGATTATTCTTAATTTAAAATGAAGAGGTTCGATGGTCCAAACAAAGGGACATAATGCTTCATAGCTCACAGCAATTGGAAGATTATATAAACAAGAAAGAATGGTGAGAATAAAGTCTCTTT
The DNA here is from genome assembly GCA_009831015.1 of Picea engelmannii. Classification (NCBI taxonomy): domain Eukaryota; kingdom Viridiplantae; phylum Streptophyta; class Pinopsida; order Pinales; family Pinaceae; genus Picea; species Picea engelmannii. The sequence goes on along the minus strand of ML793354.1, from coordinate 274,482 downwards.
GAAGTCTATATTAGAATATCAAAATAGAAGCAGAGTCCAAGAAGAAGAACTTATGATTCTTATGAAGTGAGAGTGGAAGGGAGGAGCTCGGAAGGATTCATATCCTTTACTAAGTAAGTGCAATTCGAGGGAGTTGGTGCTTCCTAGGTTTGGTACCCTAAGGACAAGGGAGTTGGTGCTTACTTGGGTTGGTTCCCTAAAGACAAGGGAGTTGGTACTTCCTAGAGTTGGTTACTTGAAGAAGTGGATTTGTGTCTCCTAGAATTGGTGCTCTAAAAATGATCGGTGTGCTTTATTATTCTTCATAAAATCCTTGTAATTGCTATTAATTATATTTATATAATTGATTTTATAAACAAGTATATTGTTGATATATTGTTGTAATTAACAAAATATAAAAGTAACTGCTAATTGTTGAAAGAGGGTAATAATGATTTACTCCCCCCCCCTCCCCCCTTAGTATTCCAACAATTGGTATCAGAGTAGGTTCCTTTAGCAAAGTCTAACAACTGAAAGATAGATCCTGAAGATGGATCAACAAGAGGTAATGTCTAACAAAAAAGAACCATTGTTCAATGGAGGTGGCTATGCTCTATGGAAAATAAGAATGAAAAACTTCATGTTGGCTCTTGGTTTTCATATCTAGAAATTTGTTATAGATGGTTACATTGCACCAAATACTCCACCCAAAGATGTTGCAGGAGAGAAATATGCAATGACAACTCAAGAGAATTTAAAGAAATTCTAGTAGGGTTGAAAATTTATCTATGTGTGAAGGTTATGCATTATAAGTCAGCCAAAGACCTATAGAACCTACAGACCTATAGAACTCAGTTTGAAAATCTAAAAATGAAAGAAGAAGAGAACATTGTTGAATACTTCCATAGGGTAGATGAAGTGGTTAATTCAATTAAAACAACATGAGAAGAACTCGTAGATAAAAATATTGTGAAAAAGATACTAAGGTCATTATTTATGAGATATGATGCCAAGATTTCTACAATTGAGGATAGGCCAGATCTTGACACACTCACAGTTGATCAGTTTCATGAAATTGTTACAGCATATGAAATGAGAACAGGGAATGATAAATCATAAAAAAGAGAAACAACCTTTAAAGCATCTAAAACAAATATGAGGAAAAGAAAAATGACAATGATGAGTTATCAGATATATCTAATGAGGAAACTTCTAACCTCATAAAGAAACTCAAGAAAGAGACAAAGGAATATAAAGGAAAGATTCATCTAATATGTTTCAACTGTGGAAAAATTGGACACCTTGCCAATAAATGTCCCCATCCTAAGAAAGAGGAAAGTGATGATGAAAGAACCTTCAAAAATCAGAAGAAAATAAAAACTAATAATAAAAAGAAGTTATACAAGAAAAACAAAATGTTCTTTACCCAAGAAGACAATAGCTCATCAGAAGAAAGTGAATAAGACGAACCGGAGCTTCTATTTATGGGAATAAAAAATCAATATGATAAACATTCAAAAGATGAAGAAGAAGTGAACTTCGAAGAAGAAATCCTTATTGTAATTGAAGAACTAAGAAAAACTAAGAAACCGAACAAGTTACTAAGGGAAGAGCTTCTAAAGATTAAATAAGCTACTAAATCAATATAGAGGGAAGTTTCAAAAACCATCAAAGAGTCAGAACAGATCATCAATGATTTGAAGTCCCATCTCCTGGAAGCTAATAAAATTGAAGAAGTCATTTTACAACAAATTAATGATAAAAACAAGTATGTTAGAAACTAGAAGTTGAGATTAAGCTACTAAAAAGTGAAATTGAGAAAGAAAAGAAGGGATCACAATTTGGAAATAGTTCAAAGATCTTGGATGAAATTATCAATAGTCAAAGGTAACCAAACAATAAAAATGGTTTGGGATACACCCAAGAATCAACTTCTACATCACAAGGATCTGTCAAGAAACCAACCAGTTACGCAGATGCTCTAAAAAACTCATTAATAAAATAAGATAATAAGGAAAAGATGATACCATTGAAAACTATTACACATAAACATAAATCGATACTCCCTACTAGATTAAAAGATGACAAGAAAAATACAATCATCAGAAGGAATCCCCCTAAATATCTATTTATTAGATATTGTTACTCTTGCAATAATGTTGGACATCAGGAAATACACTGCAAAGCTTATGGACAATACTATAGTAAAAATGTCCAAAGATATAAGAACAATAAGTACAATACATAGAAGAGAAACTATAACTCATTTTCTCCTTTGCAAAAATTCAATAGTGAATTCCAAGAATGCAACAAATATGGTCATAAAACTAGTGAATGTAGATTGCAAAATTATGATAAAAAGACAAATATTTCCCATAATCAAAAAGTATGGAAAAAAAATCAAACAGAGTTCAATGTAGCCTTATATGCAAGAAATCAAGGATGTTAGTGGTATATAGACAGTGGATGTTCCAAACACATGACTGGAGATCAAAGTAAATTTCTCTAGTTAAATAAGAAAGGAAAAGGAAAAGTAACTTTTGGAGATAACATGTCATCTAAATACAAGGAAAATAAACTGTTAGTTTAGGAAATAATAAAACCAAAGAAGAAGATGTACTTCTAGTAGAAAATATCAAACCAAATCTCCTAAGTGTAATTCAGACATGTGATCAAGGTCACATACTTACTTTTAATTCTCAAAAATGTTATATCAGAAAAAAGGACATTGGAAAGATAGTGGTAGTTGCACCAAGAACATCTAGCAATGTCTACATCCTTAATATAGATGAAGAAGAAAAATGTTGTTTAAACCAAGTAGATGAAAGTTGGCTATGGCTTAGAAGGTTGGGACATTTAATCTTTGACAACTTGATCAAAGCCAATGAGAAAAAGGTAGTTAGGGACTTGCCAAAAGTGATTAAGCCTTCAGATTCTATTTGTAAACATTGTCAAATAGGAAAGAAAACAAGAGTTAGATTCAAAACAAAAGAGAATTCCACAACAAAACCATTAGATCTTATTCACACAGATCTATGTGGACGAAATAGAACCAAAAGTACTTATGGTGAACAATATTTTATGTTGATTATTGATTATTACACAAGATTGACCTGAGTATTCTTTCTAAAAGAAAAAAGAATCCTTTGAGAAATTTAAAATATACAAATCTCTCGTAGAAAATGAAAGAGATCTAAAAACCAAATGTCTGAGATTAGACAATGGAAGAGAATTAACCTCTAAATATTTCATTCAATTTTGTGAAGATCATGGTATCAAAAGACAATTCTCATCTCTCAAGACTTGTCAAAAGAATGGAGTGGTAGAAAGGAAAAACAAAATAGTTCAAGAAGATGCAAGAACCATGCTAAATGAAGCCAAGCTTCCAGAAAACTTCTGGAGAGATGAAATATACACAATAGTACACATACTTAATAGAGCTCAGTTGAGACCCAACCATGACAAAACCCCTTATGAAATATGGTTTGGAAGGCCAACATCTGTAAAATACTTTAGAACTTTTGGAAGTAAATGTTACATAAAGAATGATGAAGATAACCTAGTAAATTTTGATCCAAGATCTAATGAAGGAATATTTTTAGGATATTCATCTAATAAAAAAACATAAATATGTTATGATCTTATACTACTAAAGATAGTGGAAAGTGTCAATGTAAAGATAGATGATCTAAAAAAGAGCATATCCCAAGGCATTGATAAACAATATCAACAAGAAGATGATGATGTAAAATCTCAATAGGAAGATGATGATGTAGAATCTCAACAAGAATATGAACCACATATTGATGAAGAAGACAAGTAAGAAACGCCCTTTCCAAGAGATCCATCAATTGTTTTTCAAAAGAATCATCTTGAAAGCCAAATTATTGGAGATAAAAGTGCAAGAGTGGAAACAAGAAGGAAACTCACTTTTGAATAAAAAAAAAGCAATGTTATCCATAATAGAACCTAAGTCGGTTAAAGAAGCTATCAAAATTAAAGATTGGATAAAATCAATTAATGAAGAACTAGACCAAATAGAGAAGAATTAGACTTGGGAACTAGTTCCATGACCCAAGGATAAGAATGTGATAGGAACCAAGTGGATATTCAAGAAAAATCTAAATGAAAATGGGGAGATTATAAAGAACAAGTCCAAATTAGTTTTCAAAGGATATTTTCAATTATAAGGTATTTATTTTGAAGAGAAGTTTTCTCCAGTAGCAAGACTTGAGGCCATCAAAATGTTCCTAGCATTTCCATGCTTCAGAAATTTCAAAATCTATCAGATGGATGTCAAATCAACATTCCTTAATGGAACACTAGAAGAAGAAGTCTATGTTGAGAAACCATAAGGATTCATGTTATCAGAAAATAAGGACTATGTGTGAAAGATGAAAAAGGCCCTATATGGTCTTAAACAATCCCCTAGAGCATGGTTGTTATAACCCTAAATTGCTCTACATATGCATACCTGGCCTTTGGCCCTCTTACTTGCATTTTTTTTCCAAGTCATCACTGAGTTGCTCTTCTAAAAAACCCATTTTTTGAAGATGTACGTGCCTTGAAACAATACTTCCCGTGTACATACACATTATGCACCACTACAGCCCGTGTACATACGCATGTTGCACCACTACAACCTGTGTATACTTGCAAAAGTTGCAAAAAAAAAAAAAAATCAACGAATTCGTTGAGATTTTTTTATTTTTTGCAACTTTTGCAAGTATACACAGGTTGTAGTGGTGCAACATGTGTACGTACGTAGGTTGTAGTGGTGCAACATGTGTACGTATGCAAGTTGTAGTGGTGTAACAGGTGTATGTACGTGAACAATATTGGTGCAGGGTGCGTACATCTTCAAAAAATGGGTTTTTTAGAAGACCAACTCAGTGATGGCTTGGAAAAAAATGCAAGTAAGAGGACCAAAGGCCAGGTATGTGTTGGCATGTTTACAACATAGTGTGCTTTTCATTGATGGCAAGACCAACAACGATGATAGTATGCTTACAGGCAAGAAAAGAAACAATGATGGAAAATAGGGAAAGTATAAGTTTAGGAGAAGAAGCGAACAGTATGAAAATCAAAGATCAGGAGGAATAGCGTGAGTATGCAGAGATCAAAGCTCAAAGGAGATAGCGCTTTGCTCTTTCCAGAAGTTCATCCAAGGTCCAAGAAAAGGACTCGTAGGAGGAGCAAAGTTCAAGACCTTTGAACACTTAGAAAACATCCTAAGTCAGAGAGATCAAAAAGCTCATGAGGAAGAACGCAATTGCCCATTGGATCACCAATATCAAATACCCGATGACTGTTAGATCAGTGCCCAATGACCAGAGGAAGCGTAGAGGAGAAGTACAAATCTTAGTCATTGGATCTGAGCATGAAGGATCAACATTCGTTGGATCTACAGATAAATGCACAAAGGTTAAGCCTTTGATGAGCGTAGGAGAGTGGACTTTTCAAAGTCTCTAAGTCCCAAAGTAAGCAGGGAGCATCCATCGTCAATAATGATAGGTGGCACATGATCCCCAACTCCGAAGAAAAACACTTCGAGGATTTTTCAGTTTGAGACTTGAAAAACCTAAAGTCCAGAGAGTCAAAGAGTCGGAGTAAATGACAGTCATCAGATCAGTTTGAAGTGGAAGGAAAAGATAATCCAGAAGAGCTACATCGTAGAAAGATCGATCCGTCAATCTAGGATACTGATAAACGAACATGATTCACTTCGGATCTAAACGATGTGAGGAGGTCACACTCTGTAAAGCTTCAGATTTGAAATTCTCGAAATGCGAATTTATGTCAGTCGTTGGATCATTTTAAGTGGAAGGAAAGGATAATATAGAAGAGAGGCATCGCAGAGAGATTGAGCCATCGATCTAGGATCCTAATCGACGAACAACATTTAGTTTGGGTTTAAAGTCACAAGGAGGTTATGCTCCGGAATGTTTGAGGTATGAAATACATGAATCCCGAAAATCTGAAATAAATAAGGACCATTGGATTTGGAGGACAAACTAGGACCTTTGGTTCAGGGTTGTTCGTCAGCAGACCACGTCAGAAAAAGGGCATAGTGCCAGACCTTGTTAGAATACCTCATCGACAGACCATGTCAGCAGAGCATGTCAGCAAATATGCATGACATAATCAGGTGATGACAAGCATCAAGAGGAAATTGGCTCATGCCATGTCAACAAGTGATGTAAGCAAGTTACGTCACTATAGAAAAATTGCTTCGGGAGTTTCACCACCAATAAATGTCAAAAGTCTTGAAGTCCCAAAGGACAAAAGTCTGAAGACACTCTCAGCCATCGATCTAAGATACGATCCTAACCATTATATCAAGGACACATGGAACATTAAAAGAACGACAAGTGTCAAGTTGAAATCATCATTTTAGGTACGTGCAAATCATGAATCAGAGTGACACGTGGAAGATACTCGGCTCGTGACATGTCATCAAGTGACGCAAGAGTTACTTCACTCCAAGAGTTTTACTTCGAGAGCTTTACCACTAGAAAATGACAAAATATTTCGAATTCTTGAATGCCGAAGTCCCGAAGTGGACACGAGATGTTCGATCTGAAAGATTACTTTGGGAGCATTCTCATCCGCCGATCTATTCTAGTGGAAGGATAGCGTAGGTTGAAATATTTGAATTCTGGAGACATGAAAGGATCGTGACCATTTATCCAAAAGGGACACACATCGTTGGATCGTGAACTACGGATGAAATTCTCTAGGAGCAAGCGGAGTTTGAGAATCGAAACTTCTAGAGCCCGAAAGGTGAAATCAATATCATCCATTGGTTTGGAGGGACACATGCCACCTGATCGTTGAGACTAAGGATTGCACGTGGACAGAGGAAAAAAGGAAAAACCATCAATTGAAGAGGACATATGTCAGTAGATCTTCCATTACGAAAGATATCTAGTCAGCAGCAACAGGATTTGAGATCTCAAACACTCGGAGCCCAGATCACGAAGTAAACTTAGTCATTGATGAAGCAAGGTGAGATCTGGTCCACACACTTTATAGGACAGATCTAGACCATTCTTTCAAGATCATTGTCAATATCATGAGATCAACGATCATGCTCCATTGTGGGGCTAGAACATGTTCAGGTATTAATTTTTCATGAGCGGGACGCAATTGAAACCACGGTTTAGGAGAAAGGATGTGTGGAGGCTCGTATTGAATTGTGCGGAGAAAATCGGGTTTCCCTCAAACTACCTATGGACGCACCCATAATCGCATGGTCACATGAAGCTCATAGACCAAGGTCATATCGTGAAACAGATCCAGCGCTCACTAGATAGAAATCAAGAAGCTCCTTTTGAATAGGCATTCGGTCACCGTCGATGGTCATGTGAAAGGAAGGGGCTCAACAATAAAATCTAGTGCCCACTGTGAACTTTTCTCAGGAATATAAATGCGCTAAAGGGATGAGCGCACGAAGGTTCTCTCTATAACTATCGAGACGGACTGATTGTAACTACAGAAAATGATTGATTGCATCTACTAGAGAATTCAAAGAATATCAGGGTGATCACTAAAGGAGATGAAGAGTCTCGAGGTAATTACAGATGAAAATGTGTCGAAGATTGTAATTGCCAAAGAAGCCAAAGAATCTCAGGATAATGTCCATTGATGAATAACAAACTCAGGATGATCACCAGAGGGGACGAAGAGTTGAGTGTATGCCCTGGTAGAGGACTTGGCATGATAAATATGCGCAGAATAGAGAATCTATGGGAGCTTCTGTGGATATTTATTCATGCAGGTAGAGGCATGTTGTGTGCAAAAGATGAAACACATAGAAGAGGTGTAGTGCATTGAATATAAATAATACACAGAACATAAAGCATAGAAGAAAGAGATAGAGAAGAAATGATTATCTGAGAGAGGAAGAGAAAGATGAAGTGTGCATTTAGAGACAGAGAAGAAGAATAGAAATCTCAAGGAGAGGTGAGCAGAGAGAGACTAATGCAGGTAGAGTAGAGCAGTGTAGCAGAACAATGATGAGATTGGTAAGCCATAGATAAATGTCGTATCACTGTGATAAATTCAAGAGAAGAAAAGATTTATATTTCAATGTGGTAGGGAGGTGCTAGGGAGGATTGGTTTCCTCAGAGTTTCAAGTGGGTTCTTGAACAAAGGGAGTTGTAGCTCCATTTGGTTGCATCCAGAAAAACCAGGGTGGCAGGATGGTGCAAGGGAGAACTATTGTTCTCTGTTATACAGATTGGTGTCTGTGTAACTAGAAGTTGGTGCTTCCTTCCAGTTGGTGCCGGAATACTCAGGGAGTTGGTGCTTCATTCTAGTGGGTGCTAGAGAAACCAAGGACTTGGTGCTTCCTTCTAGTGGGTGCTAGAAAAACCAAAAAGTTGGTTCTCTCAACAAGTTGTTGCTTGTAGAAACATAGGTTGTATCCTTAGGAGGAGTTGGATCTCATAAGAATGATAATGTACATAAAATAAAGATTACATATCATATCAAGAAGAAGAGGTTTTTCCCTTTATGGGTTTCTGTAGGAAATATCTGTCTCTGTATATTTCATGTGTGTGATTGATGTTGAATACTCTATTTCTTACCTCCCTACATTATTGTGAGTTTCATTGAGTGTTTTCTAAAGAGTTTAAAATAGGCATAATTGTTTAAGCATAGTAAGAACTGATTCACACCCCCCCCCCTCTCAGTTGTCCAATAATTGGTATCAGAGAGGGTTCCTTTTTTTCTAAGCGTAGATCCTAGAGCTTAAACATGACTAGCCATGAAGGAACCTCAACCAATAAGGCCCTCATGTTCAATGGAACAAACGTTTCCTTCTGGAAAGTTAGGATGAGAACCTACATAATGGCTTTAGGTGCAAACGTCTGGGATGTGGTAGAGACTAGTTATGTAAAGCCAGTTGTTCTAGGTAATAAGGATGACAAGATAGAATTCATCTTCAATGCTAAGGCTATGAATGTTATTTTGAGTGGGATTGCAGAAGCAGAATTTGTAAAATTTATGCACTTAGAATCTGACAAAGCAATGTGGGACAAACTCATTAGTAGTTATGAAGGTAATGAGAAGGTAAAGGATTCCAAGCTTCAAAACTACAAATTACAGTTTGAACAACTAAAGATGAATGAGGATGAGACAGTTAATAAATTTTTCTTAAGAGTTGAGGAACTAGTAAATGCAATGAAATCACTTGGTAAAAAAATTGAGGAAGCCTCTTTAGTTCAAAAAATTTTGAGATTTCTTCTAGATAGATTCAACCCAAAGGTCTCTTCTATAGAAGAACTTAATGATACAAAATCTTTTTCTTTTTATCAACTTCTAGGAACATTGACTGCATATGAAATGAGGATAGGTAAATATAATTCCACCACTAGAGAAACTTCTTTTAAAGCAGATAAGAATGAGGAATTTGAGCCTAATGAAATTGAAGAAAAATTTGTGAGAAGACTAAAGAAAGGATCAGGAAAGTATCAAGGCAAGTTTCCCTTCAAATGTTTTAAATTTGGAAAGATAGGTCACTTTGCATCTAAGTGTCCACACAAAGGGAAGGACCAAAACTCTGAAGGTGAAGAGAAGTACAAATCCAAAAGATTTGATAAAAATAAAAGCTTATGTGTCAACAATGATGACTCTTCAAAAGACATAGATAGTGACTCTTCCTGTGAAGACAAGGTAAATTACTTTGTTCTTGTGTACAAAGAGGATTATGATAATAAAAGCACAGGAAGTGATGTTAATGATGAAGAAGTTGTAGTTGACTTGGAAGGATAGTTGATCAGCGCTTTGGAAGAGATTGACAGTCTCGGGCTTAATAAGAGAAAGAAAAAACAATTGTTGATACAGTTCGAGAAAGGAAGTAAAAAAACCGATGAAGATTTTGCTCTACTAAAAGTGGAATTAGAAGAGGCAAAGAAAATCGAAGACATTCTGAAACAACAGTTATCAGAAAAGAAGGCAAGATGTGAAGATTTGGAAGAAGAAGTAGTGAAAACTAGGAAAGAGTTGGATAAATTTCAAGCCTTGTATCACCAGAATATGTCAAGCATCAAATCCTAAAAAGGATTAGCCATCATTTTGAATCAGAAAAGGAATCCAAAGTTGAAAACTAGTTTGGGTTATGAAGAGGGATCAAGTAGTGGTCAGCCAAATAACAAAGAACCCATCAAGTTTGTCAAATCTACAACCAATGAAAACAACAAACCTGCAGACATAAAGGAATATAATCAACCATCAAGGAGGAGTAAAGGAAAAGGTGCCAAAACTGAATATGTAGATCAAATAAATAATACACGCTCTGCTCAAGGAAATCATCAGCATGGAATAAATTGACCTGCTCAAAGAAGACAACCATTTTCTAGGTACAAAGATTATTTCTATGGATATTGTTTATGTTGTTCTAACTTTGGCCACAAAGCTATAAATTGTTCCTTAAGATTTAGACACGAGCAATCAAGACACCCAAGAAATAAATATCTTCCACAACAAAGTATGAGACATCCAAGCAACAAACAACCACAGATTGAAAATTGTCAAATTAAGGTTAGAGACATGCAACAAAAGAGGTTAAGAAATAATAAACAGTCAATGAGTAGACAACGCTGCAACAATCACTTTGACCTATTGAACAATGAGGTTGAATTATATAACTATCATAACTTCGGCCACAAAGCTGCAAACTGTCATCTGAAGAATTACAAAGCAGATCCAAGGGTAAATCTCTTTTCTAGAAATGTCGGCACATGGAAAAAGAAAGATAGTGAAAAATGTGATCTAATACTTTCAACTCAAAAAAAAAGGACTCCTAGAATATAGACAGTCAATTTTCCAAGCACATGACTGGAGAAAAGGATAAGCTTTTGTCTATGAGTAAATCAAAACAACAAATGTGACCTTTGAAGAAGATTGTAAGGTAAAAAATGTAAACTTAGGACAAGTGGTGGCTAAAGGCATAAGGACAGATAATAATGTTGATATTGAATCCTCTCATGCAAGAAAAGAAGAAGTAGAGGAATAATCATGTCATAAGATGGAATCAAAAGTTGTGAATCTTAGAAAGAAGGTTGAGGAGTCAAACACCCAAAACAAGTTCTTGAACAATTCCATGATCCTAGATGAGATCTTGGATAGTCAGAGATCACCAAATGACAAATCCAGTCTTGGATACAACAAGTAAGAAATCAATACTCCTAAGAAAACTGATGCAAGTCCTTCATTTGTAAAGGGTGAAGACAAGTCTAACACTTGTCCTTCATTTGTAAAAAGGGAAAGCAGGTATGACTCAGGTTCTTCAAGTTCAAAGAATGAAAGCAATACTGCAATATTTAGAATACCATATCAAGGAAGACATCCAGAAGCTACTCATACTCCTCAAAGTAAGTTTAGACGAGAGACGCCTTCTTGTATTAATCAAAGGAGGTATGAGAGTGTTTGTAACGGTTATTTTTTTCTCTTATCATGGATATGTTCATAAAAGCCTTGGATTGTAGGCATCATAAAAAAAAATATTAAATAAATAAATAAATATGAGATGCAATTGCACAGTGTTCCAGTAAGACAACAACATCCTTTAGAAACACAAGGAGCATCATTTTGTTATGACAAGAAAAGGTTGATGAAGGAGTCCCAGTAAGAGAGGTGAGAAATATTGAGTCTACTACATAGGACACAGCTGAAGCTGAAAATGAACAGGTCCAAGAATCAAAAGGAGAAGACTTTGAGTTAGATACAAATACTCTGCATGACTCAAATAAGAGAATCCATCCTGTTAGGGGGATTATATATTGGTTGAATATCTGATACCTCCGAAAATTACTACGACAACTTAGGGGGAGCATGATTTCTTTGACATTGACGTCAAAGGGGGAGAAAAGGAGTGGTTTGGATGCTACAGTTGGAGGTCTAAGTAGAATAGTGGATTCCTTCATGGTTGACATCAATGCCAAAGGGGGAGATTGTTGGCATGTTTATAGTAGAGTGTGTTTTTCATTGATGGCAAGAACAACAACAACGATAGTATGCTTATAGACAAGAAACGAAGAAATGAGGAAAGAAGCAATGATGGAAAAAAGGGAAAGAATAAGTCTGGGAGAAGAAGCGAACAATATGAAAATCAAATGTCAGGAGGAATAGCATGAGTATGTAGAGATCAAAGCTTAGAAGAGATAGCGATTTGTGCTTTCTAGAAGTGCAGCCAAGGTCCAAGAGAAGGAATCGCAAGAGGAGAAAAGGTCGAGACCTTTGAACACTTAGAAAACCTTATAAGTGAGAGAGATCAGAAAGCTCAGGAGGAAGAATGAGAGTGGTCATTGGATCACCAATCTCGAATACCCGATGACCGTTAGATCAACGCCTAGTGACTAGATGAAGCGCAGAGGAGAAGTATAGATCTTAATCGTTGGATTTGAGCATGAAGGATCAGTAGTCATTGGTTCCAGAGATAAATTCACGACGGTTAAGCCTTTGATGAGCAGAAGAGAGTAGACTTGTCAAATTCCCGAAGTCATGAAGTAAGAAGGGACCGTCCATCGTCAAGACTGACAGGTGGCACATGATCCTCAACTCTGGAGAAAAACACTTCGAGGAATTTTTAGTTTGAGACTTGAAAACCCGAAAGTCCAAAGAGTCGAAGAGCAGGAGTAAATGAAATTCGTCAGATTAGTTTGAAGTGGAAGGACATGATAAGACAAAAGAGCTTCATCGTAGAAAGAACGATTTGTTGATCTAATAACCTTATCAATGAACATGATTCACTTCAGATCTAAAAGATGCAAGGAGGTTACATTCTGGAAATCTTGAGAGTTGAAATTCCAAAAATGAGAATTTTCGTTAGTCGTTGGATCATTCTAAGTGGAAGGATAGGATAAGCTAGAAGAGTTGCATCACAGACAGATCGAGCCATCGATCTAGGATCTTGATTGATGAACAACATCTAGTTCGAGTTTAAATTCGCAAGGAGTTTACGCTCCAGAATGTTTGAGGTATGAAATGCCCGAAGCCCCAAAATCCGAAATGAATAAGGACCGTTGGATTTGGAGGACAAGCGAGGACTATTGGTTTAGGCATGTTGGTCAGTAGACCACGTCAACAAAAGAGCATAGTGGCAGACCTCTTCAAAATACCACATTGTTAGACCATTTCAAAAGACCACGTCAGCAAATACGCATGGCATAATCAGGTGATGACAAGCGTCAAGAGGAAATTGGCTCATTCCATGTCAACAAGTGACGTAAGCAACTTACGTCACTCTGGGAGAATTGCTTCGGGAGTTTCACCACCAAGAAATTTCAAAAGTCCCGAACTCCCGAAGGATGAAGGTCTGAAGGCACTCTCAATCATCAATAGAAGATACTATCCTAACCATTAGATCAAGGACATGTGGCACAGTCAGAGAATGACAAATGTCAAGTTGAAATCAACATTTCAGGTACATGCAAATCACGAATCAGAGTGACACATGGTAGTTTCTTAGCTCATGACACATCATCAAGTGACGCAAGAGTTATGTCACTACGAGATTTTTACTTCAAAAGCTTTACCACTAGCAAATGGAAAAAAACTCTGAAGTCCTGAATGTTGAAGTCTCGAAGTGGACACGACACGTATGATCTAAAAGATCACTTCAGGAGCATTCTCATATGTCGATCTACTCCAGTGGAAGGATAGCGTAAGTTGAAATCTGCAAAGTCTGAAGATGCGAAAGGATCATGACCATTGATGCAAAAGAGAGATGCATCGTTAGATAATGGACTCTGGGTGAAATGCTTTGGCAGTAAGCAGAGTTTGAGAATCGAAACTCCCGAAGCCCGAAAGGAAAAATTGATCTCGTCCGTTGGTTTGGAGGGCCACATGTCACCTGATCGTTGGGACTAAGGATCGCATGTAGATAGAGGAAATAAGGAAAATTGGTCAATTGAAGAGGACATATATCAACAGATATTCCATTACGGAAGATATCCAGTCAACAACAACAGGGTTTGAGATCTCAAACTCCTGGAGCCCAGATCAGGAAGTAAATCTCAGTCGTTGATGAAGGAAGGTGAGATCTAGTCCACAAAATTGAGAGGATAGATCTGGACCATTAGTTCAAGAGCACCATCAATATCGTGAGATCGACGGTCGTGCTCCATTGCAGATCTTGAACATGATTGGGTCTTAATTTTTCGTGAGCGGGCCACAATTGAAACCATGGTTTAGGAGAAAGGACATGTGTAGGCTCATAGTGGGTTGCAGGGTGAAAAGAGGGTTTCCCTCAAACTACCTATGGAAGCGCTCGCAATCGTGTGGTCACATGAAGATCATAGCCCAAGGTCATATCGTGAAATGAAGCCAGCACTCACTAGACATAAATCGGGAAGCACCTTTTGAATAGGTGTTTGGTAACTGCCAATGGTCACGTGAAAGGAAAGGTCTCAGAAAGAAAATCTAGTGCCCACTATGAAGTTTTCTCAGGAAGAGAAAAGGCTCTAAAGGGATGAGTGTGTGGAGTTTCTCTCTATAACTGTCGAGACAAAAATGATTGTAACTGCAAAAAATGATTGATTGCATCTGCCAATGAATTCGAATAATATCAGGGTGATCACCAGAGGAGCTGAAGAGTCTCAAGGTAACTTCCAGTGAAGTGAAGATTCATCATTTATACAATTGACAGATGGAAATGCGTCGAAGATTGTAACTGCCAAATAAGCTGAAAAATCTCATGATAACGACCATTGATGAAGAACAAACTCAGGATGATCACCAGAGAGGACAAAGAGTTGAGTGTATGCCCTGGAAGAGGACTTGGCATGATAAATATGTGCGGAACAGATAAGTGATGGGAGCTATTGTGGAGATTTATTCATGCAGGTAGAGGCATGTTGTCTGCAAGAGCTAAAACACATAGAAGAGGTGTAGCGCATTGAATGGAAATAATACATAGAGCATAAAGCATAGAAGAAAGATATAGAGAATAAATTCTTATATGAGAGAGGAAGAGAAATATGAGGTGTGTGTTTAGAGATAGAGAAGAAGAACAGAAAGCTCAAGGAGAGGTGAGCAGAGATAGACTGATGCAGGCAGAGCAAATCAATGTAGAAGAACAGTGATGAGACTGGTAAACTATAGATAAATGTTGTATCACTGTGATAAATTCAAGAAAATAAAATATTTATATTTCAGAGTGGTATGGAGGTGCTAGGGAGGATTGGTGTCCTTAGAGTTTCAAGTGGGTGATTGAACAAAGGGAGTTGTAGATTCCGTCTGGTTGCATCCAGAAAAAATAGGGTGGCAGGGTGGTGCAAGGGAGAACTATTGTTCTCTGTTATACAGGTTGGTGCCTGTGTAATTGGAAGTTGGTGCTGGAATACTCAGGGAGTTGGTGCTTCCTTCTAGTGGGTGCTAGAGAAACCACAGAGTTGGTGCTTCCTTCTAGTGGGTGCTAGAGAAACTAGAGAGTTGGTTCTCTCATCAAGTTGTTTCTTGTAAAAACGGAGGTTGTAGCCTCATGAGGAGTTGGAGCTCATAGGAATGATAATGTATAGAAAATAAAGATTATATGTCATATCAAGAAGAAGAGGTGTTTCCCTTTATGGGTTTCCTCGGGAAATATGTGTCTATGTATATTTCATGTGTGTGATTGATGTTGAATACTCTATTTCTTACCTCCCTGCATTATTTTGATTGCCATTGAGTGTTATGTAAAGAGTTTAAAATAGGCATAATTGTTTAATCACAGTAACATCTGATTCACCCCCCCCCCTCTCAGTTTTCCAACAGTATGCATATGTAGAGAAATTTAGGGTTATAACAATGGTTCTCGTGGCTTGATCAGTATCTACAAAAACAAGGATATAAGAGAGGGACTACTGACATTAACCTATACATCAGAATTGAAGATCAAAACATAATTGTTGTGGTTGTATATGTATATGGCATCATATTTGGGAGTAATCTTACTACACTAAGAAGAAATTTTACAACCAAAATGCAAGAAGAGTTTGAAATGTCTATGCTGGGAGAACTATCATTTTTCTTAGGTGTACAAGTAAATCAAACAGAAAATGGAATATTCATTTCCCAAACCAAATATATCAAGGAAATGTTGAAGAATTTCAAATGGAAGAAAGTAAACCTATGAGTACTCCCATGGTCATTGGAAGTAAACTAAGCCTAGAAGATGACTCACCAAAAGTGGACCAAATGATGTATAGATCAATGGTTGGAAGTTGTATGCATTCAACAACAACAAGGCCTAACATCATGTAGGTTGTAGGACTCGTGGGGAGATTTCAATATGCACCTAAAGAAACTCACTTAAAAGAAATAAAAAGAATATTCAGATACCTTCAAGGCACCCTAGAAATTGGATTATGGTATCCAAAAGATAAAGACTTCAATCTAACTGCATATACTAATGTAGATTGGGTCGGTAGCCTAGATGATAGGAAAAGAACCAGTGGAGGAGAAGTTTTTCTAGGGAAAAGTCTAGTAACATGGTCAAGAAAGAAACAAACATCCACATCACTCTCTACAATAGAGGAAGAATACATTGTTGTTGCATCCTACTGCACACAAGTTCTTTGGAAGAAGAAAACTTTAGAAGGCCTACAAATAAGATATAATAATCTTGTTACTATTAATTGTGATAACACTAGTGCCATAAGCATATCTAAAAATCTAGTAATGCATTCTAAAACCAAACACATTCCAATTAAATACGATTTCCTAAGAGATCAGGTTGCCCAAAAAATAGTTAAATATAGTGTATGTAGACACCAAAGAACATATTGCAGACATTTTCACAAAACCTTTTCCCAGGAGTACTTTTGAAAATCTTCGACATAAATTAGGAGTAATTCAACAACCTCATTAAAAGCCATAAAATTGTATCAGAAGGGGAACATGGTTAGGGGGATCATTTCCACAAGGGGAGCAAAGAAATATCCCCTCTTTCATTTCTCTCAAAGGGGGAGGAAATTGATAAAGGCATAAATTTCAAAAAGGAAGGGGTTTCCATCAATGCCAAAGGGGGAGGGTGTTGGACATGGTGTTATGGTGTTGGAATTAATGTCAAAGAGTGCCAAAATGATCAATGTTTATTATGAAATTGATGTCAAGAAGATGAATATGGTATTATAATTATATTTCTTTGAGGTCCTAAAAGCTCATGGGAAATAACTTAGTAAGTTGCATGTTGGCAATTTCAGCTATCAGAAAGCAAATCAGCATATACTTGTCATTGATGGCAAGAATGTGCGGTCGCAGTGATGAAAATAGCATTGAATAACAGCGCAGTAATAATCGAGAGGAGAAGAGACAGTGATCGTTGGATCCCATCCTAATTTCCCGAAATAACCAGGACTGTCAGATCTGTAGAAGCTGCGAGAGAGATAAATTCATCGGAGAATCGGGGATCGCGAGTTCAAAGTGCAAAGAACACTTGACAACGAAAACCCCGAAATCGCGATATGCGATTTCGCGATTTGATCGCAGCCG
>ML793354.1:231837-246866 GCA_009831015.1 Picea engelmannii | reverse complement strand
TCTTTACTCTTACTATCCATATGTTGTATGTTGGTAGATGACACATGAAGAAATATTAATAATTATTTTAAAAGGCATAAAATTGTTTAAGCTTATAAACAACTGATTCACCCCCCCTCTCAGTTGTTTTAGTATTTCCAACATTGCATAGAATACATAGCACGAGGTGCAAAGGAATATACCTAAATCTTAGGAGAGGTAGTGTATTAGACTACACCATATCAGAGCATACAAAGATCCTTATATAGAAGGAGTAACAAAGTAACGAAGAAAAATGAATTCAGAGCTCAGGAGGGTTAGCAACTAAAGATCAATTCATAAAAGAATGCACAAATAATTATTGAAAGCTCAGGTGAAATAACGATGAACAGATCAAAAGAAAGAACGTTAATCAAGGCTTAGAAGAGATGACGCACATGAGTCGTTCACTCTTATTTCGGGACAATCCAAGATTTTTAGATAGAGGTGAAGTCATAGGTTGGAAGGATTAAATCTCAACCGTCAGATATGAAGCAAGAGCTTTGGATGGTTTCTCAGCCGTTAGATTCAGATTTGATCTAGAGTTAAGTATTAGTCATTGATATGGAATGAAAAAATTGAACCATCAGATTAGAAGGTAGTCAACTTCATCGCTGACCACTCTCGTGGAAAGGAGCCAAGAACATGTAAGTTTACTCGAAGTGTCGAAGCCCAGAGTCACAAACTAACACTGGTTGTTGATCTAAGATACTCCGAGATGAACCATGACCATTAGACCAAACGCTTGGAATGGTTAAGCCCACGATCCTAGCCCTTGGACTTGTGGAGTTTATCAAGTAGAAAGTGATAATAAGAACTTCAACATAAATTTCTCTGGAAGATTTGAATAACTACAAAGACCGAAGTCTCGAATCGTCGAAGTACCAAAGTGATAGAGAATTGTCCACTCAACTGTAGATCAAGTCTTGACTGTCGATTTTTTTTAAACCTCTGGACAAGCTAGGATCATCCATCTAAGAAAGAATGAATATCGGCCATCTCATCTACTTCGAAGAAATGCACTCCAGAAAGTTGAATGATTTCAAAGGCCCGAAATCCCGAAATAAATCTAGACCATTGATCTCATAGCTGAGCACAGTCGTTGGATCAAGGATTCATATGAAGCTACGACTAGGAGGAGAACATGTGCCACGTCAAGAGATCCATGTCAGGAAGGGAACATGGAGAAATTAGATGGTGAAAAGTGTCAAGGTCTAGTTGGAACTTTAGGTTACGTAAGTCACGATTATAGGTGACACGTGGCAACCACTTGGCTAGTGCCAAGTCATAATTGGCGTCAACAAGCTATGTCACTTCAGGATTTTTTCCTTCGAGGGAAACTAACAACTACCCGAAGCACCGAAGGCCAAATTCAATGCTAACCGTTGTTATAATATCCTCCAGATTATCACATGACCATTATATCAAAACATAGTGGAAAGATGACGTAAGAACTCCCATGTTGACCACTTCGGCGTTGACCAACTCTAGTGGAAATTGGAACAAACAATTACCTGGACCTCCGAACCCCCGAAGTCCCGAAGTAAATAGTGGTCATCCATATCAATCTTTAATTAAGTCATAGTCGTTTAATTAAGCAATGGAAGGATAATGTAAGAATCAAGCTATACCATTGATTTGGTTTCACGAATCATGATAACCATTGGATAAATCCTTGTGAGAAGTAACCACTTCGGGAAGGTCAAAAATCGGAAGACTGGATGATTCTAAGAGAGAATTCACCAAAAGGCCAAAGTCAGCAAGACAAGGTTCCAGCCCCCAGTCACGGGTTACGAAGAAATTAAGTCGTGTATCATTGGGAACATCGCTTAAATTAATAAGCGTGTTTTTTACGCATATGGTCACATGTAAATGGTTTGAAGGAAGTGCCTCTGTAAAATTTGATTTATGCAATATTTGCAGAGACATGGAATTGATTTAAAAGAAATCGATCCATACATGTGATCAATTTATGAAAATCCTCCACAATAATGATTGAATAATAATAGATATTATTGTTAATTTAAAATGAAGAGGTGCAATGGTCCAAACAAAGGGACAAATGCTTCATAGCTCACACCAGTTGGAATATTATATAAACGAGAAAGAATGGTGAGAAGAAAGTGTCTTTGAAGTCTATATCAGAATATCAAAATAGAAGTAGAGTCCAAGAAGAAGAACTTATGATTCTTATGAAGTGAGGGCGGAAGGGAGGAGCTCAGAATGATTCATATCCTTTACTAAGTAATTGTAATTCAAGGGAGTTGGTGCTTCCTGGGGTTGGTTCCCTAAAGACAAGGGAGTTGGTGCTTCCTGGGCTTGGTGCCCTAAAGACAAGGGATTTGGTTCTTCCTAGAGTTGGTGCCCTGGAAAACAAGAGAGTTGGTGCTTCCTAGGGTTGGTGCCCTAAAGAAGGGGATTTGTGTCCCCTAGAGTTGGTGCTCTAAAAAGGATTGGTGTCCTTCACTATTATTCATAAAAGCCTTGTAATTCCAATTTATTATATTTATATAATTGATTTTACAAACAATTCTATCGTTGATCTATTGTGGTAATTAACGAAATATAAAAGTAACTGCTAATTGTTGAAAAATGATAATATTAATTCACCTCCCTCTCAGTGTTCCAACAAAAACAACAAATGTGAAGTGTGATACATTGACTAGTATTCAAATTTTTATGCCTCTAAAATTAACCATTATTTTTTCTTATTTCATTGCATTGTTGAGACCTTATACTACCGAAAAAAAAAATTACATGTGAAAATGGGCACCCTGGACTCAATCCCCTTATGGAGATAAAAAAAATCTAGATATTAGATCATTGATTAGTATAGTGAAAGACACATAACATAAATCCAATTTATCATTGGTAGATACAAAACAATGTGAAGAAGAATCAACCTCATACAAAGTCAATTCACTCTATCAAAAGTCATAGAAATATAAAGCTTTTAGCACCATGGATGGCATGTTTTTATTTTATTTTCATGGACGAATCATGGTGTACATTTCTTTGTGTGCTACACCAATAGTGTCATGCATCTACCTTTGGTTTAGAAAACGAAATTGTGTTGCATAAATATGTTGTGAGAACATAATATTTATTGTATTAGAAATACTTTTGGTAATGGTTTTATATGTACAATTACATTGGTAGTTCCTCAAATGAGAATGGAGGATTCTTCTTGGGATAAGTGAAATTAATGTGTAGTTAAAGGATTTGAGAATGGAGGATTCTTCTTAGGACAAGTGCAATTAAAGTGGATTTAAAGGATCCTACTACGTATTGCAAGGTTCTGGAATCTTTTGTAGCCCTTATCATATAATCTTCTAGTATATCATAATATAGTTCCTCCAAACCTCCTCCATCAACTTTACACGATGCAATTGTAGCTTCATTGAATAAGATTAGTAGTGTAGAGTAGTATGAATCAGAAATCATGGCTCCTAAGAAATTTTACACTAGAGCGAACCCTGATCCAAAGCCCGCAACATCCATGTTTGATCCTGAAAAATGTGCATGTATGCTTCCCTTACAAAAACATTTCAAGAAAATGATTTATATTTATCGATAAATTGAGAATGAAATAGTGGTAAATTTTGTAACTTTATCGATAATTTTGAGAATGAAGTCGTGGTAAATTTTGAACCATTTGCAAATTAATGTGTTAAGGGATCTATGTCTTAATGGAGGATGTTGTGAGATGGTATTTTTTTACTTGTGCGGTTCTTATATAACCTTGTGAATTATCCTCGTACCCATTTCACTTGATTATTCTTGAAGTTGATTAAGTGAGGTAGATTATTCTTGCACAGCCGTAGAATGATAAATGTTTAGGATACTTGTTTATTGTCTTGCGTTACTAGTTGCAAGTTATAAAATAGCATAGAAATGATGCAGTTAATAACTCATTGTCCTTGTTCTTTCTTTGCGTAGATGCAGTGTCATTGTTTACATGTTATTTATTGACAAGATTAATTACGTGTGATTCCATGATTTGATACTAGAATCTAGTCATGATGTTTAGGATAGAAGTTGGTTATGGGATTTAGACACCTTCTTGTTCCTCATAACAGTCGCTAGCCCTGAGACCTTAAGTTTTCAAAATCAATCAGATGAATCTTGGGCTTAAGAGTTGCTTATGTGTCGTAGAGGTCCTAACCATGCATGATAGGTTGGGTGGGGAGTTATTTTAATATTTAGTGACATGGTTGATCATTATTAGTATTTTTCTTTAGTTGATCGTGATGTGTTGAATTGTGTCGCTATTTATGTTTATGTGTTGATCATGTGTCGCTATTAAATATGTTAATGCATTGATGAGCATTGTTATTAATTATGATGATGTGTTGTTGGATATTCTATTAATTATGTTGTGATGATTTTAAATTCCCAATGAAAAAAAAATATTTACCCTTGTACATCACTATTTGTTGTCATAATGGAGGGGACGTTACAAGAAATCCTTTAGAAAGACTACTTTTGGCTTGTCTTCAAAGGGGCTTAGAATGCAATTATTCCAAATTTAATGAAATTGGGTTTCTAAATTTCTATTTTATTTAAAGCACAAGAACAAAGGATATTAGTTGGAATCGACCATATTTTTATTGGATACACTAAGAATTAGATAAATTGGACTTTAGAAATAAGTTTTTTTTGTTGTTGTTGTGTGTGTGTGTGTGTGTTGATAATGGAAATAGGTTTTCATATGGATTCACTTTAATTTGTATATTGATAATTATGTGAATGTCTATGGTCTATGTTGTGTAAATTATAAATGATGAATTCATGGCTATACTTTCTATTAAATTTATCTTTTCTTGGTCATATTGGGATTTGACAACAATGACTTTGGATGACCTAGGATTTGAAAGAAATCACGGGTTCTCAAAGTATAGCCACACTGGTATGAAAGGAGCACCCATCCACTACATTTCTTTCTTCCATCAAGAACATTTAGACACTCTCCCATTATGTGCACCAGTCTAAAATGAGTGTGTAACACCCACCATGTGTCCAAGGGATAGTGCCCCTAATAACCTCTTATTGCTAATGATAGGCATGGTCAATAAGTAGTGCCCCCTTGCGCGTAAAACCTACATGTAGAATTTAAATTCCGACCATGCATGACATTTCCAACTTGTGCATTTTTATTTCAACATCCAACTTATGAAAACTTTATTGACCTATGTGTGTTCACTTCAATATCTTATGTGAGCCCAATCTAGAATCTTATGTGTACAAAGAAATCCAACTTGACCATGGATCATTACACCTTCATGTAGACATTGACAATATGAGGTGCGCTAAGAGATGAACAACTAGCAACAATTACAAAGCCGACCATTAATAAATCATATAATTGATTTCATTATGATTCCGTGAGTAGTAAAGAATAGATCTAGTATGTAATGTATAACATGATATAAAAAAATCAATAGTAGAGCATATTTCCATTTCACTATCTCACTCACAACACATTGCACAATATTTTCATAGCAAGACATCAATCTCTAGTTCTTAAAGAAAATTCAGCCATCTTCTTTGTTTAGAGTGCCTTTCTTCTTTTCAATCTCCAAATCTTCCTTATTAATGTTTTCAACTTTTGGCTTTCTTTTAAAACCAACTTTTAAAACCAACTTTTGGCTTTCTTTTAAAATCACCTCATTATTCTTAATGAAAACATGGTGCTTCATATTGTGTAAATGTTCTGTCAAAATAGATTTGCCAACTTTATAATGTTATATGTATGTCATGTTTCCTTAATTATCATTTGAATCGAACACCCAATTTGTTCAATGTATTTAAAACCATAAAATAAATTATTATTATATAAAACCATAGAATAAATGATTATTTATTATATATGCTTTTTGAAAAAAGAAAGCTTAAAAAATATTTAATAGATTTTAAGAAGCTTTTAAATTTGTTAAATAAAACTAAAATTGATTTTATGTTATTTGTTTTAAAGAGCCTTTTATTTTATTTTTTTTAAATGGAGTGTGACATATGGGTTGGTGGCTTCAAAGAGGGTGGCATTAAAAGGTGTTGGGTGAAAATGGCAATGTTGTCCTTTCTTTACTGTTTTACTTTACACTGGTCAACTATCTTTTTCTTTATTATACATCATGACAATTTACTCTTCTTTGATCCAAATTTATAATAGAGCATCTTTCTTTCCTTTCCATGGTCCCTCTCAAAATGCAATATGCAATGTACAAATCGTTTCAAAATAAAACACTAATATTCAATTCTCTTTTCACAGTAAAACACTAATCTCCAATTTTCTTTTAAAAATTAATTAATTTTTTTTTAGGGTTTAGAGTGTCTTACTTCTTTCCAATCTCAAAAACCTCTTAGAGTAATCTTTTTGGCATTCAACTCTTTTTGAAAACCACCTTAGTAATTTGAATAAAGACATGGTACTTCATGTCATGTGAATGTTTTTCCAAGGTGGATTTGTCAACCATATTATGTTGTATGTTTTTCGCGTGTTCTTTAATTATCATTTGATTCAAGGTAATTAGTTTTATGTTTTTTTAAATGAATTTTGTGAACTTTTTTAAGATAAGGGTGACAAATGGATTGGTGGTTTAAGAAAGGTTAATATTCTTTGATATTTTAATTATCATAATTGTTTTGTTTAAATTTTTTGGAGATAAAATGTCTGTTAAATATGGAATATAAAAAAAAAAGTATTTGAATGAATATTTATAAGATTGAAAATTAAGTTTAATCATTTATTTGTCTCAATGATTTGTAGAGTTTCCACTCAAAATATTGAATGTTTCAATATTTTTATACATAATTTATCTCCAAAAAAACTCAAAGAACATTATGAATAATTATAAAAACCTACACATTTATACCCTAATTACATTTGTATTAAGACATTGACCATGAAAATATAAATCAATATATAAATATATATTTATATAATTTTTTTAACTTTTCAATATATATTTATATAATTTTTTTAACTTTTCAATATATATTTATATGATTTTTTAAAACTTTCCATTCACATATATTCTGTGTTACTCACACATTTAATTTAATTTAATAAAATCATTCTTCCCCTCCACCACCTTGATGATAAATTTAGTCATAAATTGAAATGGTTAATAAGGTAAGTTATTTCTGATGTGACCCAATAGCAAAGATGCATATGCCTTTATTTGGATTAGTTAACTTAAACGTGACCTATATATACATATACTAAGAAGACTATGTTTTATCGAATAAATTTTTTTGTTATATGGAGAAACGTTTTAAATAAAACTTATTTTATAATATGAAAAACATTTTAAAGTGAAAATATTTAATGATATTAAAATTCATTGTAGAACACACAAATTTTGAGAAGATCTTTTAAGGTCCTTTCACCATCACGAAAGAGTTCATTTCCATTTTTATGAAACAAAGTGACCGTCTTCATACAAGTTACTTTTCTTTGAATAATCATTACTATTGACATTTAAATTACTAATCACGTTATACATGTTATTTTGAATAATTATAAAAAATAAAAATCAAGAGAGATTGTATAACAGTAAACATGTATATACATGGATATTAAAAAATTATTTTGAAAATATTTAATTTGGAAAACCAAGATTTAATAGATATCCATTAATTTTGATTAAATTGTTCAAGAGAAGCTAACATCAACCACTTAAGGTAATCCATTAAATATCTTTCTAACACATAAAATATTATGGGCAAATACTATGGGTTACTTAATACTATGGGAAAATTCCACGCATCACCCAATACCATAGATTCATAGAGTACCAATGGTAAACCCATCAATAAGTTAATATTATATATTGCTCAGATACTATGAAAAAACAAATGTTAAGAATTAATTTACTTTGAACTTTTGTTTCAAAATAGGTTAAAATATGTTATAAGTTTAATAATTTTTTTTTTAATTTTTTAAATATATAAATTTAATTTAATAATTTAAATTGCTACAACTTATAAGTTGAATAAAAAATTTGAAATAACATTTATATAATTTATATAATGATAAGATTTCGTTATAATTGTTTTATAATTTTTATTTTGTTTTTAGTAGGATAATTTTTAATATGTTTTAATTTTAATATAAATTTTAAAAAATATAAAATGAATAATTAAAATTGATTATATATTTTTTTAAGTAAAAAAGAAATTAGGATTTTGTATTATATATACATAAAAATTTAGTCAAAATATTGAGGAGATTATCGAGTCAGAAACCAGACTCCTAGTTCGGTATTTTAGAGCATCTGAGTTTACCATTGTTAGTTTAGTTAGACTTTTACTATACTCAATCCAGAAATACTTCCTCTTATATGAAGCTTTAGATATTACAAAATTAAGACTAGGGATCGAAAACATATTCCCAATGATTGAGTAGTAGACCAAAAACCAAAACATCTGGACCATTCAAAAAAGGGGAACATAAGAGAAATTGAGCTTGAAACTGTCTTTCAGTGCCCTAGTTTCCCTAATCTGGGATTGGTTCCTCTTTAGGATGTCTATTGGGATCTTGTTGGTCATTCTCCAATTGAATTGGGAATTCCCTGGTCCTCTCCTGGCTGGTGGTTCCTTCTTCTAACCTTGCAGTGGAACTGTGTCTTCCTCTTGTCTCTCATGGAAACAAATCCCATATTGAGCTTTACAGAAAAGCTAGACTTTTTCCTCAACAAATTGCACGACTTGCAGGGTGGATCTGTTTTCTTCATGGTGCTAAGCCACTACCTAGGCCACCATATCCTTGGATAGCTAATAGGTTTCCTCCAAGGGAAAATATTTAGGGCCCTAGGTTTGGGACTAACTTGGTTTTGTAACCCAGTCCTTCGCTTCCACCAGAATATCCCCATCTAATATTTTATTACGCTTCTTGAGAATCGCCTCATGCATGATGGTCATGACCTTATTTTCCACTTCTAATTATAGGATGTGGAATCTATTTCTCGCCTCTCCAACATACCTCAGTACTCTGGTTATGTCCATCAGGTCTATAGGTGTTTGCAACTCCCCCTTCCCTCTCTTCCGCATGGGTTGCACATAATTGTATGTCGAGTCATGACCCTTCATGATGTCTATGCTCCAAGTAGATTCCATAACACTAATATGTTTCACCATCTCTAGCTTTTAGCCCCCCAGTAATTTGGGTCTGTCACAAGTTTTATTGTCCCAGGAGAAAGAATTCTCCCTCCTTATCCTAGTTGAAATTGATATGAGTGAGCGACCCAAGGTGTCAAAGCACCTCTAGACCAAAAATCTCTTGGCTTCTAGTAAGAACCACCACTCATTTGAGGACTTGTATTGGAAGACTCTAAGTATAGGCCCAAATAGTATATTTCCTTGTAAAAACTACATGGTTTCTTCTATTTAATAGTGGGCCTCAACATCCTCCTCAATTCTTGTTCTTTCCTCCTCTTCTTGTCCTGAGTAATGAACTTGGTTCATCTCCCATGATCCCAATTCCTTCTGTGCCTACTCATTATCGTCTTTATACTTTTTGGGTACACCATGAACATCATCTCATCTAAAATCCATATCACTTTCGTCGTAGAACCTCTCTTTTGTACGTCCATTAACTAAAGTATCGTCCCACTAAAATAATTGTCATATTTTTAGTGCGACTACTATCTGTATTTCCCAACATCCAGATGTAATTTTACCAGTGAACACATGGGGGAGGGATACAACCATTATGATGACACATGGGTGGTTGGAATCCCCACAAGGTAGTCACCAACCCCTACAGTTGTCACCCTATCCAAGAAATAGATGTCAGGCATGGATAGACATGTTATGTTGGCCCTTAGTTCCCCCAAGCTAACCTCCATCAATCACCACCATTCTTCTCTAGTTTCTTGATCTACTTCCACATTGGCCAGACAATCGACCACGAAATTAGATTTCCTTCTGATGTGGAATGGGATGATATCTGAGTTTTCCCAAATGATTTGGTCCACTTTCGAAAGGTTGAAGGAGATATTTCTAATTGGTCAAGAAATTTTTTGAAGGTGTTCCATTTATTATCTTCTTTAAGGTGTTGATTAGAATCTGAGAGTCTCCTTTGACTATTAGTTTTTGATAGCCTGAGATGGTTTCTATCCATAGCCCTATGATGATTCCAACTAATATAGCTCCATTGTTAGAGTTGTTCCCGAGACCAAAGGTGAAGATCCCTTACATTTCTCTTGACGAATCTCAAAAGATCACCCCTTCTCTTGTCGGTCCTAGGTTTCCCTTTGATTCTCCGTCAAAATTCAATTTCACAAAGCCAATTGGGGGTGGATCCCATTTATCACACATGAAATTCTTTAGGGGGCTTAGTTACAATGATGTGCTTTGCTTATTACATTCTCCCAATTTCATGTTTTTGAATATTTCTACTTCCTCTCCTATTGGAAGCCATTCCTCCTCTACTTAGGTTGTAGTTTCTACTATTTCCTATATGTTGGACTGGATCCCTTGCCAGACTTGTTCCAGTTTAAGTTGTTGTTTCTTAAAAATACATGTTTTCCTTTCCTTCCATATTCCAAAGTAGAAATATTAGGAAAGAGGTCCATATCCTATTGATATGGGATTTTTTTAAGGTTTTTTTGTCCTTTCCTCTAATGCTTTGTTCATATATTGTTTGTTCCTATATGTGGTGCTAAATAGAGTGGCTACCATATCCCAATTGGAAGAGGATACCCAACAGGAGTTTAAGAGATGGTTCAACATCTCCCCTTATTGGTAGCACATCATGCATATTGATGGGCCTTCATAGCCCCTCTTGATGATGTGATCTCAGGTTAAATATTTTATGGTCATTACTAGCTAGAGAAATGGCGATATATTTTTCCATTAGGTAGGATTCCATAATTTTCCCCAAACTGGTGTCTTGGCATCCTTAGTTGTTTTACATGCCAGAATGTAGGTCTCCCTTACTTTGAATTTACCATCTCCTTTCAGACCCCATCACAAGATGTCTTTTCCTTTCCAAAATTGTAGTTATCGGCTTCGCAGGGTGGCATTGATACCCTGATGAGTGGCTTCCACCCATTCTACTCGCTAGACCTATATATTCTTCCATGTCTTCTCCAAATTCTAACCATGGTGTTGATCATATTACAAGTATTGGGAGACCCTCATCCAGGAAGCCCCTACCATACTCTCTTGTATTGTTTGGTATTTATCCTCTTTACCAAGCACTGGCATATGTTCCCATGCATCTTCCTGGAATAGAGTTGACTGTCCATCATGGATTTCCTAGAATATTTTCTATTGGACCAAACCCCAATTTTTTGAGGCATGGTTCCAAATCAAAGAGTCAAGACAAACTACTTCCAATATGATCCATTCTTCAGGTGGGCTAGCCCTAGCATATTTTTCCTTCCATATCTGAGCCCATAGGCCCTTCGAGTTTTGCATCCATCTGCAAAATATCTTTTTTTATAATCCTGACCCATTCTTTATGGATATTTTATGCCCAAACCACCATGAGATTTAGGGACACATATTTTTTCCCATGTTATCAATGCCCATTTCCTTTCCCTTTTCACTCCTCCCAAGAGAAAATTTATTTGTTTCGCATGAATATTTTTCAAGATTTTAGTTGGAGATGCTAAAACATAAAAGATACATAGAGGAATCTCCATTAGTACATATTTAATTTGGAGGATTCTACCTGGTTGGGTCAAGAATTGATGAGTCCAATAATTCAGTCTTTCCTCTATCTTCATAATGAGTTCCTTCAAGGAGATGTTATGAATGGATTTTTCCATGAGCGGGGCTCCTAAATATTTTGAAGTGGGGGAGGGCCATTGGAATCCTAAAATGTGGGCTATGTTGTGTTGAATTATCATGGGGGTATTGAAGAAAAATACTTTGGATTTATTTAGGTTTAATATATGTATGCCAGAGGTTGTCATAAATACTTTTAGTATTTAATGAATGGCTCTTGCTTCCCTCACCATGGTTCAACCCATAAGAAGCATTTCATCCACAAATTGAAGGTGGGAGAGAGGTTTTGTCTAGGGGTGAAGATGAAATCCCTTAATGGCACCTTCTAGTAGGGACAGTTTCATGAAACTCCCCAGGAATTTAGTGAGGATGAAGAAAAAGGTAAGGGGAGAGGGGGTCTCCTTTTTGGATCCCCTTGAGGATTTGAAGACTGATGATGGGGAAACATTAATCGGAATTAGGAATAAGGATAAAGAGACTAGGAGTTTAACCTAGGATATCAAGGAGAATTCGAAACCAAAGGCCCCAAATATTTCTCCCAGGATATTCAAGTTGATTATATCATAGGCTTTGGACAAATCTAGTTTTATAATCATGTTAGGTTTGCCACTGGATTTTATGGAATGTATGGCCTCATGCCACACAATTATCCCATCTAGGATCTATCATCCTTCTATAAAGTCTCTTTGTTTTGGAGAGATAATTTCATGGAGAAGACATTTGAGTCTATATTCTATAACATTTGTTATGATTTTGTAAATAAAATTACATAAGGAGATAGGATGAAACTTATTTGTAGATATTGATTCACAGTCTTTGGGGATGAGAGTTAGAAATGTGGTATTGAATGCTTGTAAGACAAATTAGGACAAGCGTGATTCATTTACCACTACCCATACGACTCTGCTTATGATATCCCAACATGATTGGAAGAAGATGGTTGTAAATCCATCTAGCCTTGGTGATTTCCCCTTCAAAATGTACTTGACTATCTCCTCAACCTCCTCCAGGGTCACCTTTCTCATGAAGCCCCAATTATGTTCTAGAGAGATAATATAAGGTATCGATTGCTTTATGTTTTTGTTGCATCCTCCCTATTGACATCTGGTTCTTTTAATAGGTTGTTGAAGTGCTTAACAAGTTTTTTT
Organism: Picea engelmannii; assembly: GCA_009831015.1. Taxonomy (NCBI): domain Eukaryota; kingdom Viridiplantae; phylum Streptophyta; class Pinopsida; order Pinales; family Pinaceae; genus Picea; species Picea engelmannii. The sequence continues at coordinate 233,964 of ML793354.1, read as the reverse complement.
CTATATCATCATGGTTTTCCATGATCTCTCCCCCCCCACTTGTAGAGTATCAATGCAGTTTTGGATTTGTTTCAATAACAATGAATTATGGAAAATTTGTGTGTTCTTGTCACTCTCTTGGATCCATCGAATGTAGGATTTATGATGGTACAAAATATCCTCCTAATTATCCTTTCATTCAAATCCAATCGAAGTTTCTCCTCCTTTACATTTAGTTCGAAGGAGTGTCCATCTTGCTTTAATTGTTCATAGATTCTTTCCATTTCCTCCTCCCATATTCTTTTTTCTTCAAAGATGTTCCTGAATTCCAATTTATTCCACTTATTAAAGAATTTTTTTGTATGTTTCAATCTCTATTGAAATTGATACATCTTTGTTCAATATAGGTTTTCTTGTTCCTACCACCACTTCATGATGTTCAAGAGGAAGTGGGTTTGACATAGCCATAATTGTTTGAAGAAAAAGGGTTTGGGACATGATTTCATGTTATTTTTGCACTTGATGGATATGGGCCAATGATTTGATCCATAATATGGGTGTATATCTACTAAGATACCTTGTTTCACTTGAAAGAAATATCCCGATACCATGAATATTTCTAGGCACACTATGACATGGTTTGATCCCCATCTCCTATTTCCCCAAGTGATCCATCCCCCCTTTGACGAGACATCAATGAGCCATAGTTGTTCTACTACTTCTTTGAATGCCAAATTCTTTGCATCCATATTCCATACTCCTTTATTTTCCTCCAGAGATGTTATCAAGTTGAAATCCCCACCAATAATCCATTGTTGGTCTTTCATGATCAATCCCAAGTGCAATATTTCCTTGAGGAAGTACCTTTTAGCCATTGGGGTCAGGGGACCATAGGATTTAGATACACAACCTTGGTTGTCAAATCCCATTTTTTGGTAGTGGATCATTAGAATTCTTGTGGTATATGTTAAGCCCTAATATTGGCTCATTACCCCTTAATTGGGTCATATTATATTAGTAATGTTATTTTATTTATGTCGGCTTTAGGCCATTAGTTATAATTATACCCCCTTGTCTCCTATATATACCAAGGAGACATTTTCATTTTGAATCATCTTGTACTTGAACATTTAAGTGGGGTAAAAGGAGGTTGCCCCCTCAAAGACTCTTATTATATGAAATTATCTCTTTTTCAAGGCATTGAGTACTTTTCCTAAGGTTTTTCCTATGCTATATTGATGTTTGGTTCTTAACATATGGTATCAGAGCTCAAGGTCTTGGGGATTTGCTGCTACATCTGAGACATCATGGAATTTTTTCTATAACGTTATTTCTACAATGTTTCAGAAGGAATGACTTGGAGGATATTTAGTAAACAGATCAAGGTACGTTGGGTTCAAAATTCAGCTCTTGAGGCCTTATACTTTCGAAGATACATCCTGTACAAGACAGGGTGCTGGAATCATCCTAAAATGAGTCATTGCAGAATTTTCGCTATAAAAAGGTTTCTATAATGTTTCAGACCCTGAACTCCAAAGGCCATTTACAAAAATTAGGAAGGTACCTTTTGTAAAACTTTCAGCTTCTGGGTCATCTAAAATTTGTAGATACACCTTGTGTAAGATAGGGTATCTGACTAGTCCTATTGACTAGTCTCAAGAAGGTGTTCCAAGTAAAAAAAATCATAACTTCTTGATAGAGTATCCAAATTGAGTGGGACTGGTTGCATTGGATCATGGACAGTCTGTAGTATTTTGGGTACAAGTTTCAGAATTTTATATCAATTATTTTGTGCGGGGAATGATATACACGTGAGGTCTCCTGGAAAGGCCAAAAATCGGCAAGTTGTGCGGAAGTTACCGTAAATTCCACTTGGCACATCCAATTTTGATCAGACCTGTGGAATTGTAGAGAAGAAATATCAGAGAACTACCTAAAAGAAAGTTTCATACCCATAAGGGCCAAAACTTGGGAGATATAATAGAATAAATATTGTCTAGAGAATTGCCTCAAAATCAAGATTCAAAAGTGATATTTGGCCAACATGCCACCAAAAAAGGGACCTTCTACACCAAATAAGCCTCCAGAAAATCCTAATTGGACTCTTGATGAAGGTGAAGAAATGCGTAGGGACATAAATGAACTACA
>ML793354.1:208673-228206 GCA_009831015.1 Picea engelmannii | reverse complement strand
ATTAAATGGAGGAAACTACCGGCTGAAGATTCCACTTGGGAAGATGAGTCTTTTATACAGAAGCATCCAAAGTTACTCAAGCATTGCAGACAACACTTGTCTCAAGGGGAGGGGCATGTTAAGCCCTAATATTGGCTCATTACACCTTAATTGGGGAATATTATATTAGTAATGTTATTTTATTTATGTCAGTTTTAGGCCATCAGTTGTAATTATACCTCCTTGTCTCCTATATATACCAAGGAGACATTTTCATTTTGAATCATATTGTACTTGAACATTTAAGTGGGGTAAAAGGAGGTTTCCCCCTCGAAGAGGCTTATTATCTGAAAATATCTCTTTTTCAAGGCGTTGAGTACTTTTCCTGAGGTTTTTCTATGCTATATTGATGTTTGGTTCTTAACAGTATACAAGAAAAAATATACCTTCACATTGTCGGGGTCCCAAAGGATCACGAGCCCACCCCTGAGGAGCCCTCAAATTCTATACATTCCACCTCATAGTTTTTTCATATCTTACATCCTACTCTCCTCAACATACTACTATCACACTTAGTTTCCTGTAACAAAACCAAGTCTTCTCTTTCTTTTGCAATTTGTTTCTTAAGGATTTTTTTTTTGGAAAGTGCACTCATACCCCTTATATTCCAAGAGATTATTTTCATTATTAACATTTATGTTGGGGTTGGAAATACTTATATAGGATTCCTAATACTTGGCTTGAGTTTATGAGCAAGGCTCCTATCTCTTCTAAAAAACTTTATGAGGCTTGCATCCCCTTTTATTTTCCTCCCCCCCTGGGTTTTTTTGTGTCTATAATGGGTTTTCTTTTAATACCAAAATTTTTGGATGATAAAGCCAAATTATCTTGATTTTTCCCTTTGGCTCTTCCTTTGATTAATTCTAACTCTGTGTCCTGGTAGGAGATGATGATTGAATCTAATAACATGCAAACCACATTCATATACACATAGATCCTTGCATAGGATATGTACCTTGTGGCCTTGGTGATCTCTAAGAGTTTGACAAAGGACCCAAGAGTATTTCCTATTCCTTACATAGTTTCCAAATGCTAGAACTCTTGACATAAGGAGTATAATATAATCCACACCTAGGTTGTTGTGTAGTCTTATTTCTCTAGTGATAATTGTTCCTTCCAATATCTAAGATGGAGGTCAGCCAAGTCTAAGAAATAAGGAACATCATTGATTATTTTGTCTCTGTCTTTAGAAAAAAATAAAATTACTGTGAAAAATCCTTTAGATCCAAGCTTTAGATCCATTTCTCCCTTAAATTTCCATCTCGATTTGACCCATGCTATGAGGGATTTATCCAAGGGAAAAATTCACTTGAATTGTCCAATAAAAAAATGGTCTTTCATGCACTATATGTACTCCCTTATACTTGGATAAGTGACCTAATAATGGCGGTTCTCCACAATATTTCCCAAATAATAGTTTTTCAATATCTTTTCTTGATTGTTTCCAACTCTTACTCCTATCTAGGGATGGTTAGGTCTGAGCACACCACTAAGTACCCTTTCCACTATGATGTCCCCTGGAGACTTGTTGGACCCCTTTGCTATTTCCTCCTTGAACAACTTAGTACATCCTTCTTCTTTGGTAGATTCCATCGTTGCATACAGATCTCATGCCACCATTTTAGTCCCATGAATCTTTCCTTGAATCATGTATTCCCTCCTCCCAATGTACACACTTTGAGAAAACTGCAAACCCTAACCCCCTTACCCTTCTCCTCTTTCCATTCTCTCTCATTGTGAAAATGAATATAAAAAAAAAAACTATAATTTGATATTATTTTGATATTGATCCAGGTGGATATTGGTGGCCACCCACCTATTCCACTGGCTCTAAATACAAATTTCCACCTTGGCAGATTTTCTACATTTTTTCAAGTCCCAAACTTTCGAGGCCATTTTGAGGCCCTAAATGACATTTGAGGGCCCATGCACATTCTCCCTTGGGCATGGTCGAAATGTGTTCTTCTCAGTTAGACCTTTCCGATGAGCTATTTTTCACCCCAAAAGGAGATTGTATGAAAAAGTTACTCCCTCAGGAATTTGATGTATCAACTACCCCCATCGAGGCCTATAAACCTTTTGGAATTTCATCTTTCAGAGTTAGGGTTTTGTACTTTCTTTATGTTAAAATTGAATTTGGAGCCTCACTCTGAGCATCATCATCATCATCTTCTTGTGAATGAGAATATCCATCACATTTATTCTTAGAGATAAGCTACCACCATTCTAGCGAGTTTAGTCACTTTGTATTTTTAAAGTTTATGTACATTCCTTTCATTAATAAAAATTGTGCATTACTGTATCTCTTTGTTTCTTGAAATATTTAAGTTTATTTCATTGTTATATCTCTGCCTTCATTTCATTATCAAAATAATCTAGATTAGTGGTATCAAAGTAGGCTTCTCCTTGTTGTTTCTTAGTGCATGTCCTCGACGAAGTCAGGGTATAGAGGGTTGGGTCTCGATCTAGTTTCTCTTGAGGACAACCGTTATCGCCAACCCAAATGGCCTCCCATGGCAGACGAAAAGAGAGATGCGGGAGAAGAATATTCCATTAATTTTTGTCTAGAGGAATCCCTCACGCGACAGAGGGATGAAATGATGGAATTTTTTTGCCAAATCCTTCGATGAATAGTGTAAACAACAAATGCATATTCATCAATCAACCACTTTGGAAGCACTACCCCTTTCAAGGTATAAGTTAGTTTTGATATTCCCATGTTTGAAGGTCAGATAGATGTGGATGCTTTGGAAAAATGGTTAAATATGATAGAAGGTTATTTCTTTTTCCACAATTTTTCTAACAGAGAAAATATCAACTTTGCGCTCCTTAAGGCTATCCCCCATGTCAAATATTGGTGGGAAACTTACTGGAAGAAAAATTCCACAAAGCATTTTAGAATATTTGGGTCGATCCCACTTGGGATTTTTTATGGATGCGGTCAAGGAACAATATTACCCTATTGGAAAATATGATGACCGGTACATGATATGGACCACACTGCATCAAGAGAGGGGCCAAATAGTGTCAGATTTCACAAACACCTTCCATACCTTGTGCACCAAGTTGGGTATCAAAGACTCTGAGATAAATTTGGTTATAAAATACAAAGACATTCTACACAAGTACATCCAAACCGAAATGGAGTTTATGGACATCTCATCACTGGGATCCACTTATCGATACATTGTTAAAATCAAACAAAAATTTATGCAGGAGAACAAGAGGGATTTTGGGTCTGCAAATACACAACAACCAAAGTATGGTAAATGCATCCCTAACTCACAGAACAACCAACCTCAATAAAACTAGTCCAAACTACAGGAAAAGAAGGGAAATGGGAAGACAAAGAAGGACATTGGGAAGTGGTGTGACTTCCACAAAATCCCTTGGAACAACACCGATGAATGTCGCTCAAAAAACTCATTGGTGGATGAGCTCAAAGAAAAATATCCAGTCCCTGACTCAAAATATGATTCAAAAAATAATAAAAGGAACCAAATAATAGATGTAGAACCCATTTCTACCATCATGAACAAAACAATCCAACAAGAATATCCAAAGGATCCTGAGGAGGGAGAGTGCCTCTTCCATTCATAGATGTGGGTGAAGGGGACCCCACTACATTTTATTGTTGATGGTAGAAGCCAAAAGAACCTAATATCAACATAGTTATTCAAGAAGTTGCATTTGATGACAACACCACACCCACAACCATACAACATTGGGTGGCTTAGCCAGGGTCAATATATTTGTGTCAGCTAGCAGTGTCACATGTCCTATGACATCAATCCCTTCAAGGATGAGGTACTGTGTGATTTTTCCCCACTGGAAGTCTATGATGTTCTGTTAGGTCATCCATATATGTGGAAGCATCATGTTCTTTATGAGTATCGACCTCGTAGTTTCATTGTTACACTGGGGGGTCATCTCTATAGGATACTAGAGGTAGTTCTAACTACTTTCCTGAAAAAACAATGTCGTAAAATAATATCTCATATAGAAAATCTTAGCCTCTTCATGACCTGGTAAAAAGAGAAGAACAATACAACCACTGCAGCCTTGGCCCAAGACCCTTCTATCCAACACAATCATATCAACAAGATTGTATAAAAGCACCAAGATATTCTTACTGCACCTACGGGGGTGCCTCTACATTGCCTAGTCAAGAGAAGTTATCAAAAATCCCTTGATGTTATTCATGTTGCATATTCACCAACAAATTCCTCCCACACTTAGGAATATCATGTATCTATATTGGTTAAATGGATCCAACCCGTCCAACAACAGGTTCATAACAACATTCAAGAAGCTAAGCAGGATAACTTCTTCAGCAAGGAAAGCAACTCTCCAAGGTTCAAATTCAACAAACTATTCCCCATGAACTTGATGCAATGGAGACCATTTCTTCCTAAGGATAGAGGATTGATATAGGTGGATATTAGTGTCCACCCACCTATTCCACTGATTCGAAATACAACTTTCCACCTTGGAATTTTTTCTACAGTTTTTCGGGTCCCAAACTTTCGTGGCCATTTTGAGGCCCTCAACGAAGTTTTTTTTAAGTTTGGGGGCCTATGCACACTCTATCCTAGGCTCAGTATAAATTTTTTCTTCTCATTTATACCTTTCCAATGAGCTATCATGCACCCCAAAATGATATCGTATGCCAAATTTATGCCCTAGAGAAGTTGGTGTATAAACTACCCCCATCAGGACCCACAAACCTTTTGGCGTTTCATATTCTAGGGTTAGGGTTTTGTATTTTATTTATGTTAAAAATGTCTTTAGAGCCTCATTGTAAGCATCATCATAATTTTCTTCTTGCGAATGAGCATAGCCATCACATCTCTTCTAAGAGATAATCTGCCACCATTCTAGCGAGTTCATTCATTCTTTATTTTTACAGTTTATGTACATTCATTTCATTAATACAAATTGTGCATTATTGTATCTTTGTGCTTCTTGCAATATTTATGTGTATTTCATTGTTATATCTCCACCTTCATTTCATTCTCAAAATAATCTAGATCAAATATTTTGATATAGTGAAAATGAAGATAACAAAATAACTATAATTTTAATAAACAAGTTTTTTTTAAATAATTAAATTATAAAAACAAATAAAATTTCAAACATAAATATTTGATGTTATCGAGCTCCTTTCCATCTAAACAATACATAATCCTAAAATCACAGCCTAAAGGACTTTGGAATTTTATGTTTCCATTCTTAGCAAAGTTCATTTGAAGTTTGAGATTTTTCAAAATATTTTGTATCAAAGAAGTCTTGGCCTACATAGGATCTAATGTAAGTTTTAACATTTATAAATTATAGTCATCATATTCATGGCCTAAGAAAAGAACATTAATATGGAGTAAAATATTTAACATTTATAAATGATAGTCATTATGTTTGAGACATAAGAAAAAAAAAATATTAATGAAATATTTGTTTTATTGAGTTTAACAAATATTTTGACATAGTGTCCAAGATGAAGTTATAGAATAGGTTGGAATAGCCAAATGTCTCTTTCAAGTTGAGAGTTGTTGTAGTAAGGCTACATGAGAATTTTATTGTCAAGTTCAAGAACATTGAGGGCTAGTTGGTCAGAAGATACTAACTATAATATAGGATTCAAGGAAGCCTACCCCCTATCCCCTACCCTTTTTGGCATATATATATTGACAATTTAGAAAATATTTTGGAATAAGTAGGTTGTGTCGGCCCAATTCTCATTTGTAGAGAAATCATTCTTATTATTTACATTGATGATTTTGTTCTTATGGTGAAGAGTCCATATGATCTCAGTAAGAAACTAAGAATCCTTAAGGATTTATGATATATTATGGGTATGGTTATTAACACTAACAAAACAAAGGTTATGATAATTACATTAAAAAATATCACTTACTATATTTTTGCATATGACAACAACAACTTGGAGGAAGTTCCTTCATACAAATATATCAGAATTGATATTCATCACAACCTCCACTAGGACTATAACATTGAGAAACAGATAAATGGAGGGTGGAAAGATTATTATGGGCTTGAAAACAATTGTAAATAAATGGACCTTTGGATATGATATAAAAAGACACTCCTCTTTGAGACGCTCACTAAACTGGTTATTTTATATGGATGTGAGGTTTGGGGATGCAATATCTCTATAGAATCATGGGAAAAGATGGATAACATACTTTTTTTTATAACTTATAATATCAAAATTAAAATTAATACACTCTATCCTATCCTTCTCATATAAGAAATCATTTCCTCCATTGAGAGCATGGCTATGACTAGTTACCTAATGTACAAGAATAAGTACAAAAATATGGATGACAAGAGCCTCCAAAAAATCACTTCAAACTCAAGCCAAAAGAAAATTTGCCTCAAGTGAGGATGGGAAAGTGATGCCTAGTCTTACTTGAATCAATGGGGAATAAATGAAGAGATCATTCTATAGAAAAATGATAGTATTAAAAATATTACCACATTTAAGGAGAAAATGTGGTGTGATAAAGAATTAGAGGAAAATAGAATTAAGATACTATAAGGAGGTGATCAACCCTAATCTAGAATACCAAGAGTATATATCTCTATTATGACTAGTGTAAAGAAGAAAATCAATATTGATAAAATAATAAAAAAATCTCCTGAGCTCCATAGTGAAACTGGGCATTGGACAATTCCCAAAATTCCCTGGGATGAAAGATTCAGTCATCTTTATGACACTAAGAGGGTTGGGTATGAAAATTATTTTCTCTTAGAATGTTTGTTGTATACCGAGATCATATCTCAATTTCAAAATATTTGCCACACCAACCTTTCTATCCTTTTAATTTAGAAAGACTATGGTGATGTTAGAAAACTTCTCTTAATGCTTTTTGAGAACATACAGAAAATTTTAAATAAACCGAAGTAATCCCCTACCTTCTTAAGTTCTGATAAACCAATTTTGACCTTAGTTGGTGTTAATCATCATCATCATCACCAATATGGATATCAACTATAATAAAAAAAAAAAACATTTTTTTGTAAGCTATCTAATTGTATTAAAATAAAAAGGAAAAATTACAATTTTTTTGCAGTTGGGTTGTCGATTGAGAAACCATCCCAAATTTATAATAGGTGCATCATCCAGAAATGATCCTATGATATACTTTTAAAGAGACCAAGAACTATAGAAGTATTTACATCAAAAATAAAAAATATTTTTTCCTTGTCATCTATTTGGTGGTAAAGATGAGATACATAATAGCAGTCCTGAATTTCAAAATGTGAGAAAATCATATCCAAAAACTATAAGAAGGAAGGGTTTTCATTGTGAGGAACCTAGAGGGGTTCCTTCTCTGAATAAGCTAAATTTTGGCATTCCTGCATTAACCAAGAAAGTCTCCTGAGAGTTCCATTGGTGATCAATGTTATCAATATGAAAGATTACACCTTTGTTTTCCATTCTATCTACAATTTTGTTAGTCGAACAACATATATGAGAGGGGATTATTACTTCCAAAAGGGGGCATAAGAGTATGAAGTTTTTCAATACCTACTTCAATTCCCCATCCAGAAGATATTTTGTTGATTGGGAGGTCATGGATCATGCCTCAAAGAATTATGATAATAATGAGAGAGTCACCTTCCACAATTTGTTTTTTGTATTTCTCTTTGATTTCTATGTTTAGACCTCTTTATAGATAAATGATTTCCACCTCATTTTTCTTGTAAATTCCCAAACCATCTCCATAAACTTTGAAAATGGTTCTCTTGTGACTTCAAAAAAATCCACCTAAGCTGGCTAGATTTGGATACCCTTTGGAGGCACCATCAAAATTAATCTTGATGAAGATAAATGAGGGAGGAAACTAGAAAGAAGAAGAAAGGGAGGTTGAAGGGAGTAAGGGGGGGATAAAATAGAAGGCATAGAGAAGAAGACCCATAGACCTTAATATGAGGGCATTAGAGGGGTATCTTTTCCAATATTTTTTTGTCCTTTTTTATGAGAGAATCGTCTCCCTGATGTGTTTTTGGAAGTGATCCCAAATTATTTTGTCTTTCTAGGATGTCTCTTTGAAGATAATTCAATTTATTTATTTCCATATTTCCCATAATAGGAAGCTAGGTAGGAGTTTCCAAGCTCTGAAAAAAATAGGTTTAGAGAAATTAATGTGATTCCAATCAGAAATTGTGTCGTTGAGACTATTGACTTTTCTAGTTGTCTGACAAAAGGTGGTTGAGCTTAGGTCCCAAATTGTTGAAGCATATTTACATGTTTTGAGTATATTCTCGATAGATTTGGTGTCCTAACAACATAGAGGGAAGATGGCAGGTCCAATGAAGCCCCACTTGAAAATATTTTCCCAAGTCAAGATTTTGTTTTTGGCTAGGAGCCAAAGAAACAATGAAACTTTGGGCCAGATTCTTTGGGTGCAGATTAACCTCCAAAGAGGGGATGAGGCATAAGTTTGTTGATTAATTTTCAGATTGTAGGATTATTTTATGGAGAAACTACATTTAGGAGAATGTCCTCAATGAAGTTTTCCAAGACCTTCATGAATTAATATTTTTTGATTTTGGAGTTTGTTCTTTGATTCTTTTTTCTGCAACAATCCAGTGAAAGTCTCCCCAACATATTTAAGACTTTCTAAGGAGTCAAAAAAATATTATTTGACAAGAATTTAAATAAGAGAAAAAGGAATCAAATAAAGTCCCCTCCAACAATCCAGTGGAAGTCTCCCACAACATCAACATAGAATTAGCTACAAATTGTTGGTGATCTAATCTTTCATTCGAATCAACATATATTAGAAAAAAAAATCAAAGAAAGTCCCCTCCAAAAATCCAGTGGAAGTCTCCCACAAAATCTTTAATACTTTCTAAGGAGTCAACAAAAGATTATTTGACAAGAATTTCAATAGGGCCATAAATTTTAGTAATGCAACATGAAGAAGTAGACCCCGAGACTTGGAAGTGAGTTGAGAGGGAATGTTAATTTTAGAAGAAGGTGGTTATAGAGATTTATATTGGGTTCCATATGATAACTAGACCACCATATGCATCATGGGAATCAGTGGCTATGGAATGTGAGTGCATCCAAAATTTCAGAGACAGATTGACAAGGGTAAGACTAGAACATTTGGTTTCTTCCAGAAGGATAATGGAGGGATTTTCTTTAGAGATAATCTTTTTCATCATTCTGTGTTTGGTTAAGCCATAAAGGCCTCTTATGTTCTAGGAGATGTCAAGATTCATGGGGAAATTTTAGAGTTGATATGGAATGAGTCCGTCATGAGGGATATTATTCCAAAATTAACAAGAATTTCTCCCAAATCTTGGAGAAGTTGTTGATTGGATTTTCTACCTATTTTTGTTTCATCCTTGGTATATTTAGCAACTTCTTTAGAGGCACTAGTTTTGACCCCAAGATGGATAAAGAGGAATAAGGATTACCTTTTGAGTGTTGTGTTTTCCAAATTTTTCTACGGCTTATGGCTGCTTGAACCATCTCGATCTGTTGTTCTGGGATTGAGTTAGGGTCTTATTTTCTCCAAGCATTCTTTGGAGTCTGAAGATCGAGGTCATTCAGCTCCATATCATCCCCATGTTTTCAGTCACCTTTATTCTCCCAATCTAGCTACATTTATGTATCCAGGTCCTTTAATTCTTCAAAGGTCCATGTTAGGTAGTTAGAGAGGTAGTGGGGTGGGGGCTAGAGGGCCCATAGTGATAATAGTGGAGGTCATTCAATGTAAGGTGGATTAGGTCCACTGAAGTATTAAATAAGGCTCACTATGGTAGTTAGATATAATAAATTGGTAGTTAGATATAATAAATGTAAGAGATATTATTAGAAGATTCTACTTCTAGATTGTTCCTCCTCTAGTATGTTCTTAGGTGATGGTAACACTATATAATAAGATCCATTGTATGGTGTTTCCCTACCTCAAAGGTTTTCTATAATAGAGTGTGGTTTCTTCTATATTTCTCTGTGGATCTATTGTGTATTCAGTATTTGTGGTGATTAAATTTGGATATCTACTTAGGTTCAGTTATTTGCTTCTTAACTAGTGGTATAAGAGCACTTTCCTTGGCAGGAAGTGTGCGAAAATAGTTTTTTTTGCAGATTTATTTTTTCCAAAAAAGAAGAGGGCCACAAAATTCTAGATTATTTCTGTAGGTTTTGGTGAAAATTTAAAAAAAATGGGTTTTATATCTGAGTTCCTCTCATAAAAACACCCAAGTTGAAAAAAACAGTCATCTGAAACAGAGTCCGAGAAGTCAAGTTATTTGCATTTTAAAATATGCAATTTTCAGGGTTTTCTTTCCATGGACGACCATGTGATTTTTCTGATTTATGTAGCATTTGAGGAAGAATTTTTCAAAAAAAAAAATCATATCTAAGCTCCGCTCACAATTTCACCCAATTTCAAAAAAAACAATCATCCAAATTAGAGCTCTAGAAGTGAAGATATCGTTGATTTAAAATCAATTATTTTTTTGGGTTTTTCTTGACGGCGACGGGACTGCAAAGTTCATAACTTTTCATAGGGTGCTCAGATTGTTACCAGATCAATGCCATTGAATAAATTATTTTAAGATATTTCTTTTGGTATATGTTATGTGGTGTTTCCAACGGCTATTTCCTCTCAAACCCTCGAAGAAATTATACAGATGACTGAAGCATTCAAAGCCCAATTGTATGACACATTGCATGACTTTGTAGATGGCCTCACAGATGGACTCAATGATAGTTTTTGTAGTATTTAAGATTCATTGGACAACATGCAGGAGAGATTTATTATGGCAGACATCAGGTATGAATATAATAACGAAATATATGTTGAAATTACTAAGACAACTGAGAGGGGGGGTGAATCAGTTGTAATTGAGCGTAAACAATTTTAAGTCTATTAAAACATTATTAATCTTTCTTCAAGTGATCATCAACAATATACAACATATGGATAGTAAAAGTAAAGAGCATCAGTCACACATAAGGTATACACAGAGACAGATTTTTCACAAGGAAACCCATAAAGGGAGAAAACCTCTTCTTCTTCGAAATGATAGGCAGTCTTTTAAGTTCTATACATCATCTATAATTGAGAACCGACTCAATGTGAGGTTGCTACCTCTGTTTTACAAGTTGCAACTTGTTTGAGAGAACCAACTCTCTGGTTAATCTAGAACCCACTAGAAGGAATCACCAACACCCTTAATGTTCCAGCACCAACTGGATGGAAGCACCAACTTCCAGTTACACAGGCTCCAACCTGTATAACAGAGAACACTTGTTCTCCCTTGCACCACCCTGCCACCCTGGTTTCTCTGGATGCAACCAGATGGAAGCTACAACTTCCTTTTTTCAAGCTCTCACTTGAACCTCTAAGGAAAACAGTCCTCTCGAGCACCTCCCAACCTCCCTAGAACATAAATGAACAAATAAACATTCAACTACACAGATACATCAATTCTTACCAATCTTTCTTTGTTCTGTACATTTGGTCATCTTCTAATTGTTCTGCAATTCATTTCTTCCTCTGTCTGTTCAGCAGGTCTGCTCGGCTTCAATTTTGCTTCAATTTTTCTTCATCTTTAGTTACTCTTCCCTGATTTTCATCTCACACTGTGCATATTCTCCATCTCACTCTGCACTATCTGATCTTCCCTTTCTTACAGTTTTATTCATTTCTCATATAGAACAACGAACCACGCACTGTCTATCTCTTTTTCTTTTATACACACTCATGGTGGTTCAACTTCCCATCTCCTTAGGCAAAAGGAAGACAACTGTCTCAGCAACTGAAATGCCAACTAATCGGCAATCATGAGTCTGTTTCGCTAACAGATTCAAAACTGAGAAGTTAACTGTCAGAGAGAACAGTAACCCTCTGATCAACACTTGATCTGACGGTTCAGATCATTTCGCGATTTTTCATTTCGCAATTTCGACATTCCTGATGTTCAATGTTCTTGTCACTTACAAATCCTGATCCACGAAACTCTGTAAAGAAGTCGGATCAATGGTCCAGATCACATCTTGATTCAAAGGCTGCGATTAAATTAGGATTTCGCATATTGCGATTTTGAAGTTCTTGTTGCATTGTTTCTTTTGTCTCTCCATGTTGCGATTCGCGAAACTCCGATATGGAGTTGGATCAACGGTCCAGATCTGATCTTGATCCAACGACTACGATTGAATCATGATTTCGCATATCGTGATTTCGGCATTTTTGTTGCATTGTTTTCTTGCCTCTCCATGTTGCGATCCCCGAAACTCCGATATGGAGTTAGATCAATGGTCCAAATCTGAGCTTGATTCAACGGCTATGATTGAATCGCAATTTCTCATATCATGAAATCAACATTCTTGTTGCATTTTTTTCTTGCCTCTCCATGTTGCAATCCCCAAAACTCCGATATGGAATTAGATCAACGGTCCAAATCTGAGCTTGATTCAACGGCTGCGATTGAATCGCAATTTCGCATATCACAAAATCGGGATTCCTGTGGATGATATTACTTGAAATCTCCAACTCTCGATCCCCGAAATTCCTACATGTACTGGAATCAACGGTCCAGATTCAACCTTAATCTGACGGCTGAGATTAAATCATGATTTTGCATATCGTGATTTCGAGAGGTTAGAGAACATCGTTCCTTTGACTCTCTAGTCAATGAACTAACGATCTATCCCCACGTGTCCTACCTGTAAATGGACGGTCCTCCTTCTTTCGGAATTTTGTACGTCCACTTCTCCTTGTACTTTAAAGATCGTGCAGGTTCTCCTTGATCCAACGATGGTCAAGTCCTGCGCTTGGATATAACGTCTGATATCTGTCCTCCTCTTCAGTGCGCTCTTCTTGTCTACATTCATATCTGACGACCCTCATTCTATCGAGAATTTGAAGGGGATCCAACGAACAAAAATGCTTCTCAAACTTTATGGGCCTACCTCTTCAGCATGCTCTTATTCAGATCTGACGGCCATCGGGAATTTTGGAAGAGATCCAATGAACACAGTTGTTTCTCTTCCCCGATTATCACTGCACCGCTGATCATCATTGTTGTTAGCGTCAGAAGTCACTCCTGGATTGCTTGCAGGAGCATAGCCCAATGCCCATCAGTTTTATGTCACGATTTGTTTAATGGGGTGATCAGATGGGTGAAGACTCAAGACAATATAGCTTTAACTCAGGAAACTGGGCCTGGTATGTAGAAAGCAAGGGAGGTCTTGATCCAACTTCTGTCAGTAAGTTGATTAAAGGGTGGTAGATGGAAGACTTGCAAGAAGGGTGATCAAGACTGCCTCAGGCAACAGGCCTTTGGAAGCTTGAAGAAGAAAAACTCAAAAGCCAAGATCCTCTTGCTCCAAAGTTTCAAAGAGATGAGGGGTGACTCGACTGAATCCTTCAATTCCAAGTCGTTTTAGCGCTAAGAACATCACAAGAACCGATTAGAACAATGTGACTATTACAGTGATCCAACCTACATCATCCTATAACATCCACAGATTGACTAGATCCTCCAATTCCGAGTTGTTCTAACACAGTAAACAAAGAAATGGAAGGGAATCTGACATCCATAAAGTAAGAAATCTCAAATGCCTTTTACATTAACCAGAGTGACCAACGCTTCATCAAAACCTTACAATCAGGAGCTTTTCTCAACCATCGATGGATACAAAAAATGGCCAAAATGCCTACATATGCTCTTCCCCATTTCGCCCAGCAGAGGCATCACCTCAATCACATATGGCCTGCATTCTACTATCATATGCTACCTTAATTATTCATGGCTCGCGCCAGGGGGGTAGTTGAGCCCTTAAATGTTGAATTGGCATGTGCAGGCTTCCCTGGCGAGTTGGAGACTCGGCGCAGCTTCCATGGAAAGAATCAATACGGAGGACCATCTCGGGTGGACCTTCAGTCGGGACGTCCATACCCTGTAATTAATGAGTGAAGCTAGGATTCAACCACCTTATCTCTTCTTCGTTTATCCTCAAGCTGGCATCAAGATTTAGATCACATGAATCAGTGCCTGGAGAACACAATGCTCCCTCTCTTGAATCTTAACTAGGCTCCTTTGACCTCTCTATCAGAGTGCTTTTGGCGTTTCGGGGTTCGTGGATGAGAAAGGATTAGGATTTTTCTCCTTTAAAGTCACGATGGGCGAAATGTCAGGAGGGCCTAACAGTCACCATGTGTTCCCCACTGATTTGACGGCTCTGAACTAACCCGGTAATACTGTGGGCCCAAGCTTCAGTGCTTTCAACGCTATCAGGGTTCGGGGTTTCGAAATGTAAAATGGCAAGGAGTGCTTACCGCTCGAATTCCCGAATGTCATCATGAGGTGGATGCGTGTTGCGCGTCCTTCAAATGGATGGCCCAGATAGTATTTTCTATTATAAAGGGGTTGTCCCCCCTTCACCTGCTCGCTTGATATGACCCGGTGTTGAGATCCTGGGCTTAGTTCGAAGGGAGCTTCGAAGTTTCGTTGATCGACATTTTCAAGTGTAATGGACGGAGAGCTTCCTAACTCCTGATACCCGATACGCTGACAGGCTGCCACCTGTCCTGGTTTAATCGGACGACCCAAATCTGATTTGAACTATTGGTGCTCCCTCTTGTGCTAAACCTTGGGCAACTCAGTAGCTCCAAAAACCCGATTACTATCGATCTGCTTTGTAAATAGATCTTGGATGCTGCCAACGCTATTTTTCCTGTTTGCTTGCCTTGCTACAGGAAAAACAGGGATTCTCCCGTGCTACGCTTGGGCACTTCCTGAGCAACCTGTAGACCTGGGTGCTTTTGCGCCTAAGACAAAAATAATCGCTAACATTAGGCTCCATGGGGGATAGAGTCGTCCCTGTGATGCTCTAAGAACTCATTCCGCAGCTTCAGTGCCTTGCTGTTGGGATATGGAGTTAGGCTCAAAACATCCCACTACTGAAAATACAGGCCGAAAAATAAAAACAAAACAAACTAAATGTTCATGCTTACAGGAGCTTATTTATGTACAGTCCTAAGATAATAAAACACTTTACATGGGCTAGGTGAAAGAAAACTTCCACCATAGTCATTCAAGCAACTTCATAGATAGAAGCTCCTTCCTTCTGTCGATGATCATTAGCGGATGGTGTAACCGTGACAGCAAAGCGGTTACACTCTTCAACTCCTCCTTACAGGCTGGAGTTGAGATGAAATAGGGTGGCTCCAAGGCATAGGGGAAATTCCACTCCATGTACTTGTAGACAAGGTCATAGAATGAGTGGAAAATTCCAGAAAATGAGTGACAGACACCCTCCTCTGCTACATAGTTGTTCACCTGTGGTTGAATATCTCTGATAAGCATAGGTTGATGGTGGAAAACTGACGTAGGTTCGTTTCTCTTGGGCGATGGTTTTTCACTGACTGGCTCTAGATAGGAAATATTCTGCTCCTCTGGTTCGGTCTCCCCTAGGTCTGATTCGTATTCATCATAAATAGGGACCACAGGGTGGTTTTGTTTGCTAACTGGCTCTTCAATATCTCTATAGTGATCAAAAGTAGGATAAGCTTGTTGCTCATCATCACTATAATATATATCAAAAAGGGGTTTTCCTTCATTGATATGATCCTCCTCCAGAACAGTGATCCCGTCAAAAATTTTTGTTTTAGGGATAGTGGGACCAACTGGTTCTGGCTACTCACATGTAATATTTTTCTCTTTAATCCCAGGTAAACATATATCATGAGAAACCCCCTGGAGAAAAAGAGAGGAAATCGCTTCCACAATAATTCCTTCTTTAAAAACGGGAAGGCCTCTGTCCTCAGAAGGAGGGCTGCTAGGAATATCTGCTTCAACCTGATACTCAGGTGAGCCATATACCATGGACCACATCTGCTCTGCAAACTCATAATCTCCACAAGAGGCGTGTTGATATTCATGAAGATCTAAAAGAACAAATGCATGTGATATGATGTCAGACGCTTCCATTCTGGGGCTAAAAAAATTAATATCATCCAACACCTCTATATTTTCACAGCAGATGCTTTCCTCCACAGTAAGGGCTTCATCATGGACCTGGTCTTCAAGGCCAGTAGAGGCTTCCTGAAGCAAAGAAAACTCCTCACACTATTTTCAAACAAACCATCAGTTGGATAGTAGTCTTTACAAAATGAATTGAAAGTTGTATGAAAACCTGTTAAAGAGCGGATGCTTGCAGTGGGAAGAGACCGACACCATTCAAGAGAAGCTCCTTTCAATGAATACCTAAAGAGCTTAATCTAGACATCTTCATGCATGATATTGTATTGGTGGATAGACTCATGGAAGTCCAGTAAATGCTCAGCTGGTTCCTCCCAACTTGTTGCATGAAATTCAGGGATGAAATCTTCCCATTGGTCTCTATCAGGAAGTGCATTAGGAAAACCAACTATCTGAGAAAAGTCACAGAAAGTGAACCTTTGAGCTAGAATTTTCTCCATATCGAACCAGTGGAGTTGCCAATTGATCATTGAATCATGGATTCACCAGGTGAAAGATGTGCAGCTTCAAGTGTGTCTGGTCCTTGTTCACCATCAAAGGCCATATCTTAACATTGTCATTACCCCAGGAATATTCTCAAGATGAAAACATAGTTGTTGAAACCTTCTCGAGAAATCTTCTTAGGGTCAGCTTTCAGGTGTGCTAACAGTAGTCATAGCTGAAACAGTGATGTGGAAACAATGGAGTCACCCAGTGGAGTCGCCAAGTGCATAATAGCAATCTTTAAGGGCTCGGATGTTTGATGCACCTTCAGAATCAGAGTCTCAGTGTCGTTCTGCCCAGGGAAAATCTTCAACTTCGTCCCCGGCAACGGTGCCAGAAATGTTAGCATCAGAAGTCACTCCTGGATTGCTTGCAGGAGCAGAGCCCAATGCCCATCAGTTTTATGTCACGATTTGTTTAATGGGGTGATCAGATGGGTGAAGACTCAAGAAAATATATCTTTAACTTGGGAAATTGGGCCTGGTATGTAGAAAGCAAGGGAGGTCTTGATCCAACTTCTATCAGTAAGTTGATTAAAGGGTGGTATATGGAAGACTTGCAATAAGGGTGAGAAAGACTACCTCCGACAACAGGCCTTCAGAAGCTTGAAGAAGAAAAAATCAGAAGCCAAGATCCTCTTGGTCCAGAGTTTCAAAGAGCTGAGGGGTGACTCGACTGAATCCTTCAATTCCAAGTCGTTTCAGCGCTGAGAACATCACAAGAACCGATTAGAACAATGTGACTATTATAGTGTTCCAACCTACATCATCCTATAACAGCCACAGCTCGACTGGATCCTCCAATTCCAAGTTGTTCTAACACAGTAAACAAAGAAATGGAAGGGAAGATGACATCCATAAAGTAAGAAATCTCAAATGCCTTTTACATTAGCCAGAGCGACCATCACTTCATCAAAACCTTACAATCGAGAGCTTTGCTCAACCATCGATGGATACAAAAAATGGCCAAAATGCCTACATATGCTCTTCCCCATTTCCCCCAGCAAAGGCGTCTCCTCAATCACATCTGGCTTGCATTCTACTGTCATATGCTACCTTAATTCTTCATGGATCATGCCAGGGGGGTAACTGAGCCCTTAAATGTTGAATTCTCATGTGCAGGCTTCTCTGGCAAGTTGGAGACTCGGTGCAGCTTCCATGGAAAGAATCAGTACGGAGGACCATCTCGGGTGGACCTTCAGACGGGACGTCCATACCCTGTAATTAATGAGTGAATCTAGGCTTCAACCACCTTATCTCTTCTTCCTTTATCCTCAAGCTGGCATCGGAATTAGGTGCCTGGAGAACACAACGCCCCCTCTCTTGAATCTTAATTAGGCACCTTTGACCTCTCTGTCAGAGTGCTTTTGGCGTTTCGAGGTTCGCGGATGAGAAAGGATTAGGATTTTTCTCCTTTAAAGTCGTGATGGGTGAAATGTCGGGAGGGCCTAACAGTCGCCACGTGTTCCCCACTGATTTGACGTCTCTAAACTAACCCAGTAATATTGTGGGCCCAAGATTCGGCGCTTTCGGTGCTACTGGGGTTTGGGGTTTCGAAATCTAAAATGGCGAGGAGTGCTTACCACTCAAATTCCCGAATGTCGTCATGACGTGGATGGGTGTCACGCATCCTTTAGATGGACAGTCCAGATAGTATTTTCTATTATAAAGGGGTTGTCCCCCCTTCACCCGCTCGCTTGATATGACTTGGTGTTGAGATCCTGGGCTTAGTTCGAAGGGAGCTTCGGAGTTTCGTTGATCCACATTTTCAAGTGCAATGGATGGAGAGCTTCCTGACTCCCGATACCCAATACGCCGACAGGTTTCCACCTATCCTGGTTGGATCGGACGACCCAAATCTGATTTGAACTATTGGTGCTCCCTCTTGCGCTAAACCTTGGGAAACTCAATAGCTACGAAAACCCGATGACCGTCGATCTTCTTTTTAAATATATCTTGGATGATGCCAACGCTATTTTTCCCGCTCGCTTGCCTTGCTACAGGAAAAACAGGGATTCTCCCACGCTATGCTTGGGCACTTCTTGAGAAACCTGTAGACCTGGGTGCTTTTGCGCCTAAGACAAAAATAATCGCTAACAACTGTTGTGCTCAAGCCATCATCACTACTGTACTTGCCATCAATTACAAGTATACGTTTCCTATAAAACATGCCAACAGTCCGCTGTACAATTCTTCCTGTACTTATGCCATTCGTTGTCTGTTAAATATTTGCTAACAATCTCCCCCTTTGGCATTGATGGAAATACAATCACCCACATGCATTCGGACTCGACTCTCCTCCTGAACTCTTTTCTCCCCCTTTGACATCAATGTCAAAGAAGAAACATTCTTCCCCTGATCTTGTTGCAAAACATACTCCCCCTGTCAACTATAAGCATCTTTGTAAATACACCAGATATTCAATACGTACTCCCCCTGACCAGGTGAGAAGATTAGGCACAAGAAATTATAACCCCCAACTTTTGACGAAGATATCCAAAAGGGGTCGCTGCTAATGGTTTAGTAAAGATGTCAGCAATCTATTCTGTAGAAGGTATATTATTCAACTGAACAATTATGTTTGTAACTTGTTCTCTGAGAAAATGATACTTTATAGGAATATGCTTAGTCTTGGAATGAAGAATAGGATTCTTGGAGACACTAATAGCACTGGTGTTATCACAATGAATTGGGATGGGATCAGTGTAAGTTACCTTCAGATCTGCAAGAGTTTGTATCATCCATAAAATTTGTGTGCAGCAAGTAGCAGCAGCAATGTATTCTTCCTCTGTAGTGGATAATGAAATAGATCCTTGCTTCTTACTAAGCCATGCAATTAATGAGTCACCCAGAAAAAATGCTCCTCCACTGGTGCTTTTTCTCTCATCAACACAGTTTGCCCAGTCTGCATCTGAATAAGCAGTTAACTGGAAATTCTGATTTCTAGGATACCACAGACCATAAGTCATTGTTCCCTTCA
>ML793354.1:177217-194423 GCA_009831015.1 Picea engelmannii | reverse complement strand
GTTTGTTCCATTGAATAGAGGGGCCTTATTGGTTGAATTTCCTTCATGGCTTGACATGTTTAAGCTCTAGGATCTACCCTTAGATAAAAGTGGTCGGCTCTGATACCAATTGTTGGACAACTGAGAGGGGGGGTGAATCAGTTTTTACCATGCTTAAACAATTATGGTTCTTTTAAACTCTTTGTAGAGACACTGAATGATGATCACAATAATGCAGGGAAATAAACAATGACACTTTCAGCATCATTCACATATATGAGAAACACAGAGATAGATATTTCCTGAGGAAACCCATGCAGGGTAAAAACCTCTTTTTCTTTATATGATAAGTAATAGTTAAATTCTTTACAGTATCATACATATGAGCACCAACTCATAATGAGGCTACAACCTCATTTTTGCAAGATGCAACTTGCTAAGAGCACCAACTCTCTGTTTTCTCTAGCACCCACTAGAAGGAAGCACCAACTCCCTGGTTTCTCTAGCACAAATTAGAAGGAAGCACCAACTCCCTGGTTTCTCTAGCACCAACTAGAAGGAAGCACCAACTCCCTATGTTCAAGCACCCACTTGAACCTTTGAGGACACCAGTCCTCCCTAGCTCCACCCAACCACCCTGAAATATAAATCTTTGCTACTGAAACTTATTACAGTGATATGATGTTCAACACTGGCTTACCAGACTCATCATTGTTCTGCTGCATTTCGTTGCTCTGTCTGCCTCATTGCCTTTCTGCACACATCACTTGCGGTGTCTGTTCTTCCGCTTTTTATGCTCTGTGCACTATGTCCATTCACTGCACAATTCCTCTTTTGTGCTATTCAGTTGCTGCACTCTCTTCCTTCTTCACACATGAATCACCTTCACCAACAACAACCACAACAAACTCCAATAGCGACAGCAACCCTTCTCTTCTCTGTCCATGTATATATAGCTTATGTGCATCTTGTGCATGCAATATTCGCCATTCCTCTGCATACTCATACTGTGCCAATCTCCTCCACCTTTTGAGTGCTCTGCGTGATCATCATCGTAACTCTTTAGCTTCTCTGGCCATTTTTCCCACGCGTTCAGCATCACTGGATGTTATGTTGAGATTCCTCAGCCTCTCTGGCAATTGAGACTCTTTGTCTTCTCTGTGACAGTCGAGCTCACCTTCTCTGTTTTAGTTATAGGCTTCCATGCTCATCCATCTATCCATCCCTTCTAAGAATAGTCTTCCTTCACTTGGACGAAGCTTGGAGACTCTTCATCTCCTCTGGCGATCACACAGGGGTCTCATTGAATTCTCTAGCAGACGCCATCAATGGTTTCTGGTAGTTTCATTGTGTCGTGCATCAGTAGCCCTCCGATCAACACTTGATCTGACGGTTCAGATTACATTGTGATTTCACATATCGCGATATCGGGATTCCTGATGTCAATAATCTTTGACATGTCCAAATCTCGATCCCTGAAACTCCGACAAGGACTGGAATCAACGGTCCAGATTCAACCTTAATCTGACGGCTCAGATTACATCATGATTTCACATATCACGATATCGGGGTTCCTGATGTCAATAATCTTTGACATGTCCAACTCTCGATCCCTGAAACTCCGACAAGGACTAGAATTGACGGCCCAGATTTGATCTTGATTCAACGGCTGCGATTTAAGTCGCGATTTTTCATATCGCAAAATCAGGATTCCTGTTGCATTGTTTCTTTGACTCCGACATGGTGTAAGTTTGCTGACGTCACATGTGTTAAATAACTTCCACGTGTCACCCTGATTCGTGACTTACATGTGCTTGGCATGTTGAATCAGTCTGACACTTGTCATTACCTGGTTGTGCCACGTGTTCCTAGCTGACGTGGTTTGCTGATGTGAGTCGGATCGACGGTCTAGATCACATCTTGATCTGACGGTTCAGATTCAATCAAGATTTTTCATATCGCGAAATCGGGATTTCTGTGGATGATATTACTTGTCATCTCCAACTCTTGATCTCTGAAACTCTGACAGGGAGTCGGGTCAACGGTCCACATAACCCCCTGAGATGGACGGTCCTCCTACTTTCGAGATTTGTGAGCCCTCTACTCCTTACACTTTTAAAGATCATCCAGGTTTTCCTCGATCCAATGGTGGTCAGACCCTGCGCTCAGATATGACGCCTGAGATATATCCTCCTCTTCAACGCACTCTTCTTGCCTTTATTCAGATCTGACGGCCCTCATTTTGTCGGGATTTGTGAGCCCTCTACTCCTTGCACTTTAAAGAACGTGCAGGTTCTCCTCGATCCAACGGTGGTCGGACCCTGCGCTCGGATCTAACGCCCGAGATCTATCCTCCATATCTGCGCGCTCCTCTTGTCTACATTGAGATCTGATGGTCATTGGGAATTCGGGATGGGATCCAATGATCACCGACGCTTCTCCTCCAAGCTTACACATACTTCTTACTTAGAAGAATTTCTAAGTGTCAAAGGCCTCGACCTTTGATCCGCCTGTGATCCTAAGTACGTTATCTCCCTTGAGCTTTAGTCATGAGTTAACCTCATCCCTGGTGCACACCTACACACTACATTCGACTCTGCACTAATTTCTCCTGAGCTTACGTTGTTCCTGTTGTTCCATCGATGCACACTCTGATCCTACCATCTTCACTGTTGTACTTGCATCAATGACAAGCATATGCTACCTGTTAAACATTTGCCAACATAGTGGAGGCCATTCAATGTAAGGTGGAATAGGTCCACTGTAGTATTAAATAAGGCCCACTATGGTAGTTAGATATAACAAATGTAAGAGGGATTCTTAGAAGGTTCTACTTCTAGAAGATTCCTCCTCTAGAATGTTCTTAGGTGATGGTAGCACTATATAAAGGGGTCCAAGCAATGTAATGGGATATAAAGAGAAGTTTTGTATTTGGAGTGGTATCTCAATAAGAGGAACCCCCCTCGAAGAGGAAAGTGAACAGGGGAGGATCCCTTCCATAATTGGATCCATTGTATGGTGTTTCCCTACCTAGAGGGTTTTCTATAATAAAGTGTGGTTTCTTCTATATTGCTTTGTGGATCTATTTTGTATTCAGAATTTTTGCTGATTATATTTGTAGATATACTCAAGTTCAGTTATTTGGTTCTTAACACATATCATACCCATGTTTTGAGTCACCTTTATTCTGCCAATCTTGCTACATTTTTGTATCCAGGTCCTTTGAATCTTCAGAGGTCCAGTAAGAAATTTTCCTGTGTTTTATTTTCTCTTCTTAATTTACTCTGACAGTGGATATTTCATTAAGGGGGATTGGGGACTTCACTCAAAGGGATGAACTTGTTGGATTTCCTCTTGGGAGGGATAAAGAGTATCGAATTTTTTGGTGGTAGGAATTTTTGGTTGCTCTAGAAAAGGGGGGTGTCTTCTATTATTGCATATTCTTTTGGTGACAATTTCAAAACCCTCTCCATCCTTGGATTGATGGGTTCTTACATTATCCTCTTGAAGGTTGAGAGGACAATCCCTAAAAAGGTGTCCATGCACGTGGTACTTCTTGCAATGAAAAGGAATGTTCTCATAACTAAGAGGTTGGATCTATTTTGAATCTTCATATCTTAGGAAAATAAATTTGGGGAGATCATTAGATATGTTTAAGTAGGAACATATTTTATCATATGAGGTATATCAGGCCTTTTTTATTACCTTTGATATCTTGAAAAAGGAGCTTAAATCATTTCCTATGCCTTCAAATATTTCATCTTCCCAAAAGTCATAAGGCAGGTAATATAATCTTATCTAGACTGGTGTTGATATGAAGTCCTTTTTTTCCAGGGCAACTTTCTTAGACCAGGGACACAAGAATAGACCAGTTGAGTTAAATAAATAGGGACCATTCTCGAACATGCAGTCTTTATCCTTGAGGCTAGTGAAGATAGCAGTGAAGAATCCTTTTGAGCCTATCTTGAGGGTGATCTCTCCCTTCGGTTTCCTTCGATTTCTAGTGAGTTTGGATCCACCATCAAGAGATTTTTTTGAGGGCTATATTCCCATAAAATTGCCTATAACTATGTGATCTATCATGAACTAAATATTTTGCCATATTTTTGTGGATCTAATCTCGTATTCTGGAATTGCATCGGTCTTTGGAATATAATGACCCTTTCCTTGGTTATTTTTATCTTTTATCTTCTAACCCATATTTATAGCACAAATATCATCACGGGTTCATTCTTTTCTCCTACGTTTCCATCTTTCGATGATTTTTTATTTTCATTTACCTTTTCTGAAGAGACAGGAGTGGATGTCTGACGTGAGCCTCCTGTTAGGGAGCTAAGCTTCCCTCTCTAGTCACCAACATACTGAAGTTATAGAGGAATCAATCTGAAACAAAAACCCCTAGGTCACCTTCCTCCACCATGCCACCTTCTCTCTTACACCTTTGTCCATATCATAAAAACACCACATTATCAATAAAATATTATCTTAATATCTGATTTTTTTATTATTAATAATAAAATATTTTACAAATCTAATTGAAAATATACAAAATTGTTTATCACAAATAATGAAAGTAAAAAAAAAAACATTAAACAATGTAGAACAAATATATATATATATATATATATATATATATAATTAAAAAAAATCGTAATTTTGCTTTTACATGTCTTCTTTCATGAATACAATTAACCAAATTTAGTCAATCTTTTAAATATAAATACTAATTCAAAACAAGACGAGTTGCGGAGCAACAAGTCCCTACCAAGAAAGAAGAAAGGGCGTGCCACGTCAAATCTAAAAATATAGAGGGCACGATGTTACAACTTAGAAGAGAGTTTGTGTATTGGCGAGCTTGGCAGTGCTTAGTGTATTTGTGAGAATCAACCTCCATGGTGGGCCAATAATAGCCCATTCAAAGTAATCACTTGGAAATTAATTGGCCACTTAAGTGTCTAACACAAGTGCCATCATAATCTTCTTTAAGAGTTGTCTAATAGAGTCGGTCAAGGCCTCTCAATAGCATCCCTTCAAAGGAATGTCTATATAGGATGCCCCAATGAGAACAGACCTAGCTACCTTAGTGTTGATACTAATTTTCTTGTTCCTAAAAAGTTCAAGAATTACAAAATTGTGTAATCAATTTAATAGAAAGTTCAAGAACTATTTATGTACGTGATTGTCTTTTTTATTATGAAACAATGATTCTCTGGAATAATTACCTTAAATAACCTGGCCTACATCTTGCAAATTGTTCTTAAACTTAGTGGTTGGGTGCATATTGTCTATTATACAATGCAAACATGATCAATAGTCCAACATTAAAATGGTCAATTCGAACTAATCAACCTAGGGTGGAGAGAAAATTGACACAAGTACCCTTCTTGATTGGTAAAATCCCCAACACGAATCTTATAATATCGTTGATAATTATAAGGAGTGTCAATTCGTATTGTGTCATGTTTAATGGGAGTGGTAGCTCTGACGTAGAATAATTTGGCACCATAGTAATGGGTTCAACATATTGTCAATCATTTACGGAAAGGTTAAATGATCTCGTTTCACTCATATTAAGCGGTTGTATTTCTGCAAAATATAAGAGCAGTAATGAATTGGTCCCTCCTATTCCATTTAGATCAAGTTTTAGTGAGGCATTTCTATCCATAACCCACGCCATTTGAATCACAAAAAGTGGAGGAAGGTCTTGGGTATTATTTGTTGAAATGGGTTCTTCAGAATTCACATAGTGTATATACTGTCTAATATCTGAATTTATTAACGCTGTTATATCTGAATTTATTAACGCTGTTAAATCCACATCTCAATTCCATCGGCGGTCAAACTGGTCCAGTGGAATTGAATTAGATAGTATCTAAGAATTTTTGTTACGATGGTGTTGCTCCAAGCTTTGTGAAATATATAAAAAATATATATTATAATATTTATAAAACTTTTTAAAGTAAACAATGTTAATATATGAACTTGTATTAAATTGCGACTTGTAAATTTATAATGTAAACCATGAATGCAACGTGTCACTATGGTTGACATATTTTATTACTGGCTACTCCAGGAGCCTTGTAGATTTTACACGATACAAGGATGGTTACCTCCACCAATTTCACTGCAGATAACATCGAAGCCTCATGGAGTTACTCCTTAAGCAGAGGAGAGTGATATAATACAATGATGCACATGAAGGTAAAAGTGAATGTTGAAGAGAAAAAAGAAAACCAAGGTGGAGCTTTGAATCGTTCTAATACCACACACACGCAATGAAATGATGAAAAAGTTAAAGTTCTTGATAAAATTCTTTGAAATGTGTCTTTCTCAAATCCAAGTTATAAGGCCACAATAGTGTTAGCACTGTAGATTATGTTGTACCATAAATTATCAAATTGTTAGCAGATGCAGTTGAGCATTCTGCAACTGAATAATGTTGTGTGCATGTTGTCGATTGGAACATGCAAGAAATTGATCAAATGTTAAAAAAGTAATCCTTCAAACCTCTGAAAGCTTCAAAAATTAAGGAACCCCACTTCCTTGTAAGGTGTATAAAGATGGAGTCAGGTAGGAAACAAACTCTTCCTTCCATTGAATTTCTTGTTTTTAAAGATCTTATACTTGTTTTTAGTTGGGATACAAGCACCATATATTATTATTTGAATGTCAAGATTGATAATTCTTTAGAACATCATATATTATTAAAACAATTGAGAAAGATAATATCTAGTTTAGTGACATGTTTTGTTTTCCTTCATTTGAGTTTTTGGTCCCTTTCAAATGTAATTCTCAAGTTGGGTAACGAGTTGGTAATTCTTCCTTGGGAAACACAAGCTTTAAACCAGAATTCAGAATAGATTATGGTTCCTAATTATATCCAGTTATACCAAATCAATTGATCAATATAATATCTGGTTGAATGACATGTTTTTTTTTTTTTTTTTATTCAATTCCCCCCTGTATGGAATACCCAAGTTGTATGACAAGTTGGAATTGGTAATTCTGCTTTGAAAAACACAAATTTTGAATCAGAATTCATAATATATTAATCTCGCTAACGAGTTTGTAATTCTGCTTTGACAAAACAATTTTTATAAGAATTTTATTAGATTAATTTTCTTGGCTGATTCAAATCCTGGAATGGAGGATATAGAAAATTTACTTCCCAATGATAGAGTTTCAACTAATTTTGATGTTTTTTAAACGTGTAGAACGCAGATTTTTACCTGCTACCACAAGCTGGAAATTTGATCAACTTTCATGTAGATGCTAAATTGGTAACCCATTAGTTAATGACACAAATAATAATCCAATATGTTGAAACAACAATTTTTTAGACACCAACAATACTGAGGAATCTATGTCCTTACGTCACCTACATGAAAATAAATAATTAACAGTTTGATATTCTTCGTAATACCAGAAAATATGATGCAAAGTCTCCACAATGATACCTCATAATATGTTCAAATGTTTTCTATTTGATCTATGTTGTATCTGATCTAGTTCTTTGAAGAGTGCAGAATCGTAATTTGTTGGTACTTCGAAGGAGGTAGAATCGTAATTTGTTTCTACTTTGAAGGAGGCAGAATCATAATTTGGCGGTGTGTGTACCACCCAACAAATGGAGAAATTGAATGAATGAAGAAATTGGCACCTATTGAATGAAGAAATTGGCATAGAAATGACATAGAAGAGGTGAGCAGTGTGATGACCACCCAACAAATGAAGAAATCGACACAGCAGACCACCCAACAATTGAAGAAATCTACACAACATACCACCGAGCAATTGAATAAATCTACACAATAAAAGAGGTGAGCGGTGTGTAGGCCACCCAACAAATGAAGAAATCAGACACAGTAGACCACCTAGCAATTGAATAAATCTATACAACAGAAGAGGTGAGCGGTGTGCAAGGCACCCAACAAATGAAGAAATCAGGCACAACAGAAAATCATCATGATCATGGCTGAGTAGAAATCGTCGGGAGTGGCCAGCCTTCAGACAGAAAAGAGAAGAGGAAGAGGAAATAGAGGGTTGGTTTCCCTTGTCTGATGACACATTGAACAATGATGTTGTGTGTGTCATGAAGACGACTTTGTATATGTAATAAAAACAACAATGCAATAAACATTGTAGGAAATATGCCATAAACATTAGGAGGAATCCTAACATGACATTAAATGTTAGGAACTAATTCTAGACATCAGGTCTAGCATTAATCTTGAAATTCCAAAACTTTCTGAAACCTCTCTCAACAATGTGAAATTTATTCTAAGTTTTCCTCAAAATGAGGCCAAATAAGACCTCAAAGTAAAAATTTAGGGCAAAAATAAAATTTGAATGACAAAATTGTATGGATGGGTAAAAACTTTGGTTAAAATCTTTGTTTACATTGGTTTGTGTGCACAGATTTGAAAACCGATTACTATTAGTCCCATCAACCCAAAGGGCAGGGACTAATAAGAGAGATATTTTATATTGAAAATTATGAAACTATAATAAAAGTTATTATAACCCTAAAGTTAGTTCAAATTTATAATGTGAAAGATAGATTGAAGTAAAATACCTATATAATTAATGTTATAATTACATAGTTGACTTCAACCTATATCTCTAATTTGTATAGTCAATATGGATACGATTTAACAAAATTTATGAGATCAGAGTCATTTAAATTTATGAATTAAATTTAGTAGGAGAAACAGAGAAGTAATATTTATGAATTAGATTTAGTATCTTTCTTATTCAAATTTGGTGTGTATCAAGTGGGTTTGCATAAATTGAAATGGTTTATTATCTACATGGATAATTATTGTTTTTCTGACAAAAATTCTAATGCTCCAACACTTTGAAAGTTATGTAAAACTCTTGATTATGCACTTTGATCTAATAATTGGTTAGGTCAAAAACCTTTGGATATCTAACCATCATATATGTCCTTACACATGCTATATCCCACTACAAGGGATTAGGACTTGAAAGGATAAGAGTGTTGATCTTATGGTCAAGGATAACTCAACCATGCTATGAGAATGAAACATGTCGTATCCCACTGCCAAGGGATTAGGGTTTGGAAGGATAAGAGTGTTTGATCCTATGGTTAAGGATAACTCAACCATGTTATGAGAATGAAAAAAAGTATTGTGACATATTTTTGTGTGTAATTGAGAAGAAAAGACATTAAAAAGAAGTAAATTATTATGTCTTTATGTTGAAGGGATGCATTAAGTTGAAAGAGTGGGGAAATTCTCACTAACCATAAGGCCCAAGATACCACAAGGGAAAATACCTTGTGGTCTTTAAATCTTCTATTTTCAAACCATATTCTAAGATAATCCTACAATAGGCTCCATGCTATAGTTTTATTCCATTAGTTAGATATCCTGCTTCATCCCAAATGTATTGAGAAAATAGACAATGGATTGGTAGGTAATTGATTGATTCCTCTTCTTTTCTACATAGAACACAAAAATTAGGACATTGTCATCTTCTCTTTTGAAATGCACCCCAAGTAGGAGCTTTATTTGACAAACGAAACCATAATACAAAAATTCTATTCTTGAATGGAGCTTTAATTTTTCAATTTCTTTCCACCACCAAGAGGCACCCCCTTGGACCTCCTCCGAGAACATTTCCATATATCCTAGAAAATAAATGTAGTTTCTAGATATAATTTTTTTAGACCAAATTAATATGTATTCCTCATCTTCAATTCTATTATGAGCTTGCTATAATTTCCTCATAAAAGTCTCCCATATGGCCCATGCTTCTCCTTCCATACCTAACATTTGGGAATTCTTCCACCTTGAGAAACAATGGAGGTGGATAAAGGATATATTGCCTAGGATAAATTATATATTCATTTTTATTGTAATGATTCAAGAACCTTTACTGGGATCTTATATAAATTTCCAACTTCTACCCATGGAACAATGTCAATTTTTGTTCTCATTCCATTCCCCAAATTGTATCCCACTAGTCCCCTATAGACCCTAGTTGGGGTAGTGATCACCCTTAAAAAAACCCTATGTGCTAATATGATACTAAGTTTACCTGTAAATAATACAACACATGTCTGACAGATAAAGGCTATATAGTGCCAATTTATTGGAATTTCTTCTAGTATAGGATTGAATAAGGAAAATCCTCCACCTATTTAGAACCATTCATTAGACTACATCGATACACTATTCTCGGTATATGGTACCACTCTCTTCTCCTATAGTAATTAGGTTTTATAATAAAATATAGATACTTGAAGAGAATATATAAATCTAATATATTAGAGGAAAAAATCATGGAAAAATATCTTTCTCAACCTTCAATAAGCTTATTAAAAGCGACAGAGGAATTTTTCATGTTGAACTCCATTCCAAATGCCATGCTATATAGGTATAATATTTCCTTCAATCTCATAGCATCCCTAAGAGACTCATCACTTCATCACCAAATAAGAGTGCATCATCAACAAATTGTTGGACATGGTGTTATGGTGTTGGAATTGATGTCAAAGAGGACCAAAATGATCAATGTTTATTATGGAATTGATGTCAAGAAGATCAATTTGGTATTATAATTATATGTCTTTGAGATCCTAAAATATCAAGAGAAATAACGTAGTAAGTTGCATAAAAGACATAGCGCGAGGTACAAAGGAATCTACCTAAAGCTCAGCAAAGGAAGCCTATTAGATTGCACAAGATCAGAGCATGCAAAGATCCATGTACATAAGGAGTAATGAAGTAACGAAGAACAACTAATTCAAATATTAGGAGGGTTAGCGACTGAATATCAATGCATAAAAGAATGCACAAACAATTATTAAAATCTTAGGATAAAATGATGAAAAGATCAAAAGAAATAACGTTAATCAGAGATCAGAAGAGATGAGACACAGGAGCCATTCATTCTTATTTTGGGACAATCGAGGATCATTAGATCAAGGTGAATTCATAGGTTGGGAAGGATTAAATATCAACTGTCAGATCTAAAGCAAGAGCTTCAGATGGTTTCCCAGTCATTAGATCAAGAGTTTATCTAGAGTTAAGTATTATCTATCGATATAGAATAAAAAAGTTAAACCATCAGATCAGAAGGTAGTCAACTCCGGCACTGACCACTCTGGAGAAAAGGAGTCAAGAACATGTAATTTTGCCTGAAGCGCTGAAGTGCAAAGTCGTGAGCTAACGTTGTTCGTTGATCTAAGATACTCCAGGATGAACCATGACCATTATATCAAACACTTGGAATGGTTAAGCCTGTGGTCCTAGGCCATGGACTTGTGGAGGTTATCAAGTAGAAAGTGCTAATAAGCACTTCGACAGAATTTACATTGGAATATTTGAATAACTACAAAGACCGAAGTACCGAACTAAACGAGAACCATCCACTCAACCGCAAATCAATTCTTGACTGTCAATTTGTTTGAAACCTCTAGACAAGCCAGGATCTTCCATATACAGAAGAACGAATATCTACCATGTGATCTGCTTCAACAAAATGCACTCTAGAAGGTTGATTGATTTCAAAGGCCCGAAGTCCCGAAATAAATCCAAACCATTGATCGCAGAGTTGATCACAATCATTGGATCAAGGATTCATATGAACCTATGACCAGGAGGAGGACATGTGCCATGTCAGGAGATCCACGTCAGCAAGGAAACGTGGAACAATCAGATGGTGACAAGTGTCAAGGTCCAGTTGTAACTTATTGTAATTTTTCACTTCGTCAATTGTTAATGTTCATTGTTATATGAATTCTTTCTTCACAAGTAATATCATCTTTCACAATAATTATTTCTTAAACTTCTCCTGATTGGGATAGGTTTGATTAGAATAGATTAGTCTCTGCATATTAGATCATTAATTCACTCATATTAGTATTAGTGATAGTTAGTTAAGGTTATCATTTTTAATTCATATGAGAACCTTCATTTCTCATATTCATATTAGTCATTTTATTAGTTAGAACGACAATCGGTCCAAAATATGGTTGGAAGTTCTATCCCAAACGAGAGTGGGTTTGATTGGGACCTACCATCAGGTCTTTTCCTTCATCTGATTGAAAAATCCATTTTGACCCATCAACGAGCACCGAATAGATCTGTCTAAACAATGATACACACATTTCCAGAGAAAATAGAAGAAAGAAGAAGAAGGAGAGAAAGAATGGAAGAATTCTCATTAACCGTTGTGAATAATGAATAATTTACACATGATATACTATGTATAACTCAATGATTTCAAATTGAGGTGAACCAAGTCACCATAGCGGTGGTCTAGAGTGATCTGGACACACACCATCAATTACGGGAGTGAACTGCCACATATTCTAGTCTCTCAAGTAGTTACGGGAGTGAACTGCCACCTAGTTGAGTTAACTAGTCAACTAGTCTTCAGTCAACTAACTGAACAGAAAGTAGTGAGGAGTTAACTCAAGGAATCAAGGCTAATGTTCCACTTTGGTGATGATACCAAGGCAAGGTTGAATTAGCATGGTGATGATCCCAATGTTGCATGGTGATGATCCCAATGCAACATCTAAACTCAACTCAACTAGTCAAACTGAAGTGTGAACCGAAAGAGAATATTCTCCAGGTGGACTATTCTCTCCTAAAATATAGGAGACTGGATAATGACAAATTATGACTAATAAACAAATAAAAACCTTAGGAAAAAGAAATCCTAGGTGTGTGTGAAGTAACTCCAACAAATATGAATCGTTCATTATAAGGTCTCAAATCTGATGGTAGAATTTATGTTAGGTTTTTTTTTTCCCTAGAAGGAAACCCTATTTTATGAGGTAGATGTATTGCAACTATGTATCATTGTGAATATTGTATTCTGAGTGAGGATATCGTGAGAGAAATAAGAGAAATTTATAGCGAGTGTGTTGTAGGTTGTATCCATTCATTTACTGGATAATAATAAAGGAAGGACCTCAGAATTTCTCTGTTGGATGTAGCCCACACTGGGTGAACCACGTATATCTGTGTCTCTGTTGTATTATGTATATTTTTTGTTTTATTTCCATATTTTTTTTATTGTATTTCTCTGTGATCATGTTTTTCTAACAATTGGTATCAAAGAGAAAGGTAATTCATTGCTACAAGGAAAATCACTCTATGGCATGGGGAAAACCACAACAGATGGAAATGACTACAGAAATCAACTCTAATATCAAGTATGCTATATAAATAAACATGATAAAAAGCCAAGATAAATATCCTACCTTGTCTAGACGTTCGATGAAGTCCAATGTTGAGCACTTGACTCAAAGCTATATACCTACAACTTGTACTCAACAACCAATATACGTAATCATATGGTGATAATATATAAAGTTAGCACATATAATAGCATAATCCATCAATATTCATAAAAAATGTGCCCATGGAATAACAATTTAAATATTTGTGAGACATTAATTGGACAAGAAAAGAGTATTTCAATGAAAATTTTATCAACAGAAGTGTATGAATGAAAAACTTATGTGTCGGCATGTTTGAAACCGAGAAACTAAGTCCCCTCCAGTTGGTCCTCCACCACTTCAATCCTCCACCAAAGGAGATATCATATAAGAGAGACAATGAGGTTCTCCATCAAATTGGGAAGAGCTTGGGGGATGAGCAATGTGTTCAGACTTAAAAGGAAAAAGGGATACAGATTCAATGTGAAGTGAATAATTTCTCCAGAGTAACTTTTCTCTCAAGGTTGAATTCTTCTCCTCTTTTCCACATCTTGGATATGGCCCATTTATAGCCTTCAAATGGAACTCAAGGGCCAAGTCAGAATGTTTCTAGTATATGGAAGGTCAAGCATCATGGATCTCATGATGTGACATGGAAACCTGACACCATTTTTTAATTTTAGGCACAAAACCCAATGTACATGGGTTGTAATGGTGCAACATGAATATACACATGTTGTATAGTTGTTAGGGCATATATATGTGGAAAAATATGTTTTAAGCTCTGGGAATTGCAAAAGGGGACTTCAAGTCTACATAGGGAAATGGAAAAGACCTTTTGAGCAAGTTTGCATGGGGTGAGGCAAATATTGCTATAACATTTTCCCCCTAATGTGTGAGGTCAGAGGAGTATCTGCGATGGACGAAATATATTATAATTCCCAAAAGTGGAGTAATGGAGACCCAGTTGGATGAACTAGTTAATCATAAGCATATTACAATCCATAATGAGTTTGTGCACATCGATACCAATTTGAATTACAATGTAGATCCATGTGGAGATATACCAAACATTTGTTGTAGTGAGTTGTAAGCTCTCCAAAACTTCTTTAACTTCCATAATCTTTTTCATAAGTTCTTCTCTATAAGATTTATTGATATAGAGTGCTTCCTCTCCTCGATCTTGGACCTTATCAGCTACTAATTTTGTGTCATGTTATGTGATTGTGAGCTCAATAGGATTCTTCTATGCTCTCATCTTCTTCCGTTGTTCTCCCATATGCATGGTTGGTTTCCTCTTTTCTATCTACATAGGTTTTGTGACCTTTGGTATGCTTCCAATCCTTGTCTCTTGAGTTGAGATGCCCTATTTCTTTTATGCTTCTCCATTGGTTCTTTATGCGTTGTCAGTTTTGAGCACTGAGTCTCTTGGTATTGTTTCCTTCTTCCTTGCTTTCTTTGTTGTTGTGCCAGTACCTATAGGTTTGTTGTGCTCAACTTATTTTATACTATTTGCAGTTGGGCTACTAGATTTTTTCATTGTAGCCGCTTCTTCTCGTTCCTTGCCCTATGTTCCTTTCTTCCTTGCTACCGACACCTTCCATTGATATGACCATTCTGCAAGTACCCATTGGACTTCTTATGTTGTAATAAAACAATGCATCTTGATCTATGTCTTTGTAGGGTCTCTTATTGCTTGTATCCATGTGTTATGTATGGATAACTTAAAGTTGGCTATCCCCTCATGTTCCTTCACCACTTTAGGTGAGATTCCCCATGTATTTGTAATCTTCTCTTACATCTATTAGATATACATGTCAAAAAATACTTGTGTTGCCTTTCCTTTTCTTAGCATTTGTGTTGTGCCACAGATTTTCATACCTTGTTGTGCCACATATTCCTTCCCTTCTAAAAAACATTGAATACTTTGGTTTCTCCCATGCATCTAGGGATATCACAATTATCATCCAGGAATAGTGGAACTATGTTCTAGCATCCTACGCATCCCTATAGTCTTCTAAGAAAATTTTGAGAAGTTACAACACCCAAATCAAAATTGTTTCTTTTGTGCACTGCCCAGTTGTCGCGACCACCCCTGTAAGTGCCTCTTCTTTGAGAAATTTCCTCAATAACTTGTAGGATATCAATTTTTTCATGAATATAGTATCTAGTTCATTAATGTTTTTAATAATCGCCCCACCATTTCCTCTCTCTATTCCAAATTTTTCCTTTACCTCTTCGACAATAAATTTTTCCCTCGTTTTTTCATCAAGGTATTACTCTGGCTTTAACCCATCTATCAGTAATCTTGTATACTTGGAAATTAGGTTGGCATCTATCAAGATAGGTTTATCCATTTGTAGAAATCCTCCATGTATGCATTCCAAAAGTTGTTTGATGCATGCATTGACATCTCTCCCCCTTTCGAAATGAGGAATTTCCAATAAATTCATGATGCCAAAGTTGTAAAGTTCGGTTATCCAATTTTTGGGCTTCTTAATTTGGATTCCTTTCGAAGTTGACCCCCTGTTATCCATATAAACCTCATGCGCAATCTATGGGAACTTGGAAAATTATGTCACATGGTGATCTACACACCGCAATTTGGGAACACATCCCAACATATCTTCCACAATGACGACTAAGTCCAGTATGTGAGGCACTAGCAACTCAATATGTGTTTGTGTGCTCACTGTTGTTTTCTTCTTCAACAACCTTGTTTCTGTTTCATCTAGGGTTTCTTCTTCCTACATTTCCTCATCTGTGGTGTGATCATCCTCAACCTCTAGGTTTTCCTCTACTACAGGTATATCAAAATTTGTTTTTTCACTCTCATTGTCACCATGTTCACTCTCTGTGTGCGTCGTTCCTAGGGTTTCTTTGATAGGGTTTCAACCTTGCGCTACTTGGTTGACTTATACCACTTCTTCTTGTGGGGTTTTTTCCTCCATCCTCATCAGGGTAATAGATTAAGTCCATGTAGTGGGAATATCATCCACATCGACCACTCTGGTCGTTTCTTCTAGCGGTCTGTTAGTGCTACAGTTTCTTCACGTGAACTGGCTTCGTTGTCCAAACTTTGGCAATGCCATTTCGTAAGCTTGGGAAAGATTGGCTACAAATATTGGCTATGTTTTTCACAAACTCTCAGTTACTCGAACCCAATTTTATCTATCCCTCGGTTTCTCAAAAATCACAAGTGTTTTGCATTTTCCCAACTTTTCCCCTTTTATAGACTCTCTCATTAATGCTTTGACATGCCTTTTATTTTCCTTCCACCATTTTTCCATGTTTTTGGTCATTCTTCATCCCATCGCATGGTGTTTACTTTTTCTGCATGTAATCTTATGAATTATTGTTTATGGATAAATTCGTGAGTGCGGACACAGACCAATCTCCCCAGATCCACCTGGATCTGGAACAAACCGTAACAGAATACTACTCTTTCCCTAGATATAAATATTGAATGAACTAAGAGAAATGGATAGTGGACATACCTTATGAATGATCTCCTCTAATCTCTGTTGTTCCTTGCTCTGCTCCAATGCTCTTGTGTCGTTTCAATCACAACAACACAAACCAATCACAGCAAAGGCATTAATATATTCAATACCTAGTCTATACATGTGATCAAGGAATCATGTAATAAGATGACATCATCATTATGGGAAAGGGACATATTCATGTATTATATTAACTGAAAGATAAATATACAACCTGAGCCTTGATGTCGTAGATCTCCTTTCGATGGCTCCCAGCTCTGACACACACACTTGCTCATACATGAATAAGTTCAACCACATACGATTACTTGTTGTCTCTTGCTGTTGTAGCTTCAATCCTTCATACAGTCTTGCACCAGTTCTCCATTCAATCTCTTAGCTAACTTGCTTCTTCTTATTGTTCTTGCTTGTTGTTTGTTAACCCTTTCCATAAGTAATCTCCTCAATATATAGGAGAAGATTGA
Source organism: Picea engelmannii (assembly GCA_009831015.1). Lineage (NCBI taxonomy): Eukaryota > Viridiplantae > Streptophyta > Pinopsida > Pinales > Pinaceae > Picea > Picea engelmannii. The sequence goes on along the minus strand of ML793354.1, from coordinate 177,279 downwards.
TTAGTTACTTGGATAGGGAATGATCCCAAGATATCTGGAAAGTCAGTATTTTGCCAACCATT
>ML793354.1:149001-160351 GCA_009831015.1 Picea engelmannii | reverse complement strand
TAAGATGACATCATCATTATGGGAAAGGGACATATTCATGTATTATATTAACTGAAAGAGAAATATACAACCTGAGCCTTGATGTCGTAGATCTCCTTTCGATGGCTCCCAGCTCTGACACACACACTTGCTCATACATGAATAAGTTCAACCACATACGATTACTTCTTGTCTCTTGTTGCTGTAGCTTCAATCCTTCATACAGTCTTGCACCAGTTCTCCATTCAATCTCTTAGCTAACTTGCTTCTTATTATTGTTCTTGCTTGTTGTTTGTTAACCCTTTCCATAAGTAATCTCCTCAATATATAGGAGAAGATTGATTAGTTACTTGGATAGGGAATGATCCCAAGATATCTGGAAAGTCAGTATTTTGCCAACCATTCGAACTCCAACTCACCCTTCTAGAAGATTCCTTCTAGAAGAATCGAGAACTTATTCATTTTCTCCTTTAGAAACATGTCCGCACCCTAACCATTAACACAATGCGGAAAGTCCGCAATCAAGATGAATGCAGCATGCGGAAATTAAGGATTCCCGCAGGAGAGTATATATGCAGCCTGCGAATCATCTTCAAAATATGATTTTTGAGAAAATGACCAGTGTAACTTTCTTCAGGAAAAAATCCTTAATGAAGAGTTTGATCTTCCATTATCATGACATAATCATAATATCATCTCGATAACCAAAAATGTGGATAACAATTATGTCACACCAATTTTGTTTATGTTGCGTGCTTTCATTCTCAACTATCTTTCTACCACTTATTCCTCTAACTACTTATTTTTGGATTTTTCTTCATTTTTCTATTTTTATATTCCTTTTTCTTCTTTTAAATCCTACTCTTTACAATATATACAAGACTACTTTTTTTGTTGCAACTATTGAGGGTTAGTGGGTTGACTATCCCTATACATTTTCAGTCGAATACCATTCACCAATCCTTGAACTTCCTTTCCTTTTAAGTCCTCCAGTTGTACAACACCTCTATGTGTGACGGAATTTATCTGGTATGGTTGTAGCTAATGCATTATAAGCTTCCCTAGGTGATACAAATATTTGTTGTCATAAAGCAGAACCCGATCTCCAACTTTCAAGTTATTCTTCTTAATGTGTATGTCATGCCATGATTTATCCTTTTCTTTATGTACCTCTTGATGAAAACTTGCTATGATTATGTCTTCTTCTAATTTCATCGGTTGAGCTAGTCTTTCATGTGTTGCACCCCTTTCTGTCATATATTTAATTGTTGCAATGTGCAGGCTTGGTATCAAATAATCTAAGGGAACTGATGCTTCTTGTCCATATACCAACCTAAAGGGTGTCTTCCATGTTAACTTCTTGCATGTAATCATGTAAGACCATAATATTGTTGGTACCTTCAAATCCCAGTCATCTTTGTTCACATTACAAACCTTTGTCAAGGCATTATCCAAAATCTTGTTAAAGGCCTCCACTGTTCCATTTTCCTGAGGATGATAAGGATTTCTCTTCTAAAAATGTATTTAAAATTATTCCAACATTGCCTCAATTATATTGTTTATGAAGTGAGTCCCCTTATCACTCATCAATATTCTTGGGTAAACAAACCTTGTCACTACATGTTCAAATAAAAATCATGTTGTAGTCTCTGCGTTGCAATCCTTCACTGCCGTTGTCTCATCCCAATAGGTTAAGTTTTTTTTCGTTGTAATAATATATCTAACTCTTGATCTTCTTGTTGGTGGATTAATTGGACCTACAAAGTATACTTCCCACTTATCAAATACTTGCAAAGTAACCTAAGGTATTAATGGCATCTCATCCCTCCTGGATGGCTTCCCAACTATTTGAAAAACATCATGCTTCTGATAGTATTCCTTGGAATCCTTATGAACTATTGGCCACCATAATCCTACGTGTAATACCTTCTACAAGGTAGCTTTTCCTACATAGTGTCATCCAACAATCCCTTCATGTGCCTCTACTAAATGATAGGCCTTTGATGTTCCATCACACATCTTCTTAAGATGTTAGTTGCTCTAGTTTTGTATAAATTACATGCAATCAACTGATAACATGCAGCTATGACCACCAAAATATTCTTTTGTGCAGTAGTAAATTCTCTTAGTGCAAAGCATGTACTAAAAAATTCAATAATGTCAACAAAATACTCATCAACTTTTTGTATTGAAAACAATTGTGCATATGGAAAATTGTCTTCCAAGTTACTGGGTTCCTCTCCATTAGTTATCCTGGATAAGTGATCTGCTCTTGCATTCAATCTTCCACGTTTCACCATAACTTCAAAGTCAAATTCTTGGAATAAAAGTAGTTGCATGCATATCCTTCCCCCCAAAACTGGATTATTGACTAAATATCTCATAACAGAATGATCTGTAAATATCTTGAAATGTTTCCCTAACAAGTAATGTTTGTATTTCTACAAAGTGTGTACCATAGCTAATCATTCCCTTTCTGTAGTGTTGTATTTGTGTTCTGAATATGATAACTTTATGCTTGAAAATGCAATAGGGTGATCTATATCACCTTCTCCTGGTTTTGCCAAGACTGCTCCTAATTCTATTGCAGATGCATCAACATGCACATGAAATTCTTTTTCCCAATATGGAAACACTAAAATCGGTGCATTAACCATATTTTCCTTCAAGATATCCAAACTTTGTTTCCATTCATCATTCCAATGATACTTAGTGTTCTTATTTAGCAACTTCTCCATTGGCGTAGTAATCTTTGCATATACTCTTATGAAATTCATGTAATATCCTTTATGACCAAGGGTACTCTTCAACTGTCGCACTAACTTCAACTGGTGCAACAATTTTAGCAGGATAAATCAGCAGACCATGTTTACACACCACATGCCCTAACAAAATACCAAAAGGTGTGATGAAAATATGTTTCTTAATATTCTATGAGATATTATACTCTCTACATATGTCCAGCATCAACCTTAATACTTCAACATGGTCCTCCAATAAACTAAACATTGTCCAATAATCCAAATAGACTTCTAAAATCTTATGAATAAAGTCCTTAAAGGCTGCTACTACTACTCTTGAAAAAAAATTTGGTGAATTCATCAATCCAAATGGAATAATTGTATACTGAAATAATCCCTATTATTTAGCAAATGTTGTCTTATGTTTCTCTTCTGGTGCTATCATAATCTGATGATATCCTAAAAACCCATATGTAAATGAATACGTTGCTTGACCCCTTACATTTTTCAAAACTTCGTCTGTAAATGGGGTAGGAAAAGGATCATGTACGCAAGAATCATTCAATTTTCTCAAATATACACAAATCCTGATCCCTCCTTTCTTATTTTCTTGCACCACCATAGGAATAATACATTCTGATTCTTCCACAGGTTCTATGACACCAGCTTCCAAAATCTTGTCAATTTCTTACCTCACTTTCTCTTTATTTATTGGATTCAGCCTATAAGGTCTTTGTCTTATAGGTTAGGCTTCTAGCTTCAAGGGGATCTTCATATCTCCTAGTTATCCTATTAATCCCTTCATCTTTGAGAATGTTGATGGGAATAAGTTACTATACTCGCATAGTAACTTTGTGATCCTTTCTACTTTCTAATTATCCCAATAATATCCAATGCTGGAAATATTTACGTTTTTTGCAGTTCCAATGTTTAATTTTTTTATCTTCAATGGTGCATAGTAATATTATGAATCTAGCTTCGGACCTTCTACTTCCCTTTCACCTTCAACTTATGAGATCTGGATATTGTGCAAATTGTCCTCTGCTAGATCTTCTTCTTCTGTGAAGTGATAGCAATGTAGCAATTTTTTAACTGTATGTCTAGCTTTCTTCTAATATGTTGGGATTATTTCAAATTCTAGTTCTTCAAATATATTGTCTCTTACCACTTTCAGTGATGTATCTACCTCTGTATTTTCACGCTCAAAGGAAAATGTAACTAAAAAATTGTGTTTTACCTCTTCCCATCTTGTAGTTTCTCTGTGTCGTTCCTATTATGTGTACCCATTCTTTGGGATTCCTTCTAATGTGTGAATGAAATGATGTGGCCATTCTTTTGGTGGTACTAATCTCCATTGAAACATGCACTTATCTATATTTTCTCTAGGTTCTCCAAATCCCTCATATTTCTCCTCATATCTATGCTCCTGCTCTGCGTCAAATTTGATGCACAGTAACCTTTTGCACTGAAACCAATTGTTGATATTCTCCTCATGTGTGCCCCACCAATGGGCATGTGTAGCTTTCAAATCAATATCTAATACTAGTAATCTATGACTTTCTACTACTTTTTTTATAGAAAGATTTTCCTCACCCCGTGTAATATTGTAGATAAGGCCTTTTTCCATTTCCCTATGCAGACTTGAAGTCCCTTTTTGAAAATCCCAGAGATAAAAATATAATTTTTCCACATATACACACCTTGCCTACTACACAGCATGCTTTTACGCAGGTTTCACCACTACAGCCCGTGTACATCAGGAAATGTGCCCAAAATTGAAAAATGGTGTTGGGTTTCCATGTCACATCACGAGATCAATGATCCTTGCCCTTCCATATACTGGAAACGTTATGACTCATCCCTTCAGTTCCACTTGAAGGCTATAAATGGGCCAAATACGACCTATGGAAAAGAGGAGAAAGAATTCAACTTTGAGATCAAAGTTACTCTGGAGGAATTATTCAGTTCACATTGATTCTGCATCCCTTTATCCTTTAAGTGTCAACACATTGTTCAACCCCCAAGATCTTCCCTTACTGATTGAGAACTTCATTGTATCTCTTATATGAGCTTCCCTTTGGTGGAGGATTGAAGTCATGGAGGCCCAACTGGAAGGAACTTATTTTCTTGGTTTTGAACCATGCAGGCATAGAAGTCTGTAACTTATTCACTTTTGTTGATTATATCTTAATAGAAATACTCTTTTCTCGTCCAATTAACATCTTGAAAATATTTGAATTATTACTCCATGGGCATATTTGTTAGGAATGTTGATGGGTTATGCTATTGAATGTGCTAGCATCATATATTATCAACATATGCTTTCATTGCTTGGTTGTTGAGGACTAGTTGCAGGTATATTGCTTTGGGTCAAGTGCTCAATAGTAGACTTCATTGAATGTCTGGATGAGGTAGTCCTTTTATATTGTCTTGCTATCATATTTTTCTAAATAGCATACTTGAGAGTAGAGTTTATTTTTGTATTCATTTTCGTCTATTGTGGTTTACCCCTAGCCATAGAGAGATTTTCCTCGTAACAGAATTGGCAACCATACTGGGGATCGAATCTTCTTTTTTTAAGGTTTGGAGTGTTTTTCTCCTTAGATTTCTCTTGTTTGTATTGAGTTTCTTATCATATGATCGCTTGACAACCTCTGTTCACTCTGGGTCTGATTCTTTCATCCTTCTCCTTATCCTAGTTGTGTTTGACACATATACACGGGTTTTTACTTGACAGTCGCGTACATACATGTGTTGTCCTTCTGCAAGTTGTGTACATATGCGCTTTTCCCTTGAACAGTCGCGTACATCAACCTTTGTTTCTTGATTGTTGGGTTTGGTGGTTGTTGGATAGATTTTGATGATTGTTGAGTCTTCTTGGGTGTCTGTAGTGACTGTTAAGTTTCTGTGGAATGACAGGAAACCTGTCTTTAGTTGAATTTTTGGGTGGTTCCTTTCTCATCATCTTTTCATCTTGATTGTCCTTTCACCCTGGGATGTTTGTTTTTCTCCTTGATATCCTATGAAGGTTGTCTCTGCCTATACACAGTAGAGTCTTTATATCAAGTTGTTGTTCATTCCTTGCATTTTCATTTTTCTTATACTGAAATACAAAAATATTAGGCATTTTACATTGATTGGCATTTTTATCTCTTGAGTCTTTGTCATTTATCATAGTACATGTAAAGAAAGTTTTCATTTTTATTTAGAATTGCATAATTGAATTGAAAATTTCATTTTTAGGAAGCATATCATTTATTTAAAATTGAAGTTAGGACTTTGCATTATATTCATATTCATTTATTTTACTTGATGAGTCATAACATCACTAGTTTCACAACCGCACCTTTTAAGTAAGCAAGGCCATTAAAATTAATGCTATAATTTAAAATTCATTAGTAACGATTTTATTTTCTAGGGTGCACAAACTAGCTTAGGATTTAGTCCCTTGGAATAGGATTTTGTGATTAAACTTCTCCAAGGCTATTAAATCAACATATGTGTCTAACTAAGGGAGTGGAGAAATACATTGTATAATCGGTAATATCAGGAGGCTCCACTTACACTAGAGTTAAGAACGAAGTCTCGTGAGGTCGGTTGAAGGGATATCCCTCTGATACCTTCTTATCATCAGATATATTTATTGGGATCTATTCATATATGGGGATCTTGCTAGTGCCCTTACCTCCGTAAGACACAGTCCTTTCAAGGTTTCAGGCTTTGCTACCCTACCCATATGGTGGACTTGACTTATGAATGTTCACCTATGCATCAGTTATACCTTGGTTTCTTAGTTGCTTGACTTAGGTACCACATAAGTTACTTGCAGAGGTTATTCTGCAAGTACCCTGGGTCAGATAAGGGTCAGACAACATATAACCTTTATGGTGGATTACCTCTCCAAGGAGAACTGACCGACTACTTGTTAATCCCATGACCGCCCTTATAATTGATTATGATACCTCTAATATTTAGCAGGGAGACTCAGGCCCCTCTTGGCGGAGGCATACCTACTTTAGGGAGGGAGGCCCTTTTCAGCCACTTTATCCTATTTGTGTGCAGATTGGTTGTTTGATTATTTTTGGTGTGCTCTTTGATTATTATTAGACCTTTGAAGTTTTATACTGCGCTTTGAGTTTCTTTATCATGAATAGTAGAGTTCCTATGACTCCCTCCTTTATCGTTATCCCCCCCATGACGGTCACTCATTTCATGGGGACAAATCTATTTCCTTTTCACAATGCTATGAAAAATCATGACACTCAGTCCATTCCTTAGGTCTCTAATCATTTTCCTATTGATATGCCAAACATTCCTTCACCCTTCCCATCCTCTCCCTAAACCACTTATGTGAATCCTAGTTTTGGATATGGGGGCACCATGACCCCACCGTCTACATATTCATTTGATAGGAGTCATGTCCCTCAACCAAATCTCACTATGGGAGGTTGGAACCTCCCCTCTTATGGATCCAGTCCTAGCCATGTTTTTTTAGGAGCCGACACTCAGATGGGTCGTTATCCTACTTATTACACCCCATACATGTGTCCTTCGTCTGCCATGAAAATTCCTACAAACACTTTTCTTGTGGCAGGTCTACATATATCCTCATGTCTTTCATATGGAGGGAATCAATTTTATGGTTCAGACTACCCTCTTCACGGAACCCTTTCACATGGGGACAACATATATCCTCACTTTAATACTCCTCATCATACTTTTGTCTCTTCGTAGACAACTTCTTCAATGATGATGCTCATACAAACCTCTATGGATCAATTAGGCAGAGGATACTACCTTTCCGGATAGGGACAAGGTGTAAAACATGACCCTTTCTGGCCTACAATGTTTCAAAACCAATCTTTCCTGGGACCTTGGTCTCAAATTCCACAACTCACCACCACCACTATTTCATTTACTTCTAGTTATACTAGAGCTCCATCAACAACCATTGTTAGTCATGTTGGAGATTGATCGATGACCTCTGCAAGTCATGTTGAAGACCTGGAACGAGCTGCTAGTCATACTGGGGGAATCACTCTAGTCGCCACAAGTCATATCGATGTCACATCTCCAACCTATTTACATGATGTGGGAGATGAATCCCAATCCTCTGTCAGTCACCCTAAGAGCATGTCACCAGCCATTGTAAATGACGTTGGGGGCATTCATATGATTGAGAAGCCTAGATGTCTCAGACGTAAGCCCAAATTCCTTTGTAGGACTTGCGAAGGAAATCACTTTAATCATTTGTGTCATGCTACTGCTAGGATACAAGAAGCATGGTTCTCACCTAAGGGCCCATCAGGTTCTAAGGCGTCTATGGTTTCCCCACACCTCGTTTCTCCTTTGATTGACACGATAGTCATGCCGATGAAATCCTCTCCTGACCAAACCCCCATTTTCGAGGGTGATGTGTCTCTTGTACCTATTATCACACATCTTATTCGACCTAGATTTGAAGAAGTGGTTGCACCAGTGTAACCTCTGTTCAATCCAAATATCCTTTTGGAGGGTGATGCATCCTTCAACCATGTCGTTAGCATTTCTGATAATGCACCTTCTGAACAAGAGAGAATTTTACTCTCCCTCCAAGTCCTGGAGAAGATCCCTTTTATTGGGATGGTCTTGTGGGGTATCCAATGCCTCCTCCTATGCCCTTTCAAGTAAGAGACATTATTCGATATATCACAAAGAAGGTAACCTTCACTAGCACTTTCTCGTCCTCGACTTGGAGAGCTTTGGGTTTTCCCAAGCTTGTGTCAGTTATTCGTAAGATACTGACATTTCATAGAAGTCTAGCATGGGAGCCTTGGCCTCCCCCATGACATGATACCTAGAGGACTCCTAGGTGAGTTTTATTTAAGCTCTTTTCTAACTCATTTTCAAAAAGAAAAAAGATTGTCAGGTGAACTTGTCTCTTTCACACTTGTAAATTGGATTTAAAAGGACGTTTATTTGGTACAATTGTATCCCTTTTTCAAACAAATTAGACTAAGATTATTAAAAAGGAATTTTTTTGGAGTTAAGTTGTGATTGCATCTCATTCCCTTGATTGCAGTATTGAGCCTATGGACAATTCTCCCTTTGTGTTATAAACCATTTTCCTCAGTAGTTTTTCATCCTCAACCAAGCATAGCCTTGTTTATATCCTTTGAAACTTGACACCCTATACCCAGGAGGGAACATTCCCCTGAGTGTCCATCTCCTGCATGCACCTCCTTGCATTGAGCATAGGTATGTTCCACTGCTAGAACTAGTTTTTCTTACTTGCAACACTAGTTTCCTCCTCTGTATCATAGGATTCATTTCACTATGAAAAAAAAAAAAAAACATGGGCAAGAAGGGAGTATTATCATATATTGGCAACAATCATTTCACCTTTGAACAGAGAAAATTTTTATTGAATCCACTTGTCATCATAATTTTGGGTTTAGCATGGCCTTAGGAATATGAGCTCATTATATAGAGTTTACTCCCCCAACTGGTTACTCTTCTAGTCCCTATGGAGAATTTGATTGATGCCTCCTGCATCTCATGGTTTTATCATTGATTCTATGATGCCAGAGTCTTCAATATGTCTCATGCTCTTGTTCAAAGGATGTCTATCAACCTGTGTCAGCCATTCCTCAGAACTCTTGACTTTTCATGTCAGCCATATTCTCATTTTGTATCAGAATCACTTGAAGTTGTAGTCCTATTATGCACCCTTGTCCTACTTTCCTCATTGGTAGGTAACCTTGAACCCAGCAATCGAGATTTCATCATTGGTCGTTGACTGGGTAGTTTCCCTTTTGTTCGATGAAAAGACATCTATTCACACATTGGGATCCATGCAGTTTCTTGGATTCCATTAGCCGTATTGGTGGTTACCTCGCATTTGTCAACAGTTTTCCTTATTGGATTCTATTCAAAGGGTAGTTTTCATGTACCGCTTGCATTTGCCACACATGAAAGACACATAAGGTCATTGATTTGTGAACATGTTCTTCATCTGATTTACTCCAAATCATCAACTTGTTGCTTTGTACCTCATGCTAAATGATGAGAGATTCCTTAATGCTCTCCTTTCAGTGGGTCTCCTTCCATCGAATTCAGCTCATCTATTATGGAAACGAGACCTAGAGTATTATGAGTACCTAGAGGCTTGTAGTCATTAGTGGCAGGTTCTCTCGCCATCGAAAGTTGGGAATACATAAATGTCTCCTGATCGATGGATTCTTCAAGTGTTCAACCCTGAATCCTTTATTCACACTTGTAAGAATGTACTCGGTGCCTTGATACCTATTTTCATCATCGATGGTTTGTCTCGCATTTGTTAACGGTATACCTCAATGACCGATAATCAAATGAAGTCTCATTGTGTTCGACCTCAACTCCATTATTCACACGATGTAGAATTGCACCTTTGGCAGATTTTGTAGAAGACTTGAAGACATCAGTTCGTAGTCCCAGCTTTCCTGAGTTGTTGCCACATTTTCATTGGACCAGTGCCTATGTTACTTCAGTGATCTTGCGAGATCAGATCATACTCCATTGTATACATATATATTCAGATTGATTTTGAGACTGGTTTTACTAGGCCTTGTTCGTGACTATGACAACCTTTGGCATGTAACCACATTTGTATTTTCCTATTCATGGCCATGGATAGTTGTTTGGTATATTTTCACATGGATCTGCAGTGTAATTCAAATTGGCATCCATGTATGTGAAGTTAGTACATATTGTAATGAACAACTAGTTCTTCCAGCTGGGTCCCCATTACTCCACTTCTGGGTTTTAATAATGTATTTTGATTGCGAATACTCCTTTGAACTAACACATTAGGGGGCATATATTATAGAAATATTTTCCTCATCCCATGCAATCTTGCACAAAAGGGATTTTCCCATTTCCCTATGCAGACTTGAAGTCCCTTTTTTCAAATTCCAGAGCTAAAAATATAATTTTTCTACATATACGCACCTTGCCTACTATACAACATGCATATACGTAGGTTGCACCACTACAATCTATGTACATTGGGAAATGTGCCCAAAATTTTAAAATGGTGTCAAGTTTCCATGTCACGTCACGAGATCAATGATCCTTGCCCTTCCATATACTGGAAACGTTCTGAATCAGACCTTCAGCTCCACTTAAAGGCTATAAATGGGCCAAATCTGAGCTATGGAAAAGAGGAGAAATAACTCAACTTTGAGAGCAAAGTTACTCTAGAGGAATTATTCACTTCATATTGAGTCTACATCCCTTTATCCTTTAAGGATGAACACATTGTTCAGCCCCCAAGCTCTTCCATTATTGATTGAGAACTTCATTGTCTCTCTTATATGAGATTTCTTGTGGTGGAGGATTGAATTGGTGGAGGTGTTAAGAACCAAATATCAATATAGCATAGAAAAACCTTAGAAAAGTACTCAACACCTTGAAAAACAGATAATTTCAGATAATAAGCCTCTACGAGGGGGGAAAACTCCTTTTACACCACTTAAATGTTCAAGTACAAGATTATTCAAAATGAAAATGTCTCCTTGGTATATATAGGAGACTAGGAGATATAATTACAACTAATGGCCTAAAGCCGACATAAATAAAATAACATTACTAATATAATATGCCCCAATTAA
>ML793354.1:98479-145133 GCA_009831015.1 Picea engelmannii | reverse complement strand
AGCAATTGAGAGCTTTGGCTAATTTATAGTGAATGAAATTATGAGTACTGCCAGAATCAATTAGGACTATTACCTTTTTCTTTTTGATGTATCCTTCGATATTGAGGGTTTGAGGAGTGATAATTCCAGCCAATGCATTACACAATATCATGGGAGTCAACTCTTTAGATGAAATTGCTTCTAAGTTTTCATCTTGAGATGGTTCTTGTTCTTGTTCTTCTTCCTCTTCACAATCTATGTAGAATAATTTCATCTCACCACACTTATGTCCCTTAATGTACTTGTTGTCACAGTTAAAGCATAAACCTTTTGCTTTTCTTTCTTCCAATTTTTTACATGTCAACCTTGTAGGTTGAGGTGTTTTAGAAGATGGAACATTGTTCTCTCTATATATGTTAGGATTGGTCCTTTGAGTAGCCATAGCCATATTTTTACTTTCAACATTTCTTGCCACCTTAAATGCATTCTCCAATGATTTGTGTTCCCAAAGGCGAACCTCATGTTGAATGTTATCCTTTAAAGTTCCTATGAATACATCAATCAAGTGCTCATCTTGAATATCGGTTACCTTTATATTCAATCTTTGGAAGTTCTCAATGTTCTCGGTAACTGAACCCTCTTGCTTGAGATTTATCAATTGGCTAAAGAAGGTATTGCTCCTTGTATCCTCATAGTGTGCTATCATTTCTTCTGTGAAAATTGTCCAAGCGAAGAGTGATTTCTGAGAACAAAGCCATCGATTCCATACAAATTGATTAGGTTCTAAATATAAAGAAGCAATTTGTACCTTTTGTGTATGTGGCACATTATGGAGATCAAAGAATTGCTCCATATGAAGTATCCATGTGATTGGGTCCTTGCCATCAAACTTCCTCATATCAATATTAGGAATGTAGTTGGTCTTCAAACCAAATTTGGAGTTTCCCCATTCTTGATTCGCCTTCCTTATGTCCTCATCATGAATTTCATGGGATGCATTTTCACTTTCAGGTGTCTTCTCTGTTACGAAATGTTTCAATACTTCCATGATCTCCCCTTTTAAACCATCCATCATCTATTGTAGTTCATCTTTTGTTACTATCTTCTTTTGTAAATAATTTATGTCCCTACACATTTCTTCACTTTCATCAAGAGTCCAAGTAGGATTGTTTGGAGGCTTATTTGGTGTATAAGTTCCCTTTTTGGGTGGCATGTTGGCCAAGTATCACTTTTGAACCTTGATTTTGAGGTGGTTCTGCTAGACAATATTTCTTCTGTTGTATATCCCAAGTTTAAGATATTTTAGGTATGATACTTTATTTTATGTATTTATCTGATATTTCTCCTCTACATTTCCACAGGTCTAATCAAAATTGGATGTGCCAAGTGGAATTCACGATAACTTCCCCACAACTTGCCGATTTTTCTCCTTTCCAGGAGATCTCACTTGTATAGCATTCCCCACACAAAATAATTGATATAAAATTATGAAACTCACACCAAAAATACTACAGACTGTCCAAGAACCAATGAAGCTAGTTCCACTCAATTTGGATACACTAGGAAGAAGTTATGATTGTTTTACCTGGAACAGCTTCTTGAGACTAGTCAATAGGACTAGTCAGATACCCTATCTTACACAAGGTGTATCTACAAATTTAAGATGACCCAGAAGCTGAACGTTTTACCACATATACCTTACTAATTTTTGTGAATATCCTTCGAATTTCAGTGTCTGAAACATTACAAAAAAAATGTTATAGCGAAAATCCCACAATGGCTCAGTTCAGGGTGATTCCATAATCCTATCTTGTATAGGTTGTATCTCCGAAATTATAAGGCCTAAGGAGCTGAGTTTTGAACCCAACATACCTTGATCTGTCTACTAAATATCCTCCAAGACGTTCCTTCTAAAACATTGTAGAAAAACAGTTATAGAGAAAATTCCAAGGTGTCTCAGATGTAGCAGCGAAACCACAAGACCTTGAGCTCTGATACCATATGTTAAGAACCAAATATCAATATAGCATAGAAAAACCTTAGAAAAGTACTCAATGCCTTGAAAAAGAGATAATTTAACATAATAATCCTCTTCAAGGGGGAAACCTCCTTTTACCCCACTTAAATGTTCAAGTATAAGATGATTCAAAATGAAAATCTCTCCTTGGTATATATAGGAGACTAGGAGGTATAATTACAACTAATGGCCTAAAGCCATAATAAATAAAATAACATTACTAATATAATATGCCCCAATTAATGGGTAATGAGCCAATATTAGGGCTTAATAGGAGGCCCAACTGGAAGAAACTTAGTTTCTCGGTTCCAAAATGTGCCAACATGGAAGTTTTAACTTATTCACTTATGTTCATTATATCTTAATAGAAATATTATTTTCTCATCCAGTTAACATCTTGCAAATATTTGAATTATTATTCCATGGGCTTATCTCTTAGGAATGTTGATGGATTATGCTATTGAATGTTCTAACATCATATATTATCACAAATTGGGAATGTTGATGGATTATTGTTTGGTTGTTTAGGAGCAGTTGCAGGCATATTTCTTTGGGTCAAGTGCTCAACGGTGTACTTCATCGAACGTCTAGATGAGGTGGGCCTTTTATCTTTTCTTTCTATCATATTTTTATATATAGCATACTTGAGAGTAGAGTTGATTTCTGCAGTCATTTTCGTCTGTTGTGGTTTATCCCTAGCCATAGAGAGATTTTCCTCGTGGTGAATGAAAATGTAACTACAAAACTATGTTTTATCTCTTCCGAGCTTGTATTTTCTCTGCGTTGTTCCTATTCTGTGTAGCATTTCTTTGGGATTCCTTATAATGTGTGAATAAAATGGTGTGGCCATTCTTCTGGTGGTAGTAATCTCCATTTAACCATGCACTTATCTATATTTTCTTTAGGTTTTCCAAATCCCTCATATTTCTCCTCATATCTATGCTTCCGCTCTGCACCGAATTTGATGCATAGTAACCTTTTACACTGAAACAATTGTTGATCTTCTCCTTGTGTGTGCCCCACCAACGGGAAGGTGCATCTTCCAAAGAAATATCTAATATTGGTAATCTATGACTTTCTACTACTTCTAAATCAAATTTCATCAAAAATTATTCTAATTCATTCATACCATAAAAATTAGGAGGCTCTCTTACCTCTGAACCAATCCATATCAGTGAACGCATCATTGCAAAACATATTCTAGTGGATAATTCATGTAGTCATTGCTACCAGTTCTCTAGTATTGTGTCAAAGTTTGAAGCATAAGAAATAATACTCCTCCAAATGAGCATGCCATCTGGAGTTGTGTTGATATAATCCTCTTCGTTCACAGTAGTTATGTATAGTTGATTTACATCTTTTGTAAAAAAAAAAATATTTCGCAGGTTCCACATACCTTCCTCCTTCTGAAGGATCCAATGGCACAATAACTTTTTACTCCCCTGATTAAAAGAATATCTTCCTTGTCTTCAAGTTAATAATAGTTTGGTTATCAAAATCTCAATCCAGACCCAACAATGTTGGATATGACGAAGTATTATCTACTATGTAAATGAATTCAAAGCCTGCCATGGTGCACACAACATCTAGATCTACTAGAATCCCCTTCAACCTTAAAATTGGCACCACTCTTGCTAGTGGTAAAACCCCCCCTATGACTACACCAGGGTTCAGAATGTAGGTATATTGATTAATTGTCTAAAAGTAAATTAATTCTCTATACTACCCCAAACATACCAAAAATCATAAGAAGAAAGAAAGGAAAAGGAGATCGAGTAACTATACCTCTAATCCCATGTCTGGTGATGACCTCCTCGCACTTGGAAGTTTCGTTCACTGCATGCCTCCTCCTAGGGATGACCTGCATCCAAAGATTGACAAACATAAAACTACAAGCATGTTATTCCATATATAAGTTAGGGTTAGATGTTAGAATGTCAAGCATAAATAAATAAAAATATTCAAGACACCATTATTTGGGACAGGAAAATGTAATTCTTTTATTAATAACACAAAGATTATACCTTTACAATCCAAGTCAGCCATTGTTCTGCGAACCTGGTTCGGGCTCCTCTTCACCAAGCTCCAAGTGCACCTTGTATGAACTTATCCTCTCAGCCTTCTGATCTATTCTTGGGAAGTGAATGGGTTCTGATGGAAAAAGAAGGGGCTAATGAGGGAATGTTGAGGCAATTCTCACAAAAGGCAGCAATATCTTGGGCAAGGAGGGGAAGTGAAATCGGGCAGAGTTTCACTGTTCTTATGCCTATTTTGAAATGAGACCCCAACACCTCCTTTTATATGAAAAAAGAATGGTTATTTGGTTGGGTGATAGGATATAATAGGTGGATTAGTTGGGAAACTACCCAATAGCCTGTAATCTCAACGAATTCCTTGCAACATTTTTATTTTTTGCAACTTTTTCAATTATACGCGGGTTGTAATGGTGCAGCATGTGTATGTACACGATTTGTAGTGGTGCATCAAGTGTATGTATGTGGGAAGTAATGGTGCAGGGCACGTACATCTTCTAAAAATTGGTTTTTAAGAAGAGAAACTCAACAGTGCTTTGGAAAAAAATGCAAGTAAGAGGTTCAAGGCCATCTATGCATGTGTAGATAAATTTAGGGTTATAACAACTCTGTGCTAATTTTATACTTCAACCGGATAGGGGAATACCACATTTGAGGTTCTCCCATAGCTTCTCATGTCTTCTTTGGCAGAACATTGACTTCAGACCCTAAGTCTAGTATGATATCCCCCATATTGAAATATCCTATGTTTGAATTCAATATGAATTCCTTGCTTGTTCTTCTCTTCTTACAAACCCGATTCACTCATTTTACCCCTTCTTCCCTAGAATTACCCTTTTCTAATGAATTATGCAGTACTTGTAATGAATTTTTATCATTCAACAATTTTACACATGATCCCAAAAAAATTCGTAAGTTATTTGTTTATTCTAAAGGTTGTTGCTTGTTGGTATAATCAAATAATGAAGGCATGTCATACACTGGTATCTCATCTTCTAGTTTTTTCCTTAAAGTAGATGCAATATTTTATTTCATAATCTCCTTCCTGGCCTCTTTGAATATCTATTTTCTCTTTTTGTGCATCAACCTTATATTCAGTTGTTATATTCTTCCTAACCCACTAGTATTATTCCTAATCCTTCTTAGCTACATATTCTCCTGTCTTGGCTCCACCTCTAGTAACTATGTTGATCTTCTTACCATCCTCTTCTTTGTTTTCCACCCTGATCCATTGCACGTTTCGGTTGGTATGGTTCCTCTTGTCTTGTATTTTCACCAAAAGTGTCAGACAGTCTTATGTCTCATGGTATGTTGTGTGAAAATACATACATCTCACAGGTGGTTGTGGGCATTCCCTTGCATAGCGCCCTAGTTTCTGGAAGTTATGACAAACTATTGGTAATCGACCTCCTCCAAATCCTATGCCTCCATGGCCTCCTCCTCTAAACCATCCTTTGTTTCCTTGATCATCTTTGCACAATGTATTATACTGAGGTCCATGTTGTATTACAGTTGCGCATTATTATACTTTCATGGCACTTCAAACTACTGCGGTGGTGCTCCAAACTGTTACGCATTGTTGTACTGCAGTTGTTCTTGAAACTGCTACACAGGATTATATTGTGGATTTTGTGTGTTTTTGTATTATGTTTGTTGCACATATTTTCATGTTATATGTTAAACATGTACCCTATATGA
This sequence comes from Picea engelmannii, assembly GCA_009831015.1. Classification (NCBI taxonomy): domain Eukaryota; kingdom Viridiplantae; phylum Streptophyta; class Pinopsida; order Pinales; family Pinaceae; genus Picea; species Picea engelmannii. The sequence continues at coordinate 139,406 of ML793354.1, read as the reverse complement.
ATCTGAAATCCTTTGTTTCATCATCTCTAAATTTTTGTAGTCCTTTTATTTGTGTCCAACTGACTTAAAAAAATTACAAAATGTACTCTTTGATATTGTCTGATAATTCTGCATCAAGGGGAAATGATATGGATCATGCCCATGTGTTTTTAAAATATCACACCATGGTCCTTCTGAAGATAAAGGGTTTGGCAAGCCCACTCCAATATACTACGCAAACAATGGACACCCATTCTTATTATGGCCTTTCATCCTACACATTGTACACATTAGTAAACTTGGGTCATTGTGCGACAACTCTTTCAACGCTCTTCAAACGTTATGTCATGGATATTGTGGTGATATTGGGTCTTCCAAATGTCGCTTCATGTGTCATGGAAAGTGCAATGAACCTGAGAAAATGTTGCTAGAGCGAAGACCCAAGGAAGTTGTCGCAAGCCCGATGACCAACGTTGGTCATCGCAATAAAGACGACCAACATTGGTCGTTGCAATAAAGACAACCAACGTTAGTCGTCCCAATAAATATGACCAATAGTTGTTGTCGCACGAGTGACAAAGAAGGGATATCGTCGCAAGAGAAACAAAGAAGGGATATCGTCGCAAGAGCGACAAAGAATGGATATTGTCGCAAGAGTGACAAAGAAGAGATGTCGTCGCAAGAGAAATAAAGGGACATCAACCCAAGAGAGACAAAGAAGGGAAGTCATCGTCAAGAGAGACAAGGAAAGGATATCATCGCAAGAGAGACGAATGTAATGATTCTTGCGATGAATTAGATATACTATTGACGAAAAACCTTCATCTATAGTATAGCTAATTCATTGCAAGAATCATTACATTCATCACAATAACGACGACATATATTTATTTTCAAAAAAAATAAAAAATTGATGTCTTTGAAATCAAGAATTTATGATCAAAATTAGTTGAGAGCTTTACATCCATTGATATCAGTTCAAGCATGTAACATTATACTGTTGTTTGAGATCAGAATAGTCTGAACTTTGAGATGCATGTCACATGTTCAAATATCAGTTCCACTGATCTTGAGTTCAAGACCAAGCGTTTTTTTGAGGGGCCATATAGAGACTTGTTGTAGACTGACTTTAAGTATATCAAAAATGTTCTTTGCAAGGCTCCAAGAGTTGTTGAAAGATATCACGAGGAACATGGTAATTACCAAATTGTTCATGGATAACATTTCTCAACATAGTCCAAATGATCAAATATCTCAGTGAATTGTCATCGATCTTTTGAAGATGAATATTTCAAGGTCTAACATCTCTTGATCCTATCCTAAATCTGTGTTCTAAATCCATGTTGATTTCCAATATAAAGAGGCTAAAAGGAAGAACATAATTTACCTTGTAAGAATAGGAAGTGAACCTCATTAAAGTAAAGCATGTAAAAAAATTAACTCGAGAGCTACCAAATAAGTCTTCTTTAAGAGGCTGGATGTTTTCTCTCCTTCCAAGTCTGGTATTTATGCATACATTTATATTTAACATGTAATATTAGTATTAAATACTATTGAAATTTTATATTTAATTGTTTTGATTGCACACATTCTCTATGCTGAAAAAGAAATATATCCAAAATGAAATGACCTAATTATTCGTAGTTAGTTGTAGTTTGTAGATAATTTTAAAACTCATATTTGTTTGGATTTTGATGATTAATAACTTGAGTTAGCCTAATGGTTAAGAACAAGTGTTCCCTCTGATGGTTAATTTGTGGTGCAACCCCCCTTCCCTCCAAAGGGATACGTGACCTTCCAGTCTTGGATGATTTGAAAACACTGAATCAGAGTGACTCCTTGGGTTCCCATGACACCTGAAATAAATCTACCCACACACACACAGGTCTCCTCTACAAGCAACCACGGCTTTGACCGTGAGACTATCCCTTCGTGGTTCAGACTTCAGGGATATCCTAAATCCTCCTCTTAGCTTATCTCGAAACACTCTCCTCAGAGATTTCGAACTCTCGCCATGCATCTCCTCAAATTCACTAGGCCCACAAGGGTTCAGAATTCGTGACTTCACAAAATTGAAGGCCTTATGCCCAAAACCTCTGGTCTTCCAATTCTCAAACTCCCTAATCCCTTGCCACGTGCTCTCCTGTGATCAATGGTCCAAATTGAATCGCGACTTCGGACTTCGCAACTTTGCTTCATCAAGTTCCAAACTTGGTGAACTCTGAAGTATCGAAGTTCTCCACATCTATTTCTCCTGAGATTTTCTTCTTTGATTTGTTCCTCTGAACAATCTCTTTGACACTTAGTCAAGAACTCGATCTGTGCACACCTTGCAACAAATTTCTCTCCACACTTCAACTTTTGTGGATGAATTCACACTCCTTCCGACTGTTCTCCGACAACTTCTATCTCTCATGACTAAATCACACTATCCTTCCTGAGCTTTGTATTCTAAAAACTCTGTCACACACTCTTTGCAGACGTCGATGCACTCCTTGCATACATAGAAGTTCCACTATCTCTTCTGAGCTTTCGAGTGGAAAAACTATGTCACGCACTCTTTGTAGACGTCGATGCACTCCTTGCATATGTAGAAGTTCCACTATCTCTTCTGAGCTTTCGAGTCAAAACAGACTCGGTCATGCACTCCTTGTAGACACTATGCACACCTTGCACTTGATCAGTAAAGAGAAATGATTGAAACTCATCTACTCCTCACAACGACTCATACATTCAAAAAGTAAATGCAGTCATGGATTCAAGAACATAAATAACAGAGTATTGAAAAATAACAGAAGCTCTACCATTCATTCATATAGAGACATAACCATACACATTTGGGGAAATGTTCCTCTTTTATATTCATCCAACTGAAACTTGTTACATACATACATTGTTCTGCACTACTCCTTAACCTATACAAGATAGTTTCAGATGTTGCTCGGTTCTCCTTTCTCCACAGAAACTATGATAATCGATAACAACTATCAACAACCTCTACTTGGACAATATTACAAATATTTATACAAAGAGGTGCTCTTCAAGCCTTCCCTCCAACTACTCTATGTTATCTTATCTGGACTGAATGCTATCAACTACTTAACACTTATTACAATAAATATCGAGTCAAACAGATAAGAGTCCAAGCTCCAAATTTGTACTACGATACGATTCATAAACCAAAATACATTCCCCCGTCAATCTTACATGATGGTTCAACCTCTAGTCATTAAAGACATTCATAACTAAAAAAGATTTGTCAGATATCACATTAATACATTGATCATTTGAAATTCAAAATATTTCAAAATGTGCGCTAGTGCGCCCAGCTGTCTTCCACGCTTATGCTTTGTTGGCGATGCTCCTACATCAATTTGTTATGTAAGTTATGTATTCATTCACATTATTCTCCACTAAACAAGAAAAATTCACTTCCAAACAATTTTAGGGGATGCATTAATGTCAATAATGGCAAATTTGAAACTCATTTCTTGTGTCATTAAGGATTGTTGTTTTAGGACAAAATTTTTATGCTCAAATATTTAACTTTAATCACAAGAATCATTAGTTGATGAAAATATTTTCAATGGATATGGCTGGGAACATTCCAGCAAAGAAAGTCTAGGCATGTCATTATTTGATTGAGAGAGGGGTATGTGCAGATACAATTACTATAATCAGAACTCTATGATTTTAGTGGTACAATGTTGATGGGGTAATGTTAAATTTTAATTCCAAAATCAGGCAAGAATCTAAATCGCCTTTACAAAGTAAGAATTTTCCATAAGCATATGAAGGAAACACATATAAAGAGACTGCATATTTACAACATCTACATGTTACCTTGCAGTCCTTATATTTGGCCATGATTTTGTCAATATGTAGTCTTTGAGTGTACACGTTTTAATTATATGCAGGTTCAGTTTAGCAGGATCCGGGGAATGGTTTTGTAACAGTTCGAGCTTAATGGGAAAATGTTTGGAAAATTCGTTGTGTGTTCTAGAGGAATGACTAATATTTCAAATGTATGGGTAGAATGATTAGTGTTTCATAGTAATAGAGGGAATAATTAATGCCACTTTCAAACAATGTAAAATGTCAACTTTAAGAAATAAATCTGGAAATCAAGAATTTGTGATCATAGTTTCAAATCATAATGTTACCAGTGTGGCTTGGGGGTTTCAAATGTTTTCTCACTCTCAAGTTTCCATTATTGCATCAATGATTTCTACCAGAGGGATAATTAGTTGGATTCTTTGCTCAAAGTTTGGTGGATAAATTACATTTGGCTCCTTGGGAGTAGGGAATGAATCAACTTCACGTCAACTAGTATTGAGGGATATAATAACCAAATAGAAGATAAAGAAATTGGATAGAGATACTAAGGTTTTTGGAATCATAAGAAATCCAATAGGTCACAACAAAGGACCAATTTTGCAGAATCATGCATTAAGATATATAGGACCAATTTTTCCCCATATGTCTATTACAAACTAATGATATCATGAAATGGAACTTCATGTTTTCTCTTAGTTGGAAAGTACAAAGTTACTAACATGAAGAAAATTAATTTTCTCCTAGAAACACCAAGATCTTTTGTTTTAAGTACCTTTCTAAGCCTCTATTGGCATAAAGGGGCTATATTTCATCTCCTACATTGTAAGAGCTATTAATTACACGTGTAATCCATTTGCTATATCAATTTCTCCCAAATTGACATCCATGTTTATGCTAATGTCTCTATAATAGCTCTCACATGAAAGAAAGGGTGAATTTATGGGAGTACTCACTATATTTATTTTGGGTTACTTTCTCATCTCTTTGCTTACGAACATAACAATTGGTATTGAGTAAAAAGTGGGACTATGATACATGGGTCCATGAGGAAACAACACAGTGGTGATCCAAATACAACAATTATAATCATGATATGGAAAGATAAAACTTCTATGTTTAATGCCTATTATGTATGCAGTGAAATCCATGATGCTAATATTATATTCATTTCATGTTTTTCTCAAAGGGATGGCCTATCATTTGAAGTGCAAATGACACATTCAAGTTATGGTCATTTTTATGTGCAACCAATGGGTATAATTTACTTAGAAAATTATACTTGATATGGATGCATGACACATATTGTGTGGGCCTTTGAGGACTACACTAAACATTTTTGCATTAGAACAAAATCCACTGGCCTTCAAACAAACATTAGTGCTTGATTACTTTTCATTTCTATATATATCTATTGTTGGATTTTGCAAAGATGTGCTACAACGGTTTGAACAAATGGTAGGCAAATCTTGTCACCACTTGTGGAATTGTTGTTCCACTTATTTGTCTTGTGGTTTCCACTAATATTTTCACTTTCTAAGACACCATATGGGTGTTGAACGAGATGACTATGAAGATTTGACATTCTTACTAAAGATCATGCTAATCTGATACAGTCAACAATAATAACTCTCTAAAATTAAATCCAAGTGAGACATTAGATTCCTCATGAACAATAGATATTATATGTAAATAATCACCAAGAACATCAACAAATTTTGAAGGCCTTCACCTTGATTTACTAAACTAGACGTCTTTTCAAGTCCGAAATTATAAAAATAAAATAAAAAATGGAGGTATCTCTCTCTTTCAAGTTATGAAAATCATGTGATACTAGCATGAATTAATCTTTGTAGAGAGGGTGCATATTCAAGAAGAGGATATTTTGTTTATCAATTAAATTGTGCCAATGCCATAGAATACCAATTTCTTTCTGTCAAAATGAATTTGTAACTCCTTGGATCAATGACTATTGTTGACATTTGGGTTTATATAGACAATCTAGTATTGGGTAGAATATTAAAAGAGATGGGTGTTGTAAATCATTTGGTTCACATGCAATTGGAGGAAGAAAAACTGAAGTAGTGAAGAAGGTAGGTGGGAGGAAGCTTACAATGTTTTGGACAAGATGGTGTCCAAGGGATACAATCCTAATGTTTTAACATTTACTACATTAATGGATGGTCTTTGAAAGAATTAATAAATATTGAGGAGGCCAATAGGGTTCTTGATAAGGTGGTTAAGCATGAATGTTCTTCGTACTTTGTCACTTGACCACATTATCATTCATGTTCTTCATAATGCAAGGAAGTTACTGTAAGAATATCAACTTTTGATGATATATCAAAGAGAATTTTCACTCTTGATATGACCCAAGAGATATATATGTATTTTAAAAAATAATAATAATTGAGATAGCTTGTGCCCCTTCTAAAGGAGATAGCTTAAGGGGTTGATCATTCAATATAAGGTTACTCTCTTACTCTAATCTCATCTTTGATGTCTTATGTGGGTGCAATAAGTTTATGGATGTGTTGTTGTGTCTTTGTTGAGCATTTCATATGCTTGTTACATATATATCAGATATTTCCTTGATTGATAACACTTGGTGTTTGGTGGTTTTGTCACATCTTCTTTATCCATTTTCAAGTTCTATTTGTTTCCTAGACTCCATATCCCAAGCACAAGGCACCAATTCTTGCTTGGATTCTCACGTTATATCTTAAAATACAAAGATATTACCATTTTGTAGATCTAGTTCCCACAAAACAAGAACCGGCACCCCAAGAGAATTATTGAGCCCACATATCAAGTTTGAATAGGTGAACCTTAATCACACCTTTTAATACAATAAAAGTATAAATAATATGAATTTATCCATAATTACAATTAGTAATAACGAATACACAATCCATGGTCACATGTAGAGATAATAGTGTAATAAATCCAATAGTGTTAGACTACCTCTTATGTTAGACTACCCCGTTATTAGGGAATTCATGAGCTACGAATAATCATTTGATGGGTGATGTTGGATGTAGGTCAAGTTAGGAAGAAATGTTATTTTTGGAGGAGAATCATGCAAGGAGGAAAGGATAGCTGGAAGGAAAAGAAGCAGGTGTAAGAGAAGCAGGTGAGGTGCGCATGAAAGGAAGGCCTAATGACGCTAGGGTTAACTTTTTTCTAATGTATTGTAGTGGATAATGAGCCAAGGATATAAATAAGTAGTACTTAGAGGGAGACAGAGATACACATACATACATACCCTAAGGAAGAGAGAATTGTAAGAATGGTATGAGTCATTAGGTGGGTGAACTAGGGACGTAGTGAGTGACTTGACCCCAAGGGTTAGATTGCAGGATGAGGAGCCTGGTGTGATATATTTATCCTCACATGGATCGAGGAGCCTATTGAGGAGAGTGATATGTAGGATTGTATACACACGCAACGTGATATATTACTGAACCATAATAAGAAGATTGAGAGCTACATTGTGGACGTAGCCTAAGAGGGGGTGAACAATAGTAACACTTGTTTTATGTGAATGGATGTATGTGCCTTTATGGTTGATTAAATGTTGAATGTTAGAGAAATGAATTAAATAGTTAGATATGGTATTCCACATGCATGAATATAATGACTATTATAATTAGATGTTAGACTAGATGAATAAAGATTATAGAGTACAACCGCAGATCTCTACTCATTTCCAGGTTGTAAACACCTGAGTATTGCAGCCGCCCATAGAGCTATCTCGGGTGAGACTGTCCAGTACACTCAGTGTGCTTCGTTTCCTTCTAGTATACTAGAGGGGCCAATAGTTTTAAAGGGATTTTGTTGGGAGGTTATCAAATATGAACCAGGGTCAACCTATGATAGTAAGGTATAATAAGAATAACCCATAAAGAACCATAAGTAAAAGAAGTATAATCTAAAGCCAACAAATGGTTCAAGCCAATAGGTGACCATCTGAATATGAAGGTATTTTCCTTAACATCTTGACAACAACCTTTGACTACAACATCCTTCTCATCCATGACTACGTACATGCTATTCATGTCATCATCTCTATAATATTTTGGTGATGCATTCCCCCATGAGGCCTACATCATCACTATTTACCAACTTGCATTAGGTAAACACTACCCAGGTTCCCCTTCATCTTATTATTCTAATTAACCATATTCACCTCTAAACAAGTTAATAGGTGAATTCTATTCCAAAAACATCTACACTAAGCAACTTCTATCACTAGCCTTTCCTTCACCAACACCTTCCCTAGTGATAAATGATCTAAATTGGATCCATGAAAAATATTGGTTATTGGTTCAAATGTTGTAAGGCTCAATACATGAATACTTATAGTGGTAGAAGCAAGGATCATGACTATTAACAATGTAGGATATGGGGTTGATGGCATGAAGGGCCCCGTGATATGTCAGTTGGTGTCATACAAGTTTGGAACTCTTGAAACCCACAAACAAACAAACATGTAAAATTTAAATCCAAACTTGAACAATTCAATCTCTTAAATTTCATGTTTACCAATCCATTCAAATCTCTACGATGATATCCATGGAGCCACAAATTGATGCAGAAATTGTATGTCAAGGCCAATACAACCAATAGAACCAAGGAGTATTGAATCAATATATACCAAGACTAAGAGAAGCTGAAATTATGATTAAGTGTATAATGAAATTACATTCACAGACATATAAAAGAAATATAAATAGCCTTGTATATATTATCAGATGAAAAAGTAGCCATAATGTCAATGCATTATATGCATCATTACATGTTCAGTTATATAATGTACATCTAGTTGTCTTATAAAATTATTACACATCATCAATTTCTTTTAGTATTCTTTTGTGTTTTCAAGTTCTTAAGTAATTCATCCATATCCATGTCTTCGTTTACTGGGTTCTCTTCAGAAGTTGATGTTGCTTCAGTCCTTTCACTCCGAGTATGTCTGGTCTCATACCCATGGCGTGGAGGCTTCTTTGATTGGCCATCACCTACAAAAACAAAAAATATTAAATTTATATGGCCAATTTTTAAATATCATTGAAGTAGTTCATTACTATTAAAAAAAAACTTTGTAATGTAATTATTTGCATGGTCCACTAGTCGGCATCATTGGAATGGTTGCCCTGTTCACCTGGTCTTCAAGTCGATGAGGTTCAAATACAACATTCTCTGCCATTGAAACGAAAAAAATTGTAAGTGAAAAATTTCTAAGCACAAAATTATTAAGTATATGATTAATAAACAACCATTTTAACATCGTGGGCTCAGTCGCAGGAACATCTTTGGGATGCACCCCACTAGGAAGGGGATACACCCCACTAGGATGGGGTTGTTAGGGAGCACCATGATCTTTTGGTTTCATTGCACTATCAATGCTCTGTTTTCCATTACTAATGGTTTCATTGATAGTGTTGCTCCCTTGATTAAAACAAAGTAAGACATTAAATTATGGACGATATCAAACATTTACGTATTTTATAAGTAATGAAAGGTTAATGTGGACTGATTTTTATTTACCTTATCCCACAAACTAGATCTTGGGGTATGCCCCATTCTTTTCCTATGATCAGCCATAGATTTATAGTCGTACCTGTAAACAAGTTGGAGTTCTTCCGCTATGGTTTCAGTTCTGAATTCGCCTCCCTGCATTGCATAAGAGTACGTTTATTTTATATTTTTTGATGCAATTACCTGAAAGTTGTAAGGAGATACAAATAATATTATTAATATGTTTGGGTACTTACGATTCATGATTGAAACCTCAAGTAGGCATCCTAGCCTAGCTTGTGTTGGCAATGTTTGGAAATCCTTGCTTTGGTTTAATTTGAAGTGTCGAAACCTATCATCAAAAATTTTATGTTATATATAACCACACTTTTATTTATATCTAAAGAAAATTAAAGTTGGTATTGAAATCAAAGTATTGTAATTTATCTTGGGGTACCAGTTATTTTTTCTCCTAATTTTTTCAATATCTTTTCTTTTGCATCATCAATGATCGCCTTCCACTCCCTCTCCGAAATTGAGGGAGGATGCTCATACCTAGGATTTCCTACCAAGATTCTTTTATAAACATCCCGTGTATGTTTTAAATATTCTCCCACTGCAGAGGTGATCATTTTTTTTATTGAATGTGTCTACTCCAAATAGGCCTTCGAGATATTCCATAAGTTCTTTTTTGAGGTTGGAATTCTGGAAATTCCACCTCATGTGTAAGGTTGCCCCAAAAATCAAGAAGGCCTTGTTCTCTAGGTGCCTATAAAAATGGTCATTTCCTACACACAAAACTATATGATCATTAATTTTAAAATAATAATCTAGATGATTTGTGTATGAGATGGACAGCATTAAACAATTAAAATATGAAAAACTACCTGGGATTATTATTTGTTTTAATGGAAGTCCATTATCATTGACCAAAAATATGCACAGAAGGGTCCCTGTGCTTGTCACACATCTAGATCTAGGAAATGCAATCATGTCAACCACATCATCAGCCTCATCTCTGTCACCATCTCTAGAGTTTGACCAATGTGTGGATGTCTGGTGGTGCATGTCATGGCTCCTATATAAATAAGGTGTGGAAGATGGAGAAGTAAATAGTACTCTAGTATTTTTATAACATCTCGCATCAGGACTCTGTGGCGTCTCTACGGTTCCATTACTACCAACACCAGGCTAAACATGCTCCAAAAATCTCTTTATAAAAAAGAAAATGTTTTTTTCGTGAGATAATGTAAAAGTTAAAGAACAAAGTTTCATAATTGAACATATGAGTACATTAGAAAAAAACACTTTAAAATATGGTTATTACCTTATATGTGTTAAGTTGTTACATAAGGAGATTGATAATTTCTAGGACATCGAGAATTTGATCTGGATGATCTAATAAGCTATAAAGTTCCTTGTTTTCTTCAATGATCCTTTTTTTTATAATACCATCAGATCAGGGGATGAATAAAACCCCTCCTCATCGGTGGAATCATGATCAACATGGTCTGTCGACTACATATAATTGTTGATACTGAGAGGGGAGTGAATCAGTATCAAGTACAATTTAAAAAAAAAATAAACTTATACTTAAACCATTCAATTATATCCAATGATCAATGATCAATAGTATAAGAGTTACACCAATACACCACGATACACCATGCACAATATATGATAAATAATAAATAGTTATTGTTCAAGGTAAGTAATGACTTCCAAAGGTAGCTCCAGCTTCCAAATATAAATGGAGGGATAAACCTCCAAAAGGAAGATACAATCCTCCAATATCAAGAGAGGTTTGACCTCTCTATCCTTTCCCCTTCCTTCCACCCAAGAATATATGAGAGATAATAAAACTTTATATTAAATCATCACCATCAACCAACCATCACATAGAACCTGATAATGTTTCCTGAGACTTCTTCAACTTCTGAAATTATTCAATTCTTGGAATACTCTGATCCTATAGATAATATTACTCAATGTATTATCTGAAACTCCTCCAAGTTTCAGTCCTTGAATCCTCCCCAAAAAGCATTTATAGAGAGAATCGTAGACCTTATTCAATTATGGTTTATTCAGGAGGGAGAAATTGTACAGAATGCCCCAAGCTCAATATTTAACATCAGATTCTGAAATTATTACACAAGAAACAACATCTCACACTCTTTCCAATGAAATTTGTCTCATTTCTTTTGGATTCTTTATGAAGAAGTTATGAATGTTTTACCCGAAACACTTGTTTATGACTAGCTTAAGAAATAGTCAAAAACCATATATTCCACATAGCGTATCTCCAAAATTATAGAGAATAAAGAGATCAAATTGTTACCACATGTACCTAGATATGTCTTCTCAATACTATATCAATTTCACCCTATGAATCGCTCTAGAAAAAAAGTTATAGCAAAAATAGTAAGATGACCTGTAAATAACATATCATAGAACACATCACCAAAAGACTTCATCCTCCCTTGAAATATAACCTTCTTTACTTCAGATTTCCTCTGAAATTTGACTTGTGTGTGTTTAAAATGAATGTATAATGATATTTATTTATAGCGTTTATGTCACTTCACTTTATCATTAGGGCCGGCCTGACACTTTCTTATTTTGTAATTATTTTCTTTAATTATCTTCAGGGCCGACCTGTACTTCCTTCTTCAATTCACTTTGTCATATTCAAAAATCCATTCCTCCTCAACCATGAGGATCCATGTGAGGTGCCACCTGCCAGTGGAAACAAAATTATGTATATTATTCATCCATGGGTGTTGTGTCTGCGTGTGCACTTTCCTTCATGTCCAAATACCTTCATCAATCTTGTGGTCCAAAACCAATGACTAGGGTTGACATCAATGACAACAACCAATATTCCAACAATATCCCCATTTCTCATTGATGGCAACATTCATGCTCCCCCTGTCATCACGATCTCAATTTTTCTCCCCCTTTGCATCAATGGCAAAGGTTACGGCTTCTCCCCCTGAGTTTAATGGAAAAAGGTAACTCTCTTCTTTGGGGCTGCTCCCCCTGAACATATAGCACTTAATAACACTTCATTTTTATGGTCTCTTTCTTCTTGGAGCTTTTTCGTGGATTTAGGATGTATATGTTACTTGGTCTTCTTGTTTCAGTTGCAAAATCTCTTCCTAAACCTTATTCTTTGATTTTGCATCTTTGTGAGTCAAACGTGAGAGTATATCCTTGATCACACATTTTACTAACATTGAGTATATTATGCTTATAGTCTTCAACCAATAGGAAATTCTTTACTTTTACATTTTTTATTCCAAGCTCTACTCCACCATTTCCAATTATTTTGGCAGATGATTCATCTCCAAATGCAACATTTCCACCCTTTCTCATCAAGCTGATGAATTTGTCTTGATCCTCAATCATGTGTGAAGAGCATCCATTGTCTATGTACCATTCATCTTCTTCTTTATATTATTGAGTGGTCAATGATATTCGACAATCTTCATTGTTTGGAATCTCGTTCCTTCTCCATACTGTGGTTGGCATAGGGACATCTTCATTCATATATCTGCAATATCATGCTTTGTTTCTAAGATAATTACATTTGTAGCATCCAATATTTTTATCCATTAATAGGGAAAATGAATTATAAATTATGCTGACAAATCCACAATTATTTTCATATCTTCTATTTACACCATTCATGTTTCTTGCATAGTTGTTCCTTTCATTGATTCTGCAATTAATTTCCTTATGTCCAAAATTTTTGCAAGTATAACAATGACCGAGAAATAATTTTTGATACCTGGGAGTAATTGACCTTCTTTGTGATGTAGTCCATATAGTTTCCTTCATACAGATTGAATCTTATTTGATTCCTGAAGGTAGGAGGTCTTCTTGGATATTTATCTCTTTTGTAATCATTCCTTCTTTCTAGTATCCTGGTCCACTTCTCATCAACTGTCTTTGTAGCTCTTTATTCAACCTTCTTATTGGTATTTGCATCTTCTTTGTATGAATTTTCACCCATGCATCCAAGATTTGTTAAGTCTTTTGGCACTTGAGAGTTTCTTAATCTCTTCCTCAATGAGACAACTTCTTGTTCAGGTTTCTCACAATCTTCTTATTTCTTCATCATTTGGACATTCCTTACTTCTCCTATTCTTATTGCTTCTTCGAGTAGAGTTTTCAAGGAAATGGTTTCTTCTCTTAGTTTCTCAAAGTCTTCTAATTGTTTCTTCAAGATTACAACTATCTTTTCACAACTACCCAATTCACTTCTTAGTTTTCTATATGTTCCTTTGAGCTTTCTATTTTCAATCTCAACATGCTTCAATTTTTTAAGATTCTCATATTCTTGTTGAATCATTTATGCTTCATGATTTAATTCGTATTCATTGGAATTTCATTCTTCAGTGTCATCTCTTTCAATCCTTGCATGAGGACATTCAAATTAAACATTTCCTACTCCTTCACAATTAAAGCAAAATAATTGACCTCTATTTGCTTCTTTGAAATCTAATATGTTGTAATTTGCTTCAACTTCAGCTTCTTCTTCTTCTGCTTCTTCCCTTGCATAAGGGTCTTGTATCTTGTCCCAAATCTCTTTTTCTGATGCACATGATCCCACCTTGGATTTCATTGAATTTGTCAATCCATCCAGGATGGTATCTATTTCCAATTTTTTGTTCCTTTTTTCTTCCTTTTGAGTTGTAGTCTTTGCTTTCTTCAAATCATTGTATCCTGAAGAAACTGAGAACCAAACATCTACCCCAAGATATTTCAAGTAAGTTTCCATTCTATTACTCCAGTAATCAAAATTGCTTCCATCAAATGGTGGAATCCAATTTCAAATGTTCTCTTCCATTTCTTCTTAGGATATTCCTTCCAGTGGTTAAACTGTACTGAAGGTAACCCACTCTGATTCCAATTGTTGATACTGAGAGGGGGTGAATTAGTATCAAGTAAAATTTAAAAAAAAATTAAAATTATACTTAAACCACTCAATTTTCTCCAATGAGAAATGAACAATAGTATAAGAGTTACACCAATACACCACAATACACCATGCACAATATATGAGAAATAATCAATAGTTATTGTTCAAGGGAATTAATGACTTCCAAAGGTAGCTCCATCTTCAAAATATAAAGGGAGGGATAAACCTCCAAAAGGAAGATAAAATCCTCCAATATCAAGAGAGGGTTGACCTCTCCATCCTTTCCCCTTCCTTCCAACCAAGAATATATGAGATATAATAAAAATGTACATTAAATCATCATTATCAACCAACCAACCATCACATAGAACCTGATAATGCTTCCTGAGACTTATTCAACTTCTAAAATTCTTCAATTCTTGGAATACTTTGATCCTGTATATAATATTACTGGATGTATTCTCTTAAACTCCTCCAAATTTCACTACTTGAATCCTCCCAAAAAAGAAGTTATAGAGAGAATGTTAGACCTTATTCAATTATGGTTTATTCAAGAGAGAGAACTTGTACAAAATGCCCTGTGCTCAATATTTAACATCATATTATGACATCAGCACACAAGAAATGAAATCCCATACTCTTTCCAATGAAATTGGCCTCACTTCATTTGGATTACCTATGAATAAGTTATTATTGTTTTACCCATAACACCTATTTATGACTAACTTCAGGACTAGTCAAAAACCCTATCTTCCATAGAGTGTATCTCCAAAATTATAGTGAATAAAGAGATGAAACTTTTACCACAGGTACCTAGATATGTATTCTCAATACCATAGCAATTTCACCATCTGACTCGTTCTAGAAAAAAATTTATAGAGAAAATGTTAAGATGTCCTGTAAATAACATACCTTAGAACACATCACCAAAAGACTTCATCCTCCCTTGAAATCCGACCTTATTTACTTAATATTTCCTCTGAAATTCAACTTGTGTGTGTTTAAAATGAATGTATAATGATATGTATTTATACCTTTTATGTCAATTCATTTTACCATTCAGGTCGACCTGACACTTTCTAATTTTGTAATTTTTTTCTTTAATTATCTTTAGGGACGACCTGTACTTCCTTCTTCAATTCACTTTGTCGTATTCAAAAATTAATTTCTCCTCAACCATGAGGATCCACACGGCATGCCACCTACCACCGGAAACAACATGATGTATATTATCCATCCATGGGTGTTTTCTCTGCATGTGCATTGTCCTTCATGTCCAAATACCTTCATCAATCTTGTGGTCCAAAACAAATGACTAGGGTTGACATCAATGACAACAACCAATCTTCCAACAATAATTTCAACAAAAACAATGTTATTTCAGCAAAATTATATAAGAAAATAATAAAATTCACGTAAAATGAAAGTCGAATTTCATAATCATTTACATGTTTTGTGGCTGGCCTATTTCCACGATCATCCTACCACATTATAATATAATTATAACCCTCAAATATTTCAAAATTTGTGAACGATAACAAAAAAAATGATTTCCACCGAAATAAAATCAACCTCAACGATCAACCTCCCACATTATTATAAAATTGGGACTGTGAAATATTTAAAACAATGTTAAAGATAAAAAAAAATGCAATAAGTAGAGTTTTCTTAAAGATGTGTCTCATAAGTACATGCACACTATTAATCGATGTTTCTATTTGATTCAAATGGTAATCCACTAATAACTCTTCCTCGGGAACTATCTCTTTTCCTGCACAAAGGATTTCAATTCTCTTTGCATCATTCATATATGCAATTCAATTTCTTGTTTGTTGTCTCAAGTCATGTGTTGTTTATAAACCTTATGATATTGTTGGAAGCTTTAGTCCTTCCATCAATATAGATAGTCACTCCCTTATTGTGGTGAGTGTATATCTTTGCATACTTCGCATTTACCGGACCAGCCGCATCCAATCGTTATAATTGTAACATGGTACAACATAGTCAATCAATTCAGTTATCGTATTGTATTTTATAGTTATTCCATCCATGTTAAATAGCCCAGGGCCATGCAAGGAGGATGGTGCAATGTGATATGTCATATTGTTGACAATGAAATAAGCATATATAGGAGGAAATTCTTTAGGTACCCATTGTTTCACTGGATGCTTATACATGAGTGCAACCTTTATGTCTCTTATTCTCTCATCATCATAAGAGAATGATTGTCCTTCAACAAAAAAAAATTCCATGCATCTACAAAATTTTCTTCTAACTTTTTCACCTCTAGTCCTTGTTTGCATATCATATCTACTAGATGCAGTTTCATTTCCCTCTATTTTTCCTAAGATTTCCTCAATCGATGAAGAAATTTCTGATAGGTACTTGTTTGGTTGTACCTTCAGTTGCATGTGCACATGTTGTTAGTGAGTAGTCCATCCTCATCCTAGTTCTAATTTTTGAACTTTTTTTCTATATTCAAAGTTATAAATAATTTGTGTATATCTTTAGTTTTGGATGCACAATTAGAAGGTGCAATTACCAATCTTAATAGGGGCACTCATGCATGCAGTGGATTCCCAACTTAGTGAAGGGTATGGATATCTAGGTGGGTGCACCTTAATTTGACTCGCTTATCCATGCAAGAAATATGCACTATGGTTAGATTTCACACTATGGAATAGTGGTCAACCACCTAATGTAATGTGATATCCCTCTTGATTTTGGACATATTAAGGAAACATCTAAATTCTATTATAGATAGAGGTATCCTTTCTTCTATAGGGGAAATCCAAATGCTAGTTAATTTGGATAAGCAACAAGAAGTTTTAGATTTTCCAGTTGTTTTTGAGTTTGTGTTAGATGATTTCCCTGATATTGGCTTAGAATTGGCACATTCATAAGAAAAAACAACAGTTGATGGAAGCATTTTATCTGAGCTCGGGTCAATATTAGATAGTGTTCTCCCAAGAAAAGGAAATTATGGTGAATGGTGGCACTCTCTTTTCGAAATATTTTTGGGTGCAATGGTAGATCGAAGGAGAAAGCGAGTTGAACAATGGTTGATGTCAAACACAATAGATTTTTCCATTATAATGAGGTGCATAAATTACAATTAGAGGTTGTTGAGGATATTTCATAAATGAAGCAAAGGTTGTATATTTGTGGATGTAAATGATCTAAATGATTTTGGAGATGTATGCATGAAAAAATACATGAATCCTCGCATTCTTGCATGGGTGTCCATGTATGTTCAGAAAAATGTGCCTTCTTCACCATCGAGGAAGCAGAGAATTTAGTAGAGGAATGCAAAGATTTGGTAGGGCATGATGGTCCCCATGAATGTAAAATGAGAAACCACACCTATGGGGAAGTTTGTGAATTTTTTAAGAATTCATCCAGCTGTAATAAGTCTTGTTCTATCCATCTTGGGCATGAGGATCCACACAAGTGCAATTCTCCTCAACATATGTGCACAAAATTATTTTCTCTTCCCATTTGCAAAAAATTGGTGTGATTTCCCAATTGACTTTGGGGATCATGGTAGGCATGCTTTCATGTGGTCACAAGGACCCTTTTCATGAGATCAATCCTAATGTAGGACATCTAATATGTGGGAATGAGCATGTGTTCCTTTACAAATGCAAGGTGCTTGGAATATGTGGTATTTTTACTGAATTAGCTCACCAAACAAAGCAGTTCCTAGGGAATAGAGGGTATTTCGAGTATGAGATTAGATAGAGTTGTGCCAAGAAAATGAAATGATGGTGAATGGTGGCACTCTCTTTTTGAAATAATTTTGGGTGCATTACCTTATCGAAGGAAAAAGTGAGTTCACTAATGGTTGATGTCAAACACTATGGATTTTTCAAGTTCTGATGAGGTACAATAATTATAGTTAAAGGTTGTTGCGGGTATTGTAGAAATGAAGAAAAAGTTGTTTGTTTGAGAATGTAAATGATCTAAATTCATTTGGAGATGTATGTATGAAAAACTCCATGTCTCCTCTCATTCTTGCATGGGTATCCATGTATGCTCAAAAAAATGTACCTTCTACACCATGGAGGAAGTAGAGAATTCAGTTGAGGAATGAAAATAATTGGTAAGGAATGAAGGTCCCCATGACTGTAAAATGAGAAACCACACCTGTGGGAAGTTTGTGACTTTTTTAAGAAGTCATCTAACTGTAATAAGTTTATCAAATTAGTTCGCCAAACAAAGAAGTTCCTAGGGAGTAGGGGGTATTTCGATTACGATGACGTATCAGAGTAGAAAGTTCTATGAAAGGATTGTTGTGTCCCAATACGATACTTTAAGAGGATCCATGAAGGACCCCATGTTAATACAGCCAAGAATGATGCTATGCATTATTGTGATACAATATGTCATTCTTGTGGCTATTTAATGTGCAAAATGCATTGTAAAAAACATTAAAAACTTGCATGATATTGTCGTTCATGTGTAACATGACTTTCATTTGGACAAAGATATAGAACTAATGTTTGACCACTTCCAGAATGGAATCATCCTTTTTAAGAAGGACAATGAATAAAATATCTTCAAGGGAATTTTATATATTTCCATCAAGGATGTGGACAATTATAATGTGGACAATTTTGCATGGAGGCATTTCTCCTAGACCTCTTCATGAAATATTGTGAATCTATGGTGCATGTACAAATATGTGAGATGTGGGTTTATGATAATATTTTTAATTCTCCAATCACATTGCTCATTTGCATTAGATGGAGCTTTGTTGTTCATGACCTTGTGTAAACCATTCCATTTGGTGTTTGTTGCACTAAGTGTAAAGAACAATGTTGGATAATTATAAGACGTAAGTTAGGTATGAGCTATTTGTTACCTCTTTATACCCTTTTATTTTAATGGTATCCATATTTTGAATTGATCAAATGAGGAATTACCATAGAACCGATGCCATTAGACACAAACTCAATCCTAAGGCCAACTCGGGAGAAAAAACAACACATGCTAATTAATCTAGGATTCAAGCCTACAAACAAACCTTCTCACAAATAAGCACTAGTTGGTGATGGAATCCAACATCGCAGGATCGATGCACGAAGGGGTTGAGTTTAGGCGGGTGGGAAATTTACTTTGACAACTTTCTTAACGAACTAAGGCACTGGTGCAAGTTACCACACCGAGAAGTGGGCAACCCTCCAAGAAGTTCGAGTGAGTCTAGCCAACGTTGATCCTAGGTACAACACCACCTTCCCTGCATTGTCACCTTGTGTAGGAAGTCTAAAATATTATGGCCTCTATGATACCACCTACTATACCAAATCAGAGGGGGAACAATCGACAGTTGACACCAAGACCAACAAAGCAGGTTTGATTACTCTGTCAGCCCCAATGTGACCTTGTGCTTGACCCTTGTGTTAGAAGGGCTTCCCAAATTCAATGATATAGCAACTCTATTTCACTCCCTAAATCAAAGATTTATGTTTGATTATCATCTTTGTAAAGTTATTCTCACAATCCTATTCCAAAGCTCTACACCTAAGCTAAGATGGGTTTAAAGAGCCCTAGAAAAGTTGCTAGATAATTTTTAATTAGTGCTTGATTTTAGGTTGTTGTTACTCAAAGGATTGGTCATGAAATTGATGGCATTTCAACTCGACTCTTCAAACCATGCAAGAGGAAAATGAAATGCAAGAATTTTAACTTCGATGAAAACTAGCTATGGGAAGGAGCAAGAAGTTTTAAGCAAAGAAATAATTTCTTGATAGATTACTATGTGTACACTGCTAATGGCAAAAAGTATGAGCTAATTATCTAGATAAATGGAAGCAAAATGACCCAAATTTAAAAAATACCATGCAAATGTCACAGTTCACTAATTAGTACACCTATACAACATTGGAAATAACAATGTAATAAAGAAAAAACAATGCAAATCCATGTTTCATAAGAGTAATGTCGCATAAGGATTTCAAATTTTATGTTCTCTAGAAATTCTTAACCTTGACAAAAAATAAGAGGTGTAAACATGGTGACCTTAGTGTGCAAGAAATCTACCTTATTCAACCCATCTATGCTCCCTACTCGTAGACTATCCATTACCCATCCCATCTCATGCCTTGAAAATTATTACTCTTATCCAAAACACCTCTTCACTAATTTAAGACCCAATGTAAATTTTTTAACATCAAATGTAAGCTTGATCTCAAGGAAGACTCCTAGAACTACATGCTACAAATTTTTGGTAACAAATATCAAGGTTCTTAGTAATTTTTGGTAACAAATTTCAAGTTTTTTGACAATTTTTACAACAGATATTAGGAGTGAGTATCCACCATTTAAGTCGTTGATCTCAAGATAAAATACCCAAGATCAATTCTTGAAGGAATAACTCTGTTCAACAAATACTCAGTTTATATTATATAATGTGACGAAAAACTAAGTAGGCACATTAATGTGACTACACGGTCACCTGGCATTCTCTAAGTCTTACACATATCCATGTAACCATTCTCCAATGCACCAACCAACAACATTCTCATCTAACCTATGCACATGGCATCCCTTTAAGGCTACTAATGAAAAGACTTATGATAGGTAGTTTTCAACACTTATTTTCCTTATGTTGCATAACTCATGTCATAGAATTATTGCTATATTAGATTAGGTTCTATAATATTATAGGTCCATAGAGTGAAAGAAAATTCAAGGACTTATGTTTAGGCTCTATAAAATATCCTTTGAACACCTTACAATGTGAGTAGAGCCCATATTGGAAACTGATGTCCTCCACTTCCACGCCATGAGGATCAAGGGTAAAATGTCATGTGGCATATTGATGTTGCCATGCCAATATGATGATGTCAACAATGTAAAGTGTTAGGATAGGTGAACCAATGAATTCCTGTGAGATGGAATGGATGAGATTGGCAAGGGGGACTGGGGAAGACAAGTGGAATTTCCAAGATATGGCACATGGAATTGACATAGGTAAAGGGACCCTTAGTTTATCAAAATTACTCTAAGTATTAATGCCTCAAAATCTATAAGAATTTAATTGAATCTTATAATGTATTTTCAATCCACCTCTCCGTGGGGATTTCCTTCTTCATGTTTTGAATTGCACAAATACTTTTATAGACATTATACAATGCATTATGAGACAAGTATGGAACATATGCATGGTGTGTGAATATAAAACATTGACGTGAATAGTAAATAGAGACTATAGGTGCATATGACAATCCTACAAAGTGTCATACTGCCACACTAACAATAGCAGGGTTGAATTAATGGATGTTTGGACTAATCATATTCAACTATGTGGTACTGATGATCACAACATGGAAGCTTCAAAAGGAAAAGTGGTGGCCCCATATTCCAACACATGGAACAACTAGTCCAAAGGCTTCCAAGCTTGGCAAGGTACCCCTTCTTATCAAAATTTATGTAACTATTTGAATCTCAAATTTGAGGGAGAGTTTAGTTGGGTGCTATACAACATTTTGGGTCCGCATGATCATGTAATATTTTCCCTTTATGGTTTTGTCTACATGAGTACTATGCCAAACCTAAAGTTGAATTTTACTTCATTTATAATTTCTTAAGTCTGATGTGCATGAGTGGATTTTGGCCCTAATATTCTACACCCTACATAACTCCTCTCACAAACACTAATTAATCTAAGAATTGCATAGAGGATGAAATTCACTTGAAGGCATAGGATCCTTCCATGTGGTGCACATTTAGGGTGAAACATAAGTGTGATGAGTTTTTAGTCATCCATTATTACCATAAAATTAAGGGAGGTATTGGGAAATTCAACAACTCACCATTTTTTGTCTCAAGCTCTCTCTCTTTGTTTCCTCTATGAGCTATGCCTCTTTCCTAACCCTTCCCTCAAGCTCTCTCTCCTGGTCGGTCCTGTATGCCCTAGATCTTTGTCTCCATCTTCCTTCTCCCAATGTGTCATGCGTGCCCTAGCTCTCTGTCTCCAACTTCCTTCTCCCGACGTGTCCTACGTTCCCTAGCTCTCTGTCTCCAGCTTCCTTCTCTGGTGTGTATTCAATCACTATATTCCCTACTCCAACTTCCTTCTCCTCATTGTATTCCTTCTTTGGCGTGTAGTGTATTTGATCATTGTATTCGAGTAGGGTATGTGTTACTCTGGCTTCTGATCAGTGCTCCACTATATTGTCTCATGAATGGGTGTGCACGAGTGCAATACGATCAGATTTAGTTTTAGTGTTATTTTGTTGGGTGTGAATGAGTGCAATATTAGATTTAGGTTTAGTGTTATTTTTTTTGTTTATTTTTTGTTTTATTGTTTTATATATTATATATTTGTATTATATATATATATATATTCATTTTTTTTGTTTTAATTTTTTATTATATTTATAGTATGTATATTATATTTATATATGATATATACTATATTTATATATTATATATATTAAGACAAGTGGATCCATGAAATAAGGCATCAAATATATGAAGAACGCATGTGAAATTCCTTCAATGATCAACTAAATCCATAAAGAAAGGGGTGGCCCCTCATCAATCAATAAATAAGACCATCCCTTAAAAACATGTATGCAAGGAGGGTGAGCACTCCACATGGGATGATAAGTAATATCCAAATAAAACCTAAACAAGTGTGAAATCATCCCACAATTAGGCTAGGGAACAACTCCATGGCAGGCTCCTCCACCAAGTAATAGGGCATAAAAATATGTAGAAGAGGGAAACGCTCGACATGAGGGTGTAATATATGTCATTAAAAACCATATAAATATGTTTATGAATCCTCAACATGAGCAAGTCAATTCACCTCATGAACGGCACACCATGCTAGACCATATCAACCTAAATGAATGTGAAATCAAGTGATATCAAGGGGAGAATTCCAAGCAAACAAAGAAGACAATACAATATTATCTTAGCCAGAAATTGCTAGGGTGTTCCATCAAGGGAGTCATACATCAAATGCGTGATGTATCATCAACCATCCAATGATTATAGGGACTCCACAACCAAGTATACTAGTATGAAAGGAAAGAAATCACCAAGACAACTAGAGCATCAACATCATCTAGCCATCCATGACTACATCACTAATAGTCTTGATTCCTAGTAATTAAGGGCGATATGATCTAAATTAGTCTTACATGGCTCATAATATTTGGCCTCTAAATGAGGTATGGGAACCATTATAAATCTTTAGACACAATGGATGGGTCTTGGGACCTTAATTATGGTCATGAGAGAAACTAAAGGGTATTAGGACCTAAATGAAGCTTTTAAGGTTCATGATCGATGAAACAATTCTTTCAGATAATACATAGAACCTTTAGAGGGGATACTGATGCAAGAGCATCATAAGAAGCCAGCCAAGCAAGCAACGTAAAAGTGAGAGACCGCTGGAAAAGCACCAACACACATTTTGAAGTGTTTTGAGATCAATGAATGGACATTAATGTAATAGCTAAGGGAAACGTACTTACATTTATGTCTAGATATTGTAAATAGATCTTGAGAATTTCTCTCATATGTCTAATGTAGAGGCATTTATGCGTAATGAATGAAAGTAGGTAGATTTAATTTAATAGATTAGACAGTTTAGAAGCATAGGAGGGAAAATGGATATAGACACCCTTGCCCTTGTATCATTAGAAATTTTTTGGATGATCATTCAGATTGGATAAGCTGTAGAGATGTAGTAAAGAAATATAGAGAAGAACCCATGTACAGGAGCACTTGAGTTAATATATAAATCTTTGACTCAATTTCCATGGTGTTATGATGCTTACTGTATACACTTGTTGAATGGTATGTTTATAGTTGTTTTATTTTCTTTGTTATGCATTTGTTTCAATGTTGTGTCGGAGTATGATTTCATGTTGAGTGTATGAAGTCTGAAATAAGAGAAGAATGAGTTTCAATTGTTTCTCTTCCTGAGAATTCCTGCAAAGAGTACAATGAATGTCTGCAAGCTGTGCGTTGACGAGGATCTGAGTTTTATCTCAGAAAACTCAGGAGAGATATTATTGTTCTCATAACCAGCAGAAGTGCAGGTGAGGCACAGAGCTGTGCAAGGTGTGCACAAGATGGTTGAAGCCATAGAGCTTATCAACTAAGGTGAAGGTTGAAGGACTATTGTTTCAAAGAGTGCACAGGGTCGAAGACTCAAGTAACCAGAGGTTATTTGAAAGTTGTCGCAAGGAGTGCGAGCAGGGATCCTTTTGGGAAGCTTGAGTTTACAATAAAAAGCTTAGGAAGGATAACACCTTTGAAGGGTTCAAAAGGAGATGGAGATAGAAATCGTCTCATAGAAGTCAAGTTCAGGAGGGAGGACAATGATTCATTTGGGCAGAAGTCATCAAGGAGTGCATCCGGTGGTCAGAATTATCCATGGAGAACTCGCGAAATCGTGAGGACTGTAGGATCCAAAGGAGCTGTAAGGTGGTTAGGAGTTAGATGAATCCACCACCCTGACATCAAAATTCAACGCAAACTTTTGATCATGGTTAGTTTGAGCCGATAGATCATTTCGGGGATTCGAGGTTCGTAAGTTTGGAGTGCAGGCCAAAACCCTTGGTCACTCTAACTCTCGAATGAATTTGAACCGTGGGAATACTTTGTATAGAAGTGTCAAGGACCCGAGAGCCATCGGATCTTGCAAAGAAGAAAAGGGATTAAGGCGAGTACCTTTTCAATCACCCATAAGCTCAGGAGGAGTAGTGGTCGTTGGATGAGAAGCAACAGGAGCCGTTGATTCCCCTTTGGAGTGGAATTTTGGAATTTGGGCAATTCCAATGACAAGGAGTCGGGGCCCTTTGCATTGAAAATCCTAAAGTCGCAAAATACAACATGTCTTTGGAGTGGAATTTTGGCATTTCGACTTTCCGGGGTTCGAGAAGTAGAGGAGGAAATGACTTTGGAATCGAGAGTTTCAAACTCCCGGTTTTCGAAATCCCGAAGAGGGAAAGGAAAAATTCTAGAAAAGGTTGAGGGACAATAGTCGTTGGATACCAATCAGATTTCGGGGTTTCGGGACTGAAGAAGTGGAGTTGCATGGTCAACACAACTCCCAAAATCGTAAAGAGAGAAATGTCAAAAGGTGGGTCCCAAGTATCAGTCAGAGGATACGTGTGGCGGAAGTCAAAGGAGGGGTCAAGATTCGGTGAAAATCCCGAAAGGCCATCGATCTCGTATTCCATGGGAAATTGAGCCCATTTCGGCATTCTGAAATTTCGAAGTTCGGGGAATCATAAGGGAAGAGGAACAACTGTTGGTTGTTCGCTCAAAGTCCTGAAAGCTGAAACTAGTGGATAACAGGTGGCATGTTCTCATCATGTTGGAGCAGCCAACCTTCGTTGATGTTTCGCATTTCGTCATTTGCCAAGAGCTGTGGAAATACATTGGGACTCTCCAACTCCTGAAACCCGAAGTCCTTTGTGGCTTAAAAAAAGGGTTAGATTAACCCTTGGCATGATTTTAGTGAAGATTATGCGTGGATCTCGGCCCGAGGGTAGGGGGTCTGCACCAGATACTTGGCTTCGTATGAGTGTTTCTAGGAGGTTTTGTGCACCAAGGATTGGTATCTGGGACTGACCATGGTAAAAAGAGGAAATAATGGGCCTCAAGTTGTATATAAATATTTTAAGGACTTGGTCTATGAACATGGCCTCAAAGAACAACATAGGTCCTCTAAAAAGGAAATTTGATATTAGAATGGGATATGGGAATCTATAGGAGGTTTTACATACTAGGGAAGGATATTGGGGTATTAACTATGGTTAATTAGGGAAAGGAAGAGCCATATGACACAAATAAATATTCTAAAGCTTATAGTACAAACATAGGTCTTGAACCATTACACATGTCTTTAGAGGGAATATTTAGCCACCAAATGGGATACACATGCCATTAGGATAGTTTTTCACCAGGGATGGATATAATCACCTTATCCATGTAGGTCATATGGGACCATTATGAGGTTTCACATAATAGATGGTTCTCGAGACTCTACACATGGTCCAAGGATAAAAACCAATGTCTTAGGGATCAAAATATGGTTTTATGGTTCACAGACCATGCATAGGGTTTGAAACCACTACAAAAAAATTGTAAATGGATTATTCAATCCACAAGTATAAAAAGATTTATAATGATAGGTGCTACCCCTCATATTGTATGAGGTAAAATTTTGATTTCCGTCACATCATAGAATTTTTAGGGTGCCATATAAGGATGTCGGTGGACTTCAAAGGCAATGGAAATTAAAATTATTATTTTTATAGTAGATATCATAATCTAAAAAAACTCTAAGGAGATGTGTAAATGAGGGGTGAAAGCCACCCTTGCACCATACCTTGAATTGCATGTTTTGTCGTCCGATCTATCTATTATGTTGGAAGGCATTTTTCAAGCACTCAATAATGAAGCTCTTTATACTTCAACTACTTGTGAGAAAGAATGCAAAATGATTTGCTTACATGTATGGAGAGAATAATAGAAAGTGAAAGTTATAAGGTTCTTATAGTCAATGCATGTGTTTGGTTCATCATCCTACTTCGAGGTTATTTACTAGGAAACATGGTTATTGTAAATTTCATGCTTAAAATACTAGAACGAACTCTTCTTGATACAAACGTTGACATATGGATTGAATCTTGGGATGCATGGAAATCCAAGGTTGATATTTTAGGGCCATTCTATCTAAAAAATGAGAATGGAGCCCCTGTGTTACCTATAATAGATTACATTGCTACTTAATTTCTATGAAATGATTCACCTTGTACAGAAGGTGATGCATGTGGAAAGATGATAACTCATGTTTTATATATTTTTGTGGTTTAGTTGAAATTTGTAACCAATTTAAAGTTACATGATAGAAGGAATATGAAGCAATATCGTTTTTTGCATCACCTTTGTTTTTATTTCCTTACATTAAATCTTCCATCTCAAAGGTTAACAAGATATATGATAATATTGAAGTTCCTATCTTGTTTGATACTCTTCATACTTATAAAGAAATTAACGATTTTATTGGATATTTTTAAAAAATAAGAAATATCATAGTTTGTTGTTCATTATTGACAAAAAAATGTATTTAACCAAAATTTTACCTTCTCATCAAGCCAAGCAATTTCTACCTAGTGAGGTTTTTCCAAAACTGCTCAGTTTGGGAGATATCTAGCTTGGCTAAAAATTATAAGTCTAGGGAAAAATGAAAAATGATGAATTTGACATTTCCATATTGCTACATAATTTGATTGGAGCATCAGATTATTAAGATGAGAGTTCATGTGTGTTCACCATCATCATTATTATCAATTTCTGATACGAACGTTTCTTTGGTTCCTAAAATATTTTCTTCTGGCATTGAAATAAGATGGCCTTTCAAATAAATTGCACCAATAAAAAAAATGCAAAATTAGGCAGAAGTGGTATATTAATAAGGTTGTAACTTTCTACTCAAAGCTCATAATTGAGCAAGGGGATAGTCACTAGAAATATATTGAATAATATAATCCATATATATGGCCATAATTTGAATTTGAGTAACATGAATTCTCAACAAATTTAAAGAAGGAAACAAGGGGCCTTAATGAGGTAGAAAATATGTATAATTTTCCAGAATTTATGAATTATTTCTATCTAACAATAACTTGTTACATGCATATTTTCTAGAATTATGAGGACCAAAATATTCATGGAAAAGACCAAGACCACCAATCAAATGTTGGGGATGTAAAGGAGAGAACATGTACAAATATTAACCTCATAAGGGAGACAAAATGAGGAATGCCACAACCTGTAAGAAGATAGTACAATTAAAGACATGGGAAAAAATATTCCAAGGATATATGCAACGCTAGAAGATTGATAGGTAGACCATCAGTCTCACATGATTGAGGTGCAAGGTAAGATTATCAATCAACTTCTTGCTATTTTAATTGATTCAGAAGCAATCCATATCTACATTGATCCTAAATTAGTGGATAGATTTCATTTGAAAAAGAGAAATCTTGAAAGATCATGGTTGGTTTAACTAGTTATTGGATCCAAAAGAAGGATCATGAGATTTTCAATGGTTTGCCAATAGACATGAATGGAGTGAGAATAGTTGCATATTTGAATATCATACCATTGGGATCATATGATATCCTAATTGGAATGGATTGGTTGTATAAGCATTATGATGTTCTAGAATTCCATAATATATAAGACATTGACATGTCCTGATGAAGAAGAAAAACTCAACTTAGTGAAAGGGATTCCAACACCCATTCCTATAAGGGATATTTCAACCTTACAATAGAATATATGTTTTAGGAAGTGTTTTAAATTATTTGTAGCTCATGTGGAATATATAGAGAAGAATAGAAGTCTAATTTATGAATAATTTGTAGTTCAAAAAGAATTTGATGATCACATTGATTTGGTACCTAGAGCTGCCCTAGTATTCAAAACACCTAACAATATGATCACACAAGAGTTGAAGGAACTACAAATGTAGTTGGAAGAGTTGTTGAATAAAGTTTAGGTATGCCCAAGTGTCTCACATTTGGGAGTGTTATCCCCATTTTGTGGGATAACTAATTAGGCTGATTTAATTGAGTTTTATCCCCATATTGTATGCCCAGGTGTCTCACCATATCTTAGACTGGTTTATGTTTCATGACATATGCTTGGACATTATTCCTTTTTCCCTATTTCACCTTGGTGGTTAACATTGTTCCTTAGTAAGTGGTCTTCCTTGGGAATGGGTTTTCTACTAGGAACTCCCTTTAAGAGTCATTGTACCATTCCAAGTCATACTTACCAATTTCCATCACTTACCCCCCCATATCCTTGTCTCTTGGGATTTTAGCGTGTAATGACCCAATAAGGGGTTGTCCCTCGTTCTATGGGAAGAAGGGGTTGAAGGACTAGAGGGATTATTATGGAGACCCTTCTCACCACCATAGAGGTTAGGATTTTAGATGGCATCCACCACACGAGTTGGCTTCTGAGAGGCACTGGGCCTTTGTCCATGAGGTACAAGTCAGTTATTATGGTGAGTCTCATTTCAATATTTTAGGCATTTAAGTATGTTGTATCTTATACTTTATATTTCATGAAATATGCTTGGACATTATTCCTTTTTCCATGTTTTACTTTGGTGGTTGACATTTGTTCCCTAGTAAGTGGTCTTCCTCGAGAATGAGTTTTCTACTAGGAACTCTCTTAAAGACCCATCATATTGTTCCCAACTATCCTTACCACTTTCCATTGCTTAACCCCCCCTATGCCATGGCCCTTAATTACTAGGCATAGGTCTTGATTCCTAGAGACTAATTTGGATCATATGGCCCTATAATGACACTATAAGGCATAGGTCTTGATTACTAGCCCTAGTACAATTTATTTTATTATAAATAGTTGTTTCCTCTAAAATTTGACGGGGAAATTATAACGAAATGAGGACGAAATGGATCGATATATAGAGTGGGTGTGAGATTAATATTTTATTATGCAAATCCATCCATATCATCAAGGCATGTGAACAGTCTATCCATGTCAAATTTTAGTGCATACAGAAACATTTTGAAAGAATTTCAACGTTGGCCCCATTCACAGGTTACTTTTTCCCATCATGTACTGATCTAGCCCTAGTACAATGTCTTTTCTCTTTTTCCTTTAAAACACGGCTGAGATGCACGTCCCCACATCTACTAGTAATGTAAGGGCATGGCGCAATAATCACATTGATAAAAGAAGTACTTGATTAATCTCATGACAAGCTTCAATTTATTTTTTGTCTTTGTTTTTTTCTCTCATATAACTACTATTTTTCTCCTTAAATATTAATATTAGTACAAAATAATTATTTAAATATAAAATCTCATCTATCGCCTTCTTCTCGCCACGACCTAAATCATGGACCTAATTGGCATGATGTTGGTTTTGAACGACACAGACGATGAATATAAAGAGTGGGTGTGTGAGTGATCTTTGAGTCTAGAAACCCTCCCATTATTGTCAAGGCATGTGAACAGTCTATCCATGTCAAATTTCGATGCATACAGAAACATTTTGAAAAAAAATCAATGTTGGCCCCATTCATAGGTCAGTATTGTTGCCCATCATGTACTATATCCCTAGTACAATGTCTTTTATTATAAATAGTTGTTTCCTTTAAAATTCGACCGAGAAAATTAAAAGGAAATGAGGTTGAGATGGGTCGATATATAGAGTGGTTGTTAGAGTAATATTTAAGTCTAGAAACCCTTCCATATAGTCAAGGAATGCGAACAGTCTATCAATGTGAAATTTTAGTGCATACAGAAACATTTTGAAAGAATTTCAACGCTAGCCCCATTCACAGGTTACTATTGGCCATCATGTACTGATCTAGCCCTAGTACAATGTCTTTTATTTGTTTCATTTAAAACACGGTTGAGATGCACAACCCTGCATCTTATACTAGTACTATAAGGGCATGGTGCAATAACCACATTGATAAAAGTACTTGATTAATCGCATGGAAAACTTCAAGTTATTTTATGTCTTTGCATTTTTCTCTCATCTAAGTACTCTTTTTCTCCATAATGATTAAAATTAGTAAAAAATCATTATTTAAATACGAAATCTCATATATCGCCTTCTTCTCACCAAGACCAAAATCATGGGCCTAATGGGCATGATTTTGGTTTTGAATGACACAAACGATGAATATAAAGAGTGGTTGTGTGAGTGATATTTGAGTCTGGAAACCCTCCCATTACCGTTAAGGCATGTGAATAGTCTATCCATGTCAAATTCCAGTGCATATGGAAAAAATTTGTAAAAATTTCAAGGTTGGACCCATTCATAGGTCAATATTGTTTCCCATCATGTACTCTATCCCTAGTACAATGTATTTTATTATAAATAGTTGTTTCCTTTAAAATTTGATTGGGAAAATTAAAAAGAAACGAGGATGATATGGGTTGATATATAGAGTGGGTGTGAGAGTAATATTTGAGTTTGGAAACCCTTCCATATCGTCAAGGCATGCGAACAGACTATCCATGTCAAATTCCAATGCATACAGAAACATTTTGAAATAATTTCAATGTTGGCCCCATTCATAGGTTATTATTGCCCACTATGTACGGATCTAGCCCTAGTACAATGTATTTTATTTTTTTCCTTTAAAACATGATTGAGATGCACGTCCCCACATCTACTAGTACTGCAAGGGCATGGCACAATAACTGCATTGATAAAAGAAGTACTTGATTAATCGCATGACAAGCTTCAAGTTATTTTATGTCTTTGTTTTTTTCTCTCATCTAAGTACTCTTTTGCTCCATAAATATTAATATTAGTACAAAATCATTATTTAAATATGAAATATCATCTATCTCCTTCTTCTCTCCATGACCAGAATCACGGGCCTAATTGGCATGATGTTGGTTTTGAACAAAACAAACGATGAATATAAAGAGTGGGTTTGTGAGTGATATTTGAGTCTGGAAACCCTCCCATTATCGTCAAGGAATGTGAACAGTCTATCCATGTCAAATTTTGGTGCATACAGAAAAATTATGAAAAAATTTCAACGTTGGCCCCCTTCACAGGTTAGTACTATTTCCCATCATATTGTAGTCTATCCCTAGTACAATGTATTTTATTATAAATAGTTGTTTCCTTTAAAATTTGACCAAGAAAATTATAACAAAACGAGGATGAGATGGTTCAATGTATAGAATGGGTACGTGTGAGTAATATTTGAGTCTGGAAATCCTTCCCTATTGTCAAGGCATGCGAACAGTCTGTCCATGTCAAATTTCAGGGCATACAGAAACATTT
Organism: Picea engelmannii; assembly: GCA_009831015.1. Taxonomy (NCBI): domain Eukaryota; kingdom Viridiplantae; phylum Streptophyta; class Pinopsida; order Pinales; family Pinaceae; genus Picea; species Picea engelmannii. The sequence continues at coordinate 107,317 of ML793354.1, read as the reverse complement.
TGAAATAATTTCAACATTAGCCCCATTCATAGGTTATTATTGCCCATCATGTACTGATCTAGCCCCAGTACAATGTCTTTATCTGTTTCCTTTAAAACATGATTGAGATGCACGCCCCCACATCTACTAGTACTGCAAGGGCATGGCGCAATAACCGTGTTGATAAAAGAAGTACTTGATTAATTGCATGAAAAGCTTCAAGTTGTTTTATGTCTTTGTTGTTTTCTCTCATATAAGTACTCTTTTTCTCCATAAATATTAATATTAGTACAAAATCATTATTTAAATACGAAATCTCATATATCGCCTTCTTCTCACGACGGCCTAAATCATGGGCTTAATTGGCATGATGTTGGTTTTGAACGACACCAATGATGAATATAAAGAGTGGGTGTGTGAGTGATATTTGAGTCTGGAAACCCTCCCATTATTGTCAAGGCATGTGAACAGTCTATCCATGTCAAATTTCAATTCATATAGAAACATTTTGAAAAAATTTCAACGTTGGCCCCATTCACAAGTGAGTATTGTTTCCCATCATGTACTCTATCCCTAATACAATCTATTTTATTATAAATAGTTATTTCCTTTAAAATTCGACCGAGGAATTTAAATTGAAACCAGGAAAACCAGGAAAACTTCTGATAAAGTTATCCCACTATCATAAGTTTTCCTGGTTTCATCCAACTATTTTATGTGAAATTTATGACCATTGTGCCACATAACCTTGTGGTGTTTCAATTTCAGTATGCCATATATGTAAAATATGCATTGGCAATTAATAAATTAACATATATATTTATATAACTTGGAAAGTATCTAAAAAAATGTAGTACACATGTAGTCACATTAATAGAATATAAAATAACTGAATAAAACGGGTGACTTTTTTTTCCTTTCCATCTTTCAGACCATATGTTAAATCAATTTCCATTTGCATAACATTGGAATCTCCATTATGACGAGCTTATCTAACCAATTCAGATAGTCGTTGCCATGACAAACTACCTCCATGATGTTGTTTACATCTTTCAATCCATACATTCATCCAGTCAATATTGTTTTCAATGTATAAATGCAGTGCATCCCACTCTTGAGCAATTGAATCAAAAAATCATAATTCACCAATATTAAATATTAGTTATAACGTACATGGTTATAAATATTAATAATTTATGAAATAACAGATATTAATATATTAATGAGTATGATCATATACACAAAAAATGAAACTTTATATGTATTATTAATATAAACCTCCACAATTATTGATATATTACCTCTCATTTTTTTCATTTTACCATTCCCCAACAGGTGCTCCTGATCTTCAAATTTTTTGATGCAGTTCACATCCTAAATGTAATCCACTGCATGCATGCATAGTTGGTGATTCTAATTTAGGAAGATATTGACTAATATACACCATGGATTTATATACCGTATATCCCTCCACCATAGAACCCTCAGGACATGCTCTTTGTCTAACCAACACCTTCAATGATTTCAAGTGCCTCTCTATCATCCACATTGACCTTGTGTGAATAGGTCCACAACTTTCAATCTCCTCAACTTGGTGTATGAGGTAGTGTTCTTGTGCATTGAAAAATGTTGGAGGTATATAGTTTTTTATTTCACACATTAGACAAGGAATTTCTCTCTTCCTATACTTTATATTATCTTCATGGATTTCTTTCAATGACAACCCTATACATGAGATCATGACACAATAAAGTAACATGTTTCAACATAACATAATATAATATATTACATTACAAGTAAAACACATGTCATTAAGTACAACAACAAATTGAAAGAACATTTTGCATATAAATCACAACTAATTACCTCATGTATTTTCCAAGATCATATATAACTTGTTTGATGTTGTTGTCAAAGTCATTTGGGAGAGATAGCAATAGAACATACTTTAATAAAAAAAATGAATCGTTTTTTGTTTCGGCCAAAGTAAACAAAAATAAAATAAAAAACTTAAAATATGTATAAGGCCAATATATATAAATAGGTATGCCAAAATTATTACCTTAATGAAGGTATGCCAATCATGTGTTTTTACCCCACCAAATTCACCTTTCTTTGTTAAGATATTATTTATGTTTGAAGCAAAACCCGTGGAAAATTTAATTCTTTGAATGACCTCCTTTACATCATTTCTTTGTTGCTCTGTTAATAACCATGGAAGGTTATTTTGGTGTATTACATCTCTATTTTATCGGATCACACTTCGCCTTGCATGATTGGCTTCTTGAATGTCAATACAAATTTTGACATTTTTTTCTTTATCCCTCCTACCATTTATGATTCGCCATAACGTTTATGTGACATTCTTCCCAATATGCATTGTATCAAAAAAATGAGCTATTTTTAACTCCTCATAGTATGGAAACCTCATGAATTGAGTGGGATAAAATTTCATTCCTCATGGAAGCCCATTATTAATACCTTCATGAATCATAAAAGAAATCACAAAAATAATTATCAAATACGGTACAATAAATTCAATTATTAAAATAAACATTCAAAACATTACATGATATACGATACATAAAGAAATTGTGTACCTTGATGATTTTTATTATATTCCAACCTCCATAGGTGACGTGTCATTCTTCGTGGTTTTAAACCAATCTCTTCTTTCCCATTGGAAAGATGTTTTTCAGTAGTACAATACCTATGGTTCTTAGGGAGGAGGTACCTATACTCATCAAACACCACCTTTCCTAAAAATTTTGAATGATGATACTTCATCTTAGGACCACAAATTGGACATGCAAATTTACCCTTTGTTTGAAGACAAGCAATGGATGGATTAATGTCAATTATGCGATGAGATTATTTTAAAATTAAACATGCAGCATGATATATTTAAAAAATTATATAGTATTAAAGAGAAATAGAATTCTACATACCACAAAAATCTGTTAGTCCTGGGGAATCATGAATTGTCCATAAAAGCATTCCAAGAAATATATATTTCTTCTCCCCGATTGGTTTACGGATGTCATAAATAGTGATGTTAGCCCATAAATTTAGTAGCTCGTCAATAAGAGGCTCAATATATACATTCATATCTTTAACCCAATACTTACCTAATTTTTTGAAATTACACATAATTACTATAACCATGATATGTATATATAAGTAAATAAATAAACAAAACATATTATGCAATAAACAAAACAAATGAAAATGTTACATTCAAAAAATTAATGTAAACAAATACCTGGAACAATCATTGTCAACATTATGTGCTCCCACTTTATTGACATCCAAGGAGGAATGTTATTGTTGATAACAAAAATAGGCCACACTAAGTAAATAGACCTAAGCTCTCTGAATGGATTAACACTGCCAACTGCCAATGAAAACCTAACGTTACAAGGTTCATCTTTGAAATCTTCCCATTTTTCCTCAATTTCCCTAAATTCATAACCATCAGCAGGCATTCAAATAACACCATCTCCACTTATGTTACATGCATGGTAATCCATAAATTTTTCTATGCTTTCACACCTAAAAAATCATTGCAAATGTGGAATTATGGGAATATGACGAAGAACCTTTTGAAGCACCCTTTTTATTACTTGATCGGTTCAATATCTACTAATAAGACATTACGGAAATTTTGTTTTCTAAGCATGTTATCCAGAATATATAATATGATCATTAGGACATGCATTTATAGTTTGATAATTCATTCCAATGTCTTTCATAATGGCATGCAAATCTCAATATGTGTGAGGTAAAATATTTGATGATGGTAACAAATTTTCACCTAACAGTCTACAACATAACAAATAACTAGTTAATGTAAAGAATATTAATTGTAAAAATTGCATTCTTATTTTACACATTAATTAGCACTAAAAACAAATAGAAAAAAAGTCAACATTTATGTATAATATGAGATGAAACATATTACATACATTAGGATCTGTGTCATACAAGTGTTCGAAAAATTATTCATAACCTTTGAGTTCACTAGCATTAATGTAGTGGAGATAATATTTTCTCTTGATCCTTCATAAAGTCGTTTATTTGCCTTTTTCTAATAGAGGTCCATCATAAATACCATCACTATCCCCATCCTCATATGGTTGAGCAAACAAATCTTGGATCATTTTATTTATCCCATCATCTTCTTCCATGAGATCCGCATTTGCTTGATCATGTTCCTCAGCTTGTACAACATCATTTATACTACTACTTGGTGCAATATTCTACAAAAAGTTAGAGGGCAACTCTAATTTTATAATTACAAAAATTCATGCAAAATTAGTGAGTATAACAAATATTCAAACAATATATATACACATATATAATTTCATATATATATATATATATATATATATATATATATATATATATATATATATAATTGACAATATAAAAACAGATAATGAATATATAGTTAATAATTACCACGAGACGATATTCATTCAATCCCCAATCAATGTGCCCATATTTCCTACAATGTGTTTTAGCTGTTTCTATTAAAATTCTTACGGGACGTGTAGTGCAACATATTTTGCAAGGGAAATAACATCTACCATCACCCTTTTCACCCTATTTAGTTTTTTCCCACCTCTAATATTCTGCAACATTCTTCCACACAAAAATACCCTTTTTGAACCATCGTTGTTATAGCAATATTGTCGCAACATCTCTAATTAGCAAAATAATTATAGATATTTTTTTCATCACAAGAGAGACGAACGTTGACCAAATAAATGTTGACTTTGTCCCATAGTATAATGGTCAATGTTTACTTTATCAAATAGTGTAACGGTAAATGGTTATCATTGCTCTTGTGATGAACGTTAACCAAATCAATGTTGACTTTGTCAAAGAGTATAACAGTCAATGTTGACTTTGTCAAATAGTGTAACAATCAATGGTTATTGTCGCTCTTGCGATGAATCCATAAGTTCATCACAAGAGAGATGGCATTCCATTATCTTCACATTCATCACTCTTGCAACAAACATATGGATTCATCGCCAGAGCGACTAATAGAGGCTGGATTTATAATAAAATTGAAAAATCAAACTCTTTCCCTTGAATTTTGCAATGAAGGGGTACTTTCGTCGCAAGAAGTCGTAGAAAATGTTTCAATATGTAGTAGTGACACCAGATATCTTCTCTTTTCTCCTTTCCTTTATTTTGATTCAATTGGAATGTTAAGTTCTTCATATCTTGTCTTATCTCTTCCATAGCTCGATTTGTATGCTTGTATTTATTTTCCTTTAATTTTAAGGTTGGTTGTAGAGTCTCAGCTTGACTTTGGAATTTGTGTTGTCTCAAAGGATACTTCAAGTGTGGCAATAGAGAGTTAGCAAACAAATGTCTATGATATGTATCATTAATAGGGTACTTTAACTTACCTTTTAGTCTTTTGAACTTCTGGTCCACCTCCCAGACCGATTCTCTTGGTTTCTTCTTAATCTCTATCATTTAATTCATAAATTGGTCCTATGAGCTTAGTTTATAAAATTCATTTATTAACTTCCTCTTTAACTCTGCTACAGTTGTAGGCTCTCTCGTTGGATTATTTGTTGTGAGAACCATGTACCATTATAATGTGCAGTCTCTGAATGTGATTTCCAACTACGCAACCTTTATATCTTCATTTGTAATCTACCTTGTTGTCCATATATTCTCACAGATAAACAAATTATTTTTGGGGTCATCTGACTCGTCCCCTTAGAACTTTGGTAACCTAATAGTTGGATCTTATCCTTCTATTGTGAAGTTTATTGTACTACCACCTCCGTGTAGTGTAGATACCTGACTGCTAGTTGTTGAACTTACACTTCTACTTGAGTTTACATTGGACCCACGTCCTGTAAAAATCCTTCTACTAATAATCACTCGTTGGTTAACCAATTTTTATTCTTCATATGTCTTAGTCACACATGGGGTTGTGGGTTCCACACTAATTTGGATATGGAATAGAGAGCCTTCTTATGTGTCGAACCCATGAACTCTAGTTTTCCTCTCATATGTGGCGAACAATATATACTCAATCTAACCCATGGTGTGTAGATACTCTACCTCTTCCTCATCATTGTCCAATCCCTCTCTCTCAGCTACTTCCATATTCTTTCTATTCATCTTATACTAGTAGGGTCACTCGTTGCATGTCACACCTTCTTTGCTTATGATTTCCCTGGTCTGTTCATCATCTATCATGATGGGGTCCATTAGTTACTTCTTTTGGCTATCCTCCAAATCCTTCTCCATATCTCAAATATTCCTTAGTGCTCCCCCCAGCTCCCCCATGCACTAAGAGTGATCTAGTTTTCTAATTCCATAGTCATCGAGCCTTTATCATATAAAAAGATCTTGGTCGATCTGTAAAGTGACCTCATGTACGTCCCTATGGGTCCCCTCAAGAAATATTTCTCTGTAGCGGTATATGGCTTTGTTGTGTCTACGACAAATTCAGTAATAAACCCCGCAGTAATACTATCTAACCAAAAATCCACTTCACATGTAAATTTGTTATTAACCCTTTCCAATCGTGCAATATTTTCAGAAATCCACTCTACTGGGCTAATCGGATTAGTCGGATGGGTATATTTCAACCTCAATATCCACTCATGTAATAATTCTGGAAAATAACAAAAATATGCTTCATGCAAATCAATAAGCACATACCTCTGTAGATATTGGTGTGGTTTATACCTGGAACCCTTATTATCTTTCTGCACGAACTCTAGTTGCTTTGTCTCCAACCATGTTTCAATATCCTCCCTTGTAGGATTACATGGCCTAAACATCCATTTTTACCACTGCATCTTCTTCACCAAACCCCTTCTAAGATGTCTTTCTGAGTTCCAGTCGACAACAGAACCATTTGTTGGATGTATGGGATAACTCGGGTTCTAACTTAATTCTCCAACAAAACCCTTTTCACCATCAACCCTCTTGGTAAACCAAAAGGATACACTGCGCACAGAGTGCACAATGCAGTCTCACCCGAGATGGTTTATGGGTGAATCCAAGACACAAATGTTTGCAGTCATGGAAGGGATTGGGGATGCTCTTTTTACTTCTTCTTCTATTTTAACATGTATTCTACTATAACATTCATCAAATCTTCTACTTTATCCATTCAATGACATACATTCTTGATAATTATACTAGTGTGCACTGTAAATAAACCCATTCATTCATTCAACCATTTAGTTATAATTGCATAAACAAAAAAAAGAATAGACACATTGCAGCACATAATTTTACCGTGGTTCACCCCCCCGGGCTACGTCCATAAAGATATTCTTCTTTACTCATTCTTCATCAAAATTGCATGCACCCCCCCAGGCACGCATTACATCATCATTTAGTACTGGTGCATGAGTCTGATCAGCATCGCACCAAGCTCCACAGCTTGGGACCTCACCCTTAGTCACAATTCAACAGTGACTCCATATGAGCTCCGCAACTCTAAACAATATAAATACTTAGACTTAGATTCAAAAATATTCTCCAAAAGTAGGTTATACACTATCGCCATTCATACATTGACATCTCTAGTTGCCTATTACATCCTTTATTTATCCTACAAAAGATGGGTTAAAACCCTTACATTGAAAAAAACCCTAATTTCTAAGAGGACTCCACTTTTCCACTTTCTAACTCCTTGTGCACGGTTGGCCTTTGATCCAACTGTTCCTTGTGTTGATCTACCTTCTTTTTTTTGTGCGTTGCTTCATTTTCCCTTTGTTCCGCTAGTTCCTTTGGTCCATTCTTCCTCGCTTATTGCGCTTAACTCCAAAAATTGCATGCTCCAACAAATGTAAATATGTTTATATGGATTCCTAGTGTGGATCTCAAGGCCAAGGATTAACTAATGAATGTCTAGGAATGTAATTGTGGTGATTATGATTTCAATACAATGTGCAGTGGACCTTCCATGATACAATTAAGATATTTAAATATTTTTCTAAAAATTAATAGAAAGGTGTAAGATGGATGTGATGACCATGAGAGGGGTTATGAATCCACTAGAGGGGAAGAGGAAATATGGCATAAAGGGAGGGGGAACAATCCTATGTTTTCTATGAACTCCTACATTTTCATCATGTACCTTATTTAAATATCATCCACCATATTTGACTTAGAAACCAATAATTAGATGCATGTGGTGGTTGGTGAGGAAATCTACCTAGCATAGCTATGGAGGCATGGACTGGGTATAATCATCATGGTAAATTGTAAATTTCCTCTGTCCTCATGGAAATTTTTCCCCCAAACTGATGGGAATTTTCTCCTCACCTTCATTCTCATTAAACAATGTTGTCAGTATCACCATTAACCACTTACACTCTTATTGTTTTCAAGTGAAAAAACTACCCAATCTATGAATAATTCAATCCTCGTGTTTTAGATTGATATGCAAACTTTAAAAATGACCAAAATATCTATGGGAGAGAAATTTATGGACCTAGGAAGAGATATGGATGACTATATAGAAGCATAGAGGCTATATCATTTAGGAAACCTATCTTTCCCCTCTTAATTGTTTTTTATTCTATGCCTTAGAAACAAGGTATGGCTTTGTTAGGTTATTCCCAGAAGGCGAGCAACAAGATGGGTTCTTCTAGCACACACTAAAGAGAATTGGAAGGGACGAATATTCTTGAGGTATTTTTTATTAGAGAAGGGGCATATCTTCCTTATATTGTGTGGGGGGGTGAGAATGATATGTATGTTTTGTAGCTAGATGAGTTCCCTAGAGTTCTCAATTGTGAGAAAATTGGCTAAGCCTAAGAGAAATTGGGTTACATTAGGTGACCTATGAGTCCATAGCTATAT